>VDFB02275314.1:0-444066 GCA_007258455.2 Sequoia sempervirens | reverse complement strand
TACAATTCCAGATCCTTCTTATCGAATCTCTCTATCAGTCTGCTGGTGAACTCCTGATAGGTATTGACTGCATGATGGCCTAGCGTGTACATGCCATGGTGCCACCAATCGTGTGCTACTCCGTCAAGATGTAAAGTAGCAAATTTAATTGCCTCATCCTCCTGCATAGGCCTAAGTGACAAGTAATTGTCCAATTTCTGGACCCAAGACCTAGCTGATGTCTTCTCTGACCCATCAAAATATGGCAGCGTAATCTTGCTCCCCGCATATTGCAAATCTCTATTCACCTGTGGCTGCTGCTGCTGATGCTGTGGGGGTCTACGGTCAAATCTACCTCCTCCTTTGGGTTTATAGACATCTATAAACTCATGAAATGTAAGTGCCTGCCGGATCTCAGGCGCTAGTGACATGTACTCACCATGAAATCTCGTCAAGTCTGCCACTGACATGCCATTCTGTGGCTGAAACTCCTGATGCTGTACCTGATGCTCTGCCCCTGGAGTCTGAGGTGGAGTCTCTCTAGGTAAGAAAGTAGGCTGGCCTGGCCTACGCTCCTGGTAGATCGGTGACGGCTGTCTAGGTACGGATGCCAATGGCTGATCCACTGGTGCAGTCCCGCTCGTCTGTCCAATCTGAATGTAGTGTGGCTGTGTGGGCGTACACTGTCTAATGGTACCCATCAGCTAAGACATCATATCCATCATATTGTCGTGTCTCCGTCTAAACTCCTCATCGGTGATATCACCCTCTGCATGTGCCTTCCCTGGATCTCTACGTGCCTCTGTAGGAATCTCACGATCTGCCATTAGGGTTGCAACACTGTTTTCACTACTGTTAGAACTGGATCTGTGAATCCCCAGTACCCCTGACACTGTCTGACCCTCGGGAATAGGTGGACCTGTCCAATCCTCGTCTTTGCCTGTTCCTACGCCTCTCATATACTGAATAGGATCTCGGCTCATGAAAAGGCAAGCAAAAAGCACTCTGAATACTGAAAAGCACTGAAAAAGCACTGAAAAAGCACAGGATGGCAGGAGATCTGTGCTCTGATACCACTGTCAGAACCCTGGTGGTTCTCAAGTTGAAACCCTGATGGATTTTTGTTTGTTTTGCAAGTTTTTCGTTTTTTTGTATTTTTTTGAGGTTTTCAGGCAAATAATGAAAATTGCGATTTTACTGAGAAAATGCTAGAAAAATCTAAATAAATCCAAAATACATGAAATTACTCAGATCTTGCTCAGAGAACTTAGGCGCTTCATAATATTTCACTTCCAGATGATTTACAATAGCCAGATACTAAATATGAAGGAAATACAAATTATTTTAATAAGAAAAACCTGGTTTCTTTAAATGGCGGTTGCAGCAATATGAAGAAGGTACGGCCAAATGAATGAAGAATCTCCAGGCTCAAAAATCGATGCACAACCTCAGTTGACCAAGGCGCCCAACATCCAAACACCAGAAGCTGATGAAATAAGGCGTTGCTCCAGAGGAATAAAAGTACGGCCTGACAGCAGCAGCAATAAATGAAGTACGGCCTTTGGAATTTGTGCCCAGTCTCTACTGAATGATCTTTGAAAGATTCGCCTTTACTGCCAGATGAAGTTCTCTGTGAGTCTCTGCTAAAATAACTCAATAATCCCAACTGTGATCTCTGGATGAAATCACCAAGTGCTAGCTTCAACTGATATTTCACAGCCTCAGTCTGCCTGATCTTTGAAGAGTTTTCGTTCTCCAGAAACGATGGTCTGCCAGAAACCCTAGGGTTTGCAAACTCCAATGCTCAGATGCAAGAAGACAAAAATTGAATAATAAACATGATAGTTCGATTTTGCCTGTGAAAGGTATATATTGCCTTGAGGAAAAATTCGACCCATTCCCCTTTTTAATAAATCATTTAAATTAATGATTTAATTTGCACTTTTGACTTAGGAGAAATAAATAATTATTGGCGTCCCCTTTTTAATGAATATATATACTCATTAAGTCACCTTTTAATAATATATTATAAAGTATAATTAAATACTTTATAATTAAGCCAAATAATTAAATATTTAAATATTTCAATAAAGTGACTTTAATATAAAGTCAAATTATTAAATATTTAATAACTCATTAATTACTCCTTATTTCTCCGTCAAATCAACCAACTGCTGAACTAGGTCGATTCTGAGCTGAATGGCTGAACCAGGTGCCCTGCCCGAAATAGCAGCTTCCGCCTGACCTAACTTTCTAAAAATAGAAAGTTTCCTGAAAATGCTCACTGGAAGATTCTGCGAAGGCCCAACCTGATACAACTGCAACTGGAGCTACCAAACACTGAGCAACGGCTCCAGATGATCCTCTGCACACTCCTGTCAACCTACGAGGATCGAAATGATAGGCTAACCTTGTCACCAGCTGTGCTGACTAGGATGGGGACATGACAGAATGACACACATTGGTATAATCTTGCAAGATCTCTTCTTGAACCATACACAATTGGTGGAACTGTTTGTTTTGGTCATCATAAATTTTCATAGGGTAGTATTCTTATTTAGATGTTACTACTAATTGTGCCTAAGTTTTGACTGAGGTATTCTTCTAATCTAGTGTGTGTTAATCTTCATCCTCTTCTTTGCTGTTTTAAAGATAATATGATTCCCAGCACAAGTAGCTTTTAAATGTCTAAATATGATCTTTTCATTTTTAGAAAATTTATTTACAGAGAAATAGGATACTCATTGTTTGAGTCATTTCTCTACTTTGTCTGTATCCTTTTCCTTCGTCAAGAGGGATATCAAAATTTCACTTGTACCTTGAAGCATATCAGACACCCAAATGAACTACTGGACAAATAGTTGGATGGTTGGTTTGGGCACAATTTGTAGAAAAACGAATGAATTGTTTCATCATCTCCCTCTGCTTCTCAAGGGATTCATGGAGCAATAATTTGAAGGGATATACTGTACCCTCTTTGTTTGTCATCTGAGTTTGCTTGAACTGAGAAGGAAGATAATTTCAACAGTCACATGTCTACTGTGCTTTGCGCACTTTCACCTCATCATGTGACATACAATATTGTAGAAATCAATACTGTGATGCTGATTTAATTGATAATTCAGTAGACAACACACTAGGTTGTAGACGCATAATGTTTTATGAGAGTAATGAACAGAAGCAAAGGAAATGAACCAATAAACACATATCATATTGCAATGTAAATGAACTATCTTTTGGAAATGAGAGTAATTTACAAGAAGGTAGTAATTCTGAGAAGAGATGTTCAACTACAACACTAATTTTTATAGTTGGATGAAAATTCCTTTTAGATGTTCTTATAGCAGGAAAATAAAAATTTTATAAACAGGTAGTGAATATAAGATTAAATCATGAGCTATTGATTATATTTTAGCAATAGTCTATATTTATAATCAGGAAACTAGTACACCATGAGATCCACGTAATATCATGGGTACAAATCAACCCCTAATAACATGCTAGAATATTGTTACATATTATTAGCATGTTTTTTTTTTAAACAACTAGTTTATTTTAGGAGTTGGTTTGTATTTGTGATGTTACGTGGATCTCATGGTGTATTAACTGCCTGATTAGAAATACAGGCTATAGCAATGTAATAATCAACAGGCCATGATTTAATCTTATATGTTATTAGAGCCTCTTTTAGGCCTTTGACTTCCGATTCGTGACTCTTGGAGTCTGTTCCACTAGACTGCGGACTCTAAAATGAAAGTACAGAAGAGAGAGAATTGGAGGATTGAGGCTCTGATACCATATAAGATTAAATCATAGAATGTTGATTATTACATTGCAATAGCCTATATTTGTTTTCAGGCAAGTGGTACACCAGGAGATCCCTGTAATCTCATGGGTACAAATTAGCTTCTAAAATACTCTAGTTACTACAAAATAACAACATGCTAACAATATGTCAACTATTTTCTATATTTGTTTTCAGGCAAGTAGTACACCAGGAGATCTATGTAATCTCATGGGTACAAATCAGCTTCTAAAATACTCTAGTTACTACAAAATAACAACATGCTAACAATGTGTCAACTATTTTCTTACTATATTGAACAATGTACACTGATTTGATTCACCTTTGAATCAAGACATGTGACAATAATTCCTCAAGAAGTTGAGGGAACCTGTTGCAACATAAGCCTCATTAAAACAGCAATTTTTTGTTCTTTGAAATTTTTTAGGATTTTTTTGTAAATTCTTGTACTTTGAAGCATTTTTAAAAGAAAATCTAAAATCCCAAAGCGAACAGGAATGATAAAGAAAATTCAAATCTCTTTGATGCATCTTATTCTTCAAGATTCCATGCATTGGAAGAAACTACAATCCCGACAATGAGATTGTAATAAGGGAACTTGCACATCTTAGGGGTAGATGTCCCAAACTACTACCTAGATCAAAAGTAATAACAGATGTTGAAGAATCAATATGATTATCTAAACCTTTTTTACATTCAGTTCTGCTGAGGAAAGTGGTAAATGGTGAGTCAGTTCAGTTCCTATCTATTGATAGTGTTGAAAAGAGAACTGTGAGAAGCCAACCTTTGTACAAGAGGACTATGTTTGGCGAAGCTATGGTGTACCGGTTGTATCCAAAGGGCCCTCCACTTCCCTCTCCTCTCCCCCACCCCCTCTATGGAATGGGGGTAAGGCAGAAGGGAATGGTGGGGAAGGTCCAAATTTTTGGAAAACTATCAGCCTACCTTCTAGTAGTTAATGCTTTGAATAAATGTTAAACTGCTATACTTGTATAGGGCTGATAAAAATACAGAATTTTGTGAGTTACCACACAAATATAAGATTAAGTCAAAGGCTGTGGATAATTAGATTGCAATAGCATGTTTTTATAATCAGGTAACCAGTACACTATGAGATCCATGTAAAATCACAGGTACAAACTCCAAACCAAATCCTAGAATAAACTAGTTGCAAACTTAACAACTTGCTAATAACATGTTAACATAGTTGCCAGGAAACTCCATTATAGGAACATGGACTGCATAACTGTTCCTGTACCCACATTTTCTGGTGATTATATTTATAAATTATATATAATATATTTGTCTCCTTATTCATTTACTCGAATACCCTAATTTGATTGGCATCCCTGTCCCCATACCAGTACCAGTGAAGTATGGTTAACAATATAATAATGATATCAAACAATATCTTATATCTAACAATAAAATAGCATTATGTGGCGAGTAAAGTGAATTTCCATATCTTTTTCATGTGCCATGGTTTCCTTGCAATCCGTCACCTCTTTTGGAGATGATACCTTACATTATCATTCCATTTTCTTGCGTAAGTTTTGTGTATGAAATTTTATAAAAGTGAATATTTGATCATGCAAGTCCGAGACACTAATGATTAGAATTTATACCATGAATATTTCTTTTAGCTAGGTTTCTTGTGGTGGCATATTGTCATCAGTCTACTCACAAATTATCTTTCCTATATTTTCCAAAAAGTTTCTGAAGCTGACAAATCTTGGAATGAGGATGAGGAGACCTTATTTCTGGAGGTAATATCTCTTTAATTGTATTATATTCCTATTTCGATTCTAGGAAATAAGAAAATAAACATTGGAAACTTAGACAATATATAATTAGTTCATCTGTCTTTGGCCAGTTATTCATAAGTGTACCAAGCAATAGAAGTTTCAGAATCTGAATCCTAATGAGAAATTCTTGATGCAGAGAAACGGCAGAGTGATTGCTCCTAACTTGAAGGGAACATGCTTATTCATTGTTGGTGAGAGTTGGGGCAGTAGATGGATTTTCTGTTTTTGTAGTATAATAGCATAGGGATAGATGATTAGGTGGGGTTGGCTCGCACAACAATAAGTGAATATTATGGTTTGTAAGATAAGCAAGAATGATGACATTGCATCTTTCAGAATAACAATGATATTGTTTTCGGGAATGACGACTGGTATAAAATCAGCTGTGGCAAAGAAATTATCTGAAGTTCTAGGGTATTACTTCTTTGACAGGTGCAATTTAAACTACAGTGTTGTTCTGATGCTATCCTCCTGACTTGTGAATTGGATAGTATAAAATATATACTTGGCAAATGTGATAACTCTTTTCCCTTCCTTTGTTGTAATTTGTTAACAGTGAGAAGCTGGTAGAGCAGGCATCAGGAGAATCATCTGCTGCTTGGAAACTGAAAGAAGAAGATGAGGAAGGATTTAGAGATTCTGAGGTGAATGGAATATAACTTTGCTTTCATACTCTAGGTTCTGAGATTGCCAACTTTTAAAAGATGGAGATTTGTGAAATCCAAAAGCCCATGTTTATATTCATTTAGTCCGATGGGATATCCAATGGTCAATACATAGCAAAGATCGTTAATACTTTTTATCAGTTGATAACAATTATATTGGTAGCTATAGCCAATGAAACAATAAGAGGTAAAGGCCTGATCACTGCTATATATTGACATCTACGATCTTAAAACTATGTGTGCTCTGTTTAATTTATAAGAGGTTGAATATACAATACCTGGCAACTTATTTGTGAATGCAAATGCATAAACTATTTGTTATCAGAGTGAAGTACTGCGGCAATTATCTTCCATGACTCGTCTAGTTGTTTCAACTGGTGATGGTACTGTAGTTCGTTCGAGCAATTTGTGAGTATATTTTATTTACTGGTGAAAAAATGTAGTTAGTGTGATATTTTTCCATTATCTTCTTGAATAGGAATCTATGGTCCAGACTAATGAATGTTTCTTCAATGTGTATTTCAAATTCATAAGGGGCTATATGAGAAATGGAATCATAATATGGCTGGATATACCTTTGGAGGCATTGGCAAAGGAAATGGTGGCAGAATGGGTTGAAACCCGAGGTCATTTTACCCAAACAACTGCTGGATCATATTCTCAGGTCTTTTATTACTTTCTCTGCAGTGCACTAGTATATATTTTCTATTTTGAAAGTTTATTTTATCAGTTTGGAAAATGCTCACATCAGCAGCAACAGATGCCAATGTTATACCATTGTAATGACCCCTTTTAGTGGAGGCACTTAAGCTGGATCTTACATTCAAAAATGTTGTTCCAAAGAGACATTAGATTCGTTAGAGATCAATGAATTTCAATAATAACTCCTAATAAGACCGAAGGTGGTATAAATATTTCATTCTTGGCCAAGGTTTAGAAACGTTCACAGTAGATTTTAATCATCTTTCAAGATCTCAAGGATGGTATTCTATTGTACCATTTATCCTTGTAGTGAATGAATAGAATTATTATTACTTATAAGATTCAATAATTGCTGCAAGCATTATTATTGAATAATTGTACACTATATATATATATATATATATATGTCATATGCATTATTTGTACGTCTTCTCTCTACGAAGTATTTATTATTCTTAATTTATATATATATATATATATGGTTATCAATTACCATCATATATTTATCATCATATAAATTATATATATATTGTGAAATTAATATATTTAATATGTTATATTTATCCTAGATATATGTATTAAACATATATCTCAAATACTAACCTGTACTAACTTCTTATTATTTTATATTTAACCTG
The DNA here is from genome assembly GCA_007258455.2 of Sequoia sempervirens. Lineage (NCBI taxonomy): Eukaryota > Viridiplantae > Streptophyta > Pinopsida > Cupressales > Cupressaceae > Sequoia > Sequoia sempervirens. The sequence continues at coordinate 436,472 of VDFB02275314.1, read as the reverse complement.
TATTAACTTCTTATATTTAATATATTATTTATACTAACTTCTTAGTACATTCATTTTTATTATATTTCTGAATTCTTACCTTCCTTATTATTTAAACTCATGAAGCATTTACGTTGCTGTTGTTTGTCTGCAGGCATTCCCTTCCTTTATCTGCCACGATAGTATTCTTCCAATAGATTGTTTACTTATCTTCTAGGTATCCACCTACCTTCCAGCCAGCCACGATGTTATGGATATAAATAACCACAGATTAATGGTACGGAAATGTGTAGTGTCTTTGTAATGGTTCGCTGGTTTTGGAGGATATTCCGTGTTTCTTTTAAGCCCTGATTCCCTTCCCTTTTGCTATCGACCATTCTTTAAGACCTGCTTACTTCATCCCTTGGGTCGTGTCTTTTGACCAAGTAATGTCTTTTGTGAAACGGTATGAATCTCTTGTGGGAGTCGGCTCAGACCAGCGTATTTTTATTTTATTTTATTGTTTATAATTTTAATGAACATTTTATAATTATAATATTATTATTAATAATTATAATTATAATGATAATTCAGTTTCTGTTCATTTTATTATTTCTATTTTTCCATGTTTATTATTTATATTTATTTATTACATCTATATAATATTTAAGATGTTATTTATAACATTCATTATTATAATATTTTTGGGACAATTACAATTGTGTAATATTAAATGGTTAACTATTTTAATTATGCTTCTAAACGTCACAAAAACGGGGACATGACAACCATGTGTTAGTTTCATATTTGATTAGGGTTTTTAACTTTTCATGAATATTTCCAAGATGTCTTTCCTAGATGGTTTGATTCATGGATTTTCAATTTAGGTAAGAATAGTGAGGAGTTATTAAATGTAAAAGAGAAAATTCATCTAGAAATAAAGATTTGCTTTAATCGAATTTGTATTAAATAAGTGCAATTCATATTTGGAGATGAGGAAATGCCCTCAAAAGGATGGATCATCATCATGTACAAAGATATTCAAGAGGACATTATCTTCTATATATCAATTCATTTTTATCTTTGTTACAAGGGTATGGTAGAATTCTGAGCTAGCTGTTATTCCTGAGCATGCTGATGTGAAAGTTTTATTAGTGCATCTCAAGATGGATGGAGAATGTTTTGTGTTACCATGCTAGTGCTCTTATGGAAAATGGGGAGAAGAAGTGGAGGAGGCTATAACCTCCCTACTTCAAGCTGGAAACCAAAAAAATGATATCTCTTTTAGCAAGAAATGTGAAATTTGAAAGAAACTTGGGTTTAGAATGAAGAATGGAGATGGAAACCAGTTGAACCACAACTCATAGTAAAACTTCATTGAGATCCATCATCAACCTTTGCGTGTTCCGATATATATCCGTTCATGCTTCTTTGATCTCACATTTTTCTCCAGCTGTAATACAGTAGTGTAGAGGAGGAAATTCAACACCCTCAAGATGACGAGATCTCAAGGGGCAAATGGTCCTCAACTACCTCAAGGATCAATGCTCAGATGACGGGATGAAATGGTGATAGTTTCAGAAACTGAAAGAGTAGGTTGTAGAGGTTTTTTGGACAAATTGGCAAGCTCTCGGCCAAGGATGACAGTGCGGTGCATGAACGTCCCCATGGCACAATCTAGTCTCATATGGATGAAAACTTAGTTTATCACAAAAACGTCTAAGAACCTACTAACTATTTGATGACTAAAATCTCCAAAATACACAAAAATAATAGAATAATAGAATAACATAAGTGAACATGAACTAGATTAAATGGAAAGGAAATGATGAAGCAAGAAAGGGAAGAAATGAAACACTCACAAAAGGTCCAAGAATGAAGCCTCCAACAAAACAACACCTTCGATACCTGCATACATATGAACGAGAAAATTGTTGGGGCTGTTTAGGGGGCTTGCCTCAATCAAACCCCTGTTTTGGTGTTTCCACTTCCACGGACAGCCAGATAGACAGATAGATAAAAAGATAAATAGATGAGATAGAAATTGCGTAAACAAGGGATGTGATAAATCCCAAGATCCTCAAAGACATAAGACAAGTAGATATTACTAGCGAGGCTTGAGAAAGCCAAAGAGAGAGAGAGAAAGAGAAAGTTGTGAGAGCTTTGAAACTGCAATAGCAAGCTGTAGGGAGCCATGCAAGCTTGAGAGAAAGAGAGAAAGACTTCTCAAGAGAGAGAGAGCAAGAGAGAAAGATCAAGAGAGATCAAGAGAGGTGAAAAAATAGATTTTAAAGAGAGAAAAGGAGGCTCCCAAGCTGTAACAAGTCGTCTTGAGCCATTTCTACTGACCAAGGTAGGTGACAAGTGGAAAAATGCTCAGAAATGACTATTTGAATGTTAAAATGTCACTGAATGCTAGTGCGGCGTATGGATGTCTGCACGGCGTGCTAATGTCCAGACAAATTACGTTAAAAAATGGTGGGAAATTAGGAAAACACAATGTTAACACAAAATTGGCGCAAGAAGGTGACTGTTGAAAAGGGGTTTCAAGCATCCTGAAGGGAAAAAGGCTGATGCAAGGGCTAAAATGAGCCTACACAAATACTAAGGGAGTGGACACTAAAATGGATACAAAAGGTGTAGGTGAAATTACAAGGGTATGCAATTTTTGACACTACAAGTAGATGGCTTTTTTCTTTAGTGGCAGTTTGTTTGTGTTCCATAGCATGAGTTTATTAAAGACGCATGTAGAAAAGGTCAATATATAAGATTAATGGTCTCATAAAGTTTAAGAGTGATGAGATTTTAAATTTGGTTAGATGTATGAAGATATGGTATGGTTCTATGAAAATTTAGTTTTAGGGGATAGGATACTAAGATTTGAAGGGGGCTAAAGGAAAAAATGCAAATGCAAGAAAATGCTTTTTAGAGAAGTTAAGTACTCAAGTTGGGTGAGGATGCTATTCCCAAGGGTGGACCAATCCAATTGATAGATACATTGATAAAAATAGCTTAATATATATATGATCATTCATATTCATTAGATGATTGTCACAATTGTATGATGTGGTCATGTTTTAAAAACTCCAAAGGAGGAATTAAAGATTCTTTTCAAGCACATTTATGGTTGTGGTTAATCGAGGCTTCTTTCCCGATAATGAGCTATGTAGCAGACTTGAAATGTTGGAAATAAAAATATTTATGCAGCTTTGTAAAAATCTTTAGCTAAATATTCTTGTGAAACACTTAGATCTAAAATATCCATATTTATTATTCATGTGAAATGCAGTGATTTTTTTAGTGGCAAATATTCACCAATTGACTAATAGTTCAAGCTATAAGATGACCTAAATCGCCACATTTTTACAAAAAAATATTTGTCTTGGTTAAATCGCTAGAACATTTATTTTATTATGCTTTTAGACTCAAAAATTCACCACAATATTCAATATCTAATTAGACCAAATTCGCCTAAATTTTATAAGTTATAGTAAAAAATAATTTAGTTCGCCAATAATATTATATAATTATTGGCTACTTTAGGGTCATATCACCAATATTTAATCACCAACATTGATTTTATTATAATCCAATGGCTGGGGTTGTATTCCATGGGTTAAAATGTACCTACAGAGCTCCAATGCCCATTGAGCCCAAAATTGCATTTGGGTCATTGAAGATTTATAATCTAACAGTCGAGGTGAAATTCTATGGGCCAAAATATACTCGCAAAGCTCCAATGCCTGTGGTGCCGAAATAGAACCCAAACCGTTAGATTATAAATAAAATCAATGGTGGTGAAAAAGAATTTAGGGCCAATTTAACATATTCAATGTTTGATTTAAAATATTAAGGAATTAAGGAATTATAGACACAAGCACTACACCTTAAACTAGTCAATAATTGCCACCCTTAGGCCCTTACTTTTCCATAGGAATTCATTGTTTTTAGAAAGGAAGAATCCGCCATGGTAATTAATTCATTTGCCTATTTTTCATCAAGACTCACAAAGATTTTCTACAAATTTCTAATGATTTAAAAAGAATCGCTAATAAAACTAATATTTTTTTCAAAAGAAGGAAAGATTCGCCAATAGAAATTAATATTTTTTTCCAAAAAAATGAAAGATTTGCCAAGATTTTATATCTTTTTCAAGAGGGTTTCCTTAAAGTTATCACTAGTGAAATGCTTAGATTAGAAATATCCACAACAAATTAAACAAATTTGGACACATAAAATTGGAAGTTCACCAACATAAAGAAGTAGATTTATATTCATCACATATGTAGCAAAATGCTGGATACAATAGAAAACACATTAAAACATAATCTTCAACACAAATGCAATCTTTGAATGAAATTGTCTCAAGAAACCAAAGGGGTTTTGCCTTCTAATCTTCAGATCCAACAGTTTTCATCCTTAGATCCAATGGATGAACATTATTGCTCAAACCAAGGTTAGGGTTTGTGATAATTTCCCAAAAAATGCAAATTGATGAATTTGCTTGCCTTAGATAAAGGTTGACAGCCTAGCATGGCCCCACATGTCCTAACACGTGTTTGAAAGTTTTTTGTCACCTTATCACATTTGTTTGGGCCCATTAATGGTGTCCCTTGTCGACCATGGTGATAGTTAGGGTTTTTAGTTTGAATACTGGGGGTTTGGTGATTCACATGCAAAAGGGTGTATTTGCAAGAGGGACTGGGGGTTTGGGGATTTGCTGTAATGTCCCCTCCTTGGAGTATGTTTGAATTTGCCTTAAGGGACAATTACACAACATAAAATTGTTTTACAAATAATATTCCATAGTAAATTATATAATAAATATTGAACTTAAGAATAAATGAACTATGAACATTTATGAAATAATGAATAGCAACTTAAATTTGAATCCAATATATATATATATATACTCTTTTCCAATAACCAATCATGGTAGGGATTGGAGGGAAATGCATGATAGGGTGCTAGAAAAACTATTCATCATAATTTAAGGGACAATTACACAACATAAAATTGTTTTACAAATAATATTCCATAGTAAATTATATAATAAATATTGAACTTAAGAATAAATGAACTATGAACATTTATGAAATAATGAATAGCAACTTAAATTTGAATCCAATATATATATACTCTTTTCCAATAACCAATCATGGTAGGGATTGGAGGGAAATGCATGATAGGGTGCTAGAAAAACTATTCATCACAAGTAAGCCCATGGGTGTGCTCATAACCCCCCTTGGCAGTGGCAGGACATCCAACCAAGACAATCTTGTCTAACTTAGGGTGGTGTACTTATGTTGTGAGAACATCCAATTGGCAAGAATATCCAACCAAGACAATTCCAACCGAGTGGCAGGAACATCCAACCAAAACAATTCCTATAGGAACATCCAACCAAGACAATTCCTATACTGCCCTTCCCTAACATGTTTCCTTGCCAACTGTAAACATGACTTCTTAAAGAGAAGGATATCAATTATAATATTATAAATAAATTCACTATTTCCCTTATTTACCAACTTAGACATAACATATCTCTCCTTATTGCATATTAGTCATTATGAAATTAGCTATACATATATTGATATGCCTATGAAATATTATACATCAAATGCATACCGAATACTTTCTTAATCAATTTACTGATTTCTTAATCCCAATTGATTGATTGATTGGCAATTATATACATATTTATATATTCTATATAGTTATTCCTTTATTTATATTGATTGGTATTCATATATATATATATATATATATATATAATTATTCTTTATTTATATATATAATTATTCTTTATTTATATATATATATATATATATATATTTTAGACTGCAGGAATCGGGTAGCACGACCCCCTATAAACTGTAGTGTGCCTGGTAAAATTTTTAACGTGACCGGCAACGCTGGTGCGACACGCCCTCCGGTACCACGGGGGTGGGGGAGACTAGACCTCGTGACCAACCTCCTGCAACAGGAAAGATTTAGCCAATCGAGCTAGGGCCCCAACCCCAAAACTTTATTCTTTATTTATATTGATTGGTATATATATATAGTATAATTATATTTAAACTTGTCTCCCAAGAGATGTGTCTTTTTGTGGGAGATGTGTCATTTCAAATGGATGTCTTTTTATGAAACAATTGCTGCCTTTCCTAACGAATTTTATCCCTTTAATTAATTGTTGCCTTTGGTAATCACTACCTTTGTTAAATGATCGCTGCTTTTGTAATGTTCCTTTATCATATTTGTTGTGCTTCCTTTATTTAACCGTTGCACCCTAACTCATTTTTATATCTCTTTTGGGAGATAAAACATCTAACAGTTATGGTCGGCCAGCATTAATAAGTATATCAATTGTGGTCGGCCTATGTTTTATAGATTTAAATTTTTTCTTTCATAAATATTAATTCATTAAAACTTCCTTATACTGGTCGGCCATGTAGACTTTTAGTATTGTGATTTAGGGAAATAAACAGGGCATCATAGTCCACCTTGCCCAAGATTGCTTGTCCTCAAGCAATCACAAGCTAAGAGTTGTAATTTTTTTCCATTACCCTTTTTTTGTGATGTAATTGGCTTATGTTGTGATACTTTAGGAATTGAAAATTCTACAACTAGTGGCAATTGTCTTGTTTATGTCTGACCCTACACTACAATGATGTCCTTGAAGAGTAGTTGATAGTATTACTTGCCTCAACTTGACTACCGGTAAGCTTAATACCATCCCCTAAAGTATGAGGACAATTTGTTGTCCAATATTCTTCTGGCTTATGCACTACTACTTCCCAAAAACTCTCAACAACAAAGCCAAGAGTTGGAAATTGGCAAGACTTGTTATTTAAGACAAGTTTCCTCTCATTTCATTACCACAAAGATCGGGGCAATGATACAAATTCTTCTCTACCTTTGTTGAAATGCAAAATGATAGAAAAATGTTGTATCCTTCATCATCGTGGAGAATGGGAGTGTTGTGACTATCAGGATCTTACTCCTTGGTGCAAGGTCAATTTTCATTTGAGTAAGGGATCTTACTATGGGTCGTATCCCCTCTAAACAATCAAATGACAATTTCCCTTAGAGTATAATTTCATTTCACATAAACATTCAAACCAAGTTTTGAGGTGAGTTTGTTTCTAATGAGGATGTAATACAAAATAGCCTAAAACATCTTCCAACATATATTCTCTTATCATTGACTCATATGTTATAACCTTCTAAGTGTATATTCTCTAATACAAAATTATTGGATCGATTAAGTCCAATAAAGAATGAAAGATGTACAATAGGAGGACTTAAATTTTTAGGTTTACACACTAATATTCAATTCTTGTCCGACTTCCAAATCAATTGAAGGTTGTCACTCCTCTTGTGAAATTTGACATATCCCATGTTTGATACTAAGATTATTTTCATATCTAAGGAAAGTATTGTTTTATTTCACTTGATTCATTTAAACAATATCATTTTTTTTTTCCAAAGTTTGAGAGGTTAGAATGATATTGGGATTTGTGGGTTATGGGCCCACAATGTAACTAAAAATAGATTTATGTATGAATGTTGAGTTACTTTGATCAAGAAAAGTATGTAGGAGAAGAAGGCCCTTGGATTAAGTGATCTACTAAATATATTACTTATAGAAGTGCATTTGGTTCATAAGACAAGTTCACTAGATCAATTTTGTAGGTTACAAGGTTGATCCATGCATCGCCATTGTTTTTATGAGTGTGGGATAGATCATATGTTATGGATTTGATTCCACATTATGATCTTGTCCAAAGCGAACAGAACAAATTAATCTTTTATAGAACAAATGTGTTCCTGCCTCAATGAAGCTTGATGAATATATCCTCCTTCAATTTATAGTGTCCATGGTTCTTTCCAAAATTTCTCCTAAGGTCTCTTTGTGAGTCAAAACCTGTTATTTGTAGGTTCCTAAAGAATTGAGTTATCTTCATTTAAAATGTTGTTTTGGCAGATCAGAGTTTGATTGAATTTAGGTTTTTATTACTATTTCTAATTCCAACTAGGCATGCTCATAATAATTCACTCTATGATGATTCAATTTGGGTGTTATGGGAAAATCATTGTAGATTGTTTTGGAATATTTTTTGTGGACTTTTAATATTATTGTTTGGATTTTAAGAGATTGACCTTCCTAGGTCTAGATGATATCTCGGTGCACTTATATCTCGAAGTTTGAAAGTGAGATAATCTTAATCCATCTTTGTATTTTTAGTTATGCCTAAGTTTCCGTGACAACTAGTGATGGCAACATGTGGATTTCTATTTGAAAATATCGTTAGATTTCATCATTAACTATGTTGAGCTGTTATGATTGATTGTTCCTTGGAATTTTTTTTGATATTTTGATTGCTTGATTTCCTGAGGAATATATGAGTGATGATTTCTTGATTTCTTGATGGATAGACGAGTGATGATTGCTTGATTTGATTGCTTATTTAATGTCAATGAATTAATTTATCCTTTATATCCATTTCTTGAAGGAGTCACCACCCTTCGCAATAAATGAGTCACCACCCTTCATAGTAAATGAATCACCACCCTTTATGGCTGCCTTTTGAGAATAATACTTTACTTCCAAATTGATTGATAGATTTATTTCCTATTGATGATTTCTTCACAAGGAAATGATTCCCCTTTTATATTTTACTGTCGAGAGAGTCTCAGTCTTTCACATTTGAAGGGTCACAACTTTTCACATTTTAAAAGTCACAACCTTTCATATTTGAAGGGTCACAACTTTTCACACATCATCACTATTCTTGAGAACCTAATTTAATTTACTTGCAAAACCACTTAAGGTTCTATTCTCAATTGAATTCTTCAATGATGTTATGAATATCTTTCTCCCATGAAATGCTTTCCCTTTTATATCTCATGTTTGAGGGAGTCGCACCTTTCACTTCAATAGTTACAACTCTTCATTGTTGTATTTGTAGACTAATAATAATTTAATTTTAAATAAGTTAATTTGTTAGTGTTGTTGAAGACACATTAGGCATGAAGCAAACATATAGATTTACATATACACATAAATACATGTAATACACGAAGCATTCACATAAATACACGTAAGACATGAAGCATACACATAAATACATGTAATACATGAAGTATATGCATAAATACACATAAGACATGAAGTATACACATAAATACACATAAGACACAAAGCATACATGTGAAAGGCACACACATATAGAAATGCACTATTGGCCTACTTAAGAAGAGGGCTCAATAGTTAATCCTAATTGAATGGTGGTTAAAGTTGGTTGTCCTACAGGTTGGTAGGATTAAGGCTCTGATACCAATTGTAATGTCCCCTACTTGGAGTATGCCTGAATTTTCCTTAAAGGACAATTACACAACATAAAATTGTTTTGCAAATAATATTCCATAGTAAATTATATAATAAATATTGAACATTTATGAAATAATGAATAGCAACTTAAATTTGAATCCAATATATATATACTCTTTTCCAATAAGCAATCATGTGTAGGGTTGGCAAGGAAACATGTTGGGGAAGGGCAGTATAGGAATTGTCTTGGTTGGATGTTCATGCCACTTGGTTGGAATTTATCTTGGTTGGATGTTCTTGCCAATTGGATGGTCTCACAACATAAGTACACCACCCTAAGTTGGATGTCTTGCCACTTGGGGCCAAGGGGGGTATGAGCACGCCCTTGGGCTTACTTATGATGAATAGTTTTTCTAGCGCCCTATCATGCATTTCCTTCCAATCCCTACCATGATTGGTTATTGGAAAAGAGTATATATATATTGGATTCAAATTTAAGTTGCTATTCATTATTTCAAAAAATGTTAATAGTTCATTTATTCTTAAGTTCAATATTTATTATATAATTTACTATGGAATATTACTTGTAAAACAATTTTATGATGTGTAATTGTCCCTTAAGGAAAATTCAGGCATATTCCAAGTAGGGGACATTACATTTGCATACTAAAGGATGCATGTGCAAGAGGGACTAGGGATTTGAGGATTCACATGTTGAAGGGTGCATTGCGGGTCTGGGGGTTCACATATTGACGGGGCATTTGTAAGTAGGTTTAGGTATTCGAGGAATGGGATGTTAGGATGTGAGGAGTTATGAGGGTCTATAGGCTTGGGTAGGAAGAACAACAAAACATCAAGTAGTGAGATACTAGGATCCCCAATAACAACTTTTTCAAGTGGGGATGATGGTAGGAAAAACCTCAAAGGTTCAGAATAGAAAAGCATGACATGGAGTGGAGATTAGGCTTTTAAGATACACAATGCTAGAAGAAATGGGGGTTGAGCTTCAAAGATACTTGATGTAGGATGGAGTGGGGATTGGGAGATGTTGGATGAACAACAAAACATCAAGGAGTGAGATAATATGGATTGTGGGTTTGGGGATTTGCATACTGTTGTGACCTTTTCACACATCGCCCCATTCAAAATGGGGACCCCTAATTTTTGCTCCATTCTGGTCTTTTGGCTTTGGTTTTTTATCTCTCTCTCTCCCTCTGTTTGTCTCTTTTCTCTGGTCTGCCTTTCGGGGGATGTGTCCGTCTTTGAACTTAAACAAGTGAAATTTGGCCAAGTCTGAAAATTAGGGTTTGTACTTTCTTGGTCAGTTCGAGGTCAAGCAAGGTGAATAAATTGAAAATAAAGACTAACATTGTTGTCAGTGTGCTCCCAGCAGGCTTCCACTAAAATTTCATCTAATTCGGAGTACTTACTATTTTTAGTAAGTGCACAATTCCAGGCAATCCGTCAGCATTTTTGAGATTCCGACAGTCACATTGCATTCAGGACACGTCAAGTTACTCGCGTGCAAAATTTGAGCTGAAACGGACAACTTTCTATTTTTAGCAGTTCAGCTTTCGGGACAAATTTCAGGGCTCATATGCAGAGTTTTTCTTTGCATGTCTGAATATTCCTTCTGGGTTTTTCGAGACCTTCGCGATGGTATAACATGCAAAATAAGACAACTTTCAGAGTTCAGCCTTCGGAGGCTATTTTTAGGGTTTGCATGTCAGGGTTTCTTTTGCATGTCAGATGATTCCTTGTGGGTTTTTTGAGAGCTTCGCAGTGGTATGACATGCAAATGGAGATAATCACTCAGTAAGGAACTTACTATTTTTAGCAGGTGCGTCTCGGCAGCCGCTTCCCAGCAGTTCAGAATCACGAGCTGATCGCAATGCAGCAGAAACGAAGACAAACAGAGATCATTTGATACACATGCAGAGCAAATTAGGGTTTCCAGCTTCGGGACCTGAAAAGAAGGGCAAAAAGTCAGAATTTTCGAAAACTGGTGTAAACCACCGCGATCAGCATCCTTTAGGCTATCTGTTGGTAAAATTTGAGGACAAACAGAGCACTTACTATTTATAGTAAGTCATTTTGGAAACAGGCTAAAAATAGCAAGTCAGTTGAATGTGCTGATGTCAGTAGTAAGGTCACGTGGTGAGGAACACATCATTCAAATTTCAAGTCAATCGGAGTAGTGGAGCTATCAGAAACGAGCAATTGCTATTTATAGTAAATCACCTTCAAAAATGGGCTAAAATAGCAGGCTGACTAAAAATAGCAGTGTCAACAGGGTAACAAGGCTGTGAGGATCCAGCGTTCAAAATTTCAAATCATTCCGAGCTTCAGAAATGCGAAAATCAAGAGACTTACTATAAATAGTAGGACGTTGTGAAGTTGGCAGAAGTCAGGAAAAATGACTAAGTTTGGGGGTTCATCCTTCACCACCTTTAGAATGCGCCCACCTCAGCTGAAGTTGAGAAATTTCTAAGGCACAAACTTCATCCACCTGCCTAGGGAAAATGCGCCCACCCTCAAGGAGAAAGTTTTAAAATTTTCTAAGTGTTAAGTTTCGTCCTGCTCAGGGGGTAGAATGCACCCAAATGAAAGAAAGTCAAAGGAGTCAATGATTTTCATCTTGCTCTCATGCCAAAATGCGCCCAGCTCAAGGTAGTGGCATGCAAAAATTTCTTAGTATGAGTTTCATCCACCTCCTAGGCTAAAATGCGCCCAAGGTAAGAAAAGGTCAAAGAAGTCAATGAATTTCATCCTGCTCCTATAGCAAAAGGCGCCCACTTCAAGGAGAGGTGATAAAAGTCAAAGGAGTCAAAGAGTTTCGTCCTCCACCATGCCCAAAATGCGCCCAAAAGCAGCCATGTGAGGAAAAAAGAAAAGAAGGTGAAGAGTCACATGCCAAGGCGTTGGGGATTCAAAATTCTTCTCTCTCACAAATGCGCCCATGCAAAGTCAAAAGGGTCAACGATTTTCATCCTTCACACATAGCAAAATGTGCCCAAATGGGGCCATGTGAAGACAAAATAGGGTCATCCTTCACACATGTGATATGCGCCCAAGCTAAAGTTAATAAAAGGTGAATGAAGAGTGTGAAAGTAAAATGAAAGGATGAAACTTGCTAGGCGTATCCTCTTGCATATGCTATGTGCGCCCAAGGTGGTAAGTCCCAAGGTTTTAAAAAATATTGCCTAGGCGTTGGAATTTATTATGTTCTCCATGAAGAATGCTATGCGCCTAGGTAGACCTTGAGGGTGGTGAAGTAAAATACAAGGCGTGATCAATTTTCTTCTTCAAATATCATATGCGCCTAGGATAAGTGAGGTGATAATTGCTAAGGCGTTGGACTTTTAAATATCCTCTTCAAGTGTGAAGTGCGCCTAGGGTGGTGTGAATGAAATATGTTGAGCATTGAAAGTAAAATATTCTCCATGGCGTGATATGTGCTTTCAAGAATTTTCTAAGAGAATTGAAAATTTCTCTAAGTGGATAAAATTTCTCCACAGGAAGAATGGATTGAGGAATGAATAAAATTTTCTAAGGGAAAATTTTTCAAAATGCTAAGTGATACAAAATTTTCTAAGGCACAAAATGTTCTCCATTAGAAAAATGTCTAAGTCTGGAGAGGTGATGGAATTTTCCTGAAGCGTGAGCGGAATTGCCAGAGGTGAAGTCAAAGAATGCCGACACAGGGTTGATAAATATTTCTCAAGTCAGAGCAACAGGGTTTTCACAGATATGAAGAGCTTGAATAAATTTGTTAAAAAAATTATTTTTCCAAGGTTCAAAATTCAAAATTAAATGAACCCGTTCATTGTACACCCATGGGTTCGGCGCGTTCTAAAGAAAATTTTCTTCTGGGTATTGAAGATCCTCGATGAGAAGTTGATTTCCATGTCTTCTACACTTCGCCAAGGCCTTCAGGATGAAGATTTTGATGGGCACTGGATTGATGAGTTTTCCTAAGGGAAATTTTTAAAAAATTTCTAAGGCAAGGAATAAAACGTGTTTTCAAGATAAAATTTGCCTTGGTGGATGAATTTGAAGGTGATCGCCTAGATGATTTTTGATCAAATTCCTGATGAAAGGATTTTTCCCAAGCCTAAGTTAGATGAAATATCAGAGTGAAGTACGCCCAAGCAGAATACAAGATGGGTTGGAAATTTGGCTAAGGCATGAAGAATCATGAAGAAGGCAAAAGTTGGCTAGTGAAGGCGATGAATGCTTGGAAATTAGAGCATGAAAATCCTGGTAAGTAAGTTGAATTTATATTATGAAGCATTCTAATTCTCTTCTCCTTGTTTTGCAGGAGGAACGTTGAGCCCAGACGGCAATAACTTACGTGATGAAGCAAGTACTCCACAATCTCATTTCAACCTCAAAGGAAGAAAAGTTGTGAGAAAATGGCTAGGTGTTGAGATTTATTGACAAAGAAGAAATATTTTCAAAGTTCAGGATGGAAGAAAGTGGAAACCCAAGCTCGAGCAAAGTTGAAGAACAAACGTCAAGAAGAAAATCAAGAATAGTGTGAACGCGTCTCAAAAATGGAATCTTCTAGAAGGATGATGGACATTATGGCTCATTTATTACCTCACTCTCCTTTGTGGCGGTTTTTAGGGTGAATCTTGTTTAGGGCTGAGGTGGCACAATCTGGGCCATCCAGCCGATTGTAATCTGAGCTGTCCGTTGGACTTGGCCAACTATAAAAGGGGGAGTCCCCCTCATTTGTATCTCATTAGAAATTAGAATTAGAAGTAAAAGCAGAGCTTAGAGAAGGAGTAGAGAGAAATTGATAGAGTAGAAGGTAGAGTAGTTTAGATCGAAAAGGAAGGAAAGTCTTCCCTTTGGATACTTTGTAAGAAGTTGTCTTGAATGCTTTCATACTAAAATAATTTTTCATTGATGGTGATCTCTTCTTTGTTGTGAGTAGTTGTTGAGGCTTCTTCGTCCTTCCAATTCACATAGCATCTTGAAGTAGCTTAAAGTAAAGTAGATTTCATTTCATGCAAGTACTTAGTAATTGTGGAATGTGGTGCTCGATTTGAACAAGACTTCGCTTGTCCATACCACTAGCGGGCTTGCTGACGGTGGTTCGCCTTGCGTGGTCAACTGGAACTTTGTGAAACTTAACTTCGATTATGGTTTATATGTTGGCATGCGTCGTTGTGATGGTGTCTTCATGCTAAATCGTGATCTGAACATCTTAAGTCACTCCTCTGAAGATTGCACCAGTTTCGCGGAAGCTGTCCGAAGTAAGGCAAAACGGAGCTTGGTTGAAGTCTGTGAGAATTGATCGCCGTGTCCCACACTTTAGGGTAGAATAGAATATTTTTATCCCTTAACTCATTTAATTTCAGTTCATTTCCGGTTAGAATTAGGAAACTTGTGCTCACCTGCCAAATCATTTGAATTACATGAAATCCCTTAGTCTGTTGTCTGCTGTCAACTGTCGAACAATTGTGTAAGTCCCCTTGAAATACCAACAAATCACATCAAGCCAACTGAGGGTATTCTATTGCATTATCGGAACCTTGGAGTTGAAAGCATGAACTCACTTGCAATCTTAGCATGCTGAATACTTTGTTCAAGAGAGGATAGAGTATCCGTTGGGAAACTTTATTCTATGTTGGTGCAGTCTCAAAAACCACGTCAACACATACCAAAGGATGCATTTGCAAGAGGGACTAGGGATTCAAGGATTCACATGTTGAAGGATGCATTGCGGGTTTGGGGGTTTGCATATTGATGGGTGCATTGCGGGTCTGTGGGTTCACATATTGACGAGAGCATTTGTAAGTAGTTTCGGATATTTGAGGAATGGGATGTTAGGATGTGAGGGGTTGTGAAGGTCTATAGGCCTAGGAAGGAAGAACAACAAAGCATCAAGGAGTGAGATACTAGGATCCCCACTAACAACTTTTGCAAGTGGGACAATGGTAAGAAAAACCTCAAAGGTTCAAAATAGAAAGGCATGACATGGAGTGGGTATTAGGCTTTTACGATACACAATGCTGAAAGAAATGGGGGTTGAGCTTCAAAGATACTTGATGTAGGAAGGAGTAGGGATTGGGAGATGTTGGAAGGATTGGGGATCAGGGGACGCATGAAGGAGTAGGGATCAAGAGAATTGGGATAATGGTGCTAGTGGGGATTGAGGGTCAGGGGAATGCAATACTCAATACCAACATAATGAGGGAAAGAAAAACCTAAATGTTTGCATACCCAATAGCAACAAAAGAGCAAAGAACGAGGTTCAAGGTTGCAAGATATTGGATACCCTTAAGGTATGTCAAGACTTTGGGATACTTGATATTGTGTGGATTAGGGATACCAATTCCTTTGGGTTGAGTGCAAGGAGGGAAGTAGAACTCAAGAAGCCCATAGGATAGAAGAAAGTTGGGTTGCGAGGAATGGAGGTGATGCATGCTAGTAGAGGAAAGTCTAAAGGGAAAGGAAAACCTGTAGGTTTGCATACCCAAGAGCAAGAGAGTAGGGATTAGCGTTCAAGGTTCCAAGATATTGGATACCCTTAAGGTATGTCAGTAGGGATATGTCAAAGAGCTTGGAATATAGTTGTTGCCAAGACTTGGGAATATTTGATACCATGGGGAATGGGGATGTTAGTAGGGAAACGATGAGGAGCTCACGATATAATGGTTGTTAGGACTTGGGGATATCCAATAATATGAGGATTAGGGATACCAATTTCTTTTAACTGAAAGAAATTGGACGGATTGAGAGGTGCTCTGGGTTGCGTGCACGAGAGATGAAAAAGACACCTACCTTGTGTGTGCCTCATGTGTGCCTCTGAGTCCTTCTTGCCTTCTGGTTTAGTGTGCCTTGATTTCCTTAGTTTGCAAGTTTCATCTTGTTTGTTTGGTGGTTTTGTTAGCTTTGTCTCTGCATGTGTTCATGTTGGGATAGTTGGTTTTAGGAATTTTTTTAAATTGATTTTTGTTGTTCAGGCAAGGGTACAGTAGGTACCTTAAGGGAGGATTGGGTCTATGCTCGTGCAGATGCAATAATCACATTTGTGTGAGTGTATGGACATAGACTTGGCATTTGGTAGTGGGGAGGGCATTAAAAAAGATGAAGCAAGCGAATCTTTCAAAGAAGTTTTGCAAGTAGAGGAATTGGAAGCGCCTTCAAACAAAGCTGAATTCAATGTGGGTTTCGTAGGAAACTATGTTACTGGGTTCTTCTATTTTGCCTAGACAACCCGCTCCGGGAGCGTTTGGGTTCTGGTTCTTGCGGGGGCACGTCTGGGAGCACCCTGGGAATGCCTGGGCACCCCCGGATTCCCTGTGGGTCCGTTCCCAGCAAACCCACAGGGAACCTGGGGGTGCCCAGGCACTCCCTAGGCACTCCCAGACACTTTTATATTCTAACTTCTGAATGCCAACTTGCAAAGGGGCAAACAAATTCAGTTATTCTGCTGATTAATCATATTGCAGACATTCTGGGTTGCTAAGAAGTTTGATATGTTAACCAATCGATGAATTTGATCTAGATCCTCTTGATGATTGATGAATAATTGTAATGATCTTCATTTGAATCATGACTAGAGACATATATGATATATGAGTATGACATATGTATTGGAATTTTGAACTATCAATTGGCATTTATCTTTATACTAGCATTGATCAATGATTTTAGATTTAATGATGATTGATGATTGATGAAGTATCACAGTTCATGTTGATGTTGACAGCGTCGGGCCTCACTTCCAACCACAACTTTCAAGCAATAAAATTAAATATAGCCTTATCGGCTATTTATTTTATTGGACACATCTGTTGGTGAAGAGGCACGTCACATGGAATAATAAATAATATTTATTGTTTGTTTGTTTGTTAAATCGAGTTTATATATGAGGCCGACCTCTTAATGTTTGCCACCCTTCATGAGTCACATCTCTTCATGGTAGAAGGCCGACATGATATCTAAAAGAGACATGATAGTTAGAAGACTTCTCCTTCGATTTGTATATAAGGAGACTCAAGGTTTTCATTCATTATTATTACATACATTCATAGTTCGATATCATAGGTGTGTGAGTTTATTCAAGTGCAGATCAAAGTATTCAAGAAAGCTGAATTCATTATCAAAGGAGCAATATTATTATCTGAGATTGCATCAAGTTTGGTGCTGTTATTTGGCCTTGTGATCAACCTCATTGTAAAGAGAATTGTTGATTCTTATTCAATATATAAGTGATATATTGTTGCTGGGTTTTTCTCCCTCAAGTTGGAGGGTTTTCCCAGGGTATATGCTGTGTCTACTTGTTTGAATTTGAATTAAAATCTGCTTATTTAACTTCTGATCCTAAAACTAACATGGTATCAGAGCGGGTTTAAGCAAGATCGTGATCAGAATTCTATAAGCAGTGTTATCTTCCACTCTTGTTCTCATCTTCTTGTGTCTATCTTATCTTCAAAAATGGTGAACGGACTCAAGGTTGAAGATAGACTTGAAGGTGCTTCCAACATCACCTCTTGGAAGTTTAGAGTGTTGGTTACATTGGAAGAAAATGAGATTGCTAAGTTTGTGGAGAGCGAAGTTCCTGAACCTTCCGATGAGAATGAGAAGTCACAATGGAAGAAGAATGGCACGAAGGCGAAGAAGATTTTGGTTGATTCCGTGAAGGACCACCTTGTGTCGATTATCTCCAAGTTGAAGACAGCAAGAGAGATGTTTAAGACCTTGGAGGAAATGTATGAGATCAATAATACAAGCAGAGCTCTTGCATTGAGGCAACAACTTCATCACATCGAAATGGCGAAAGGAGATTCTGTCATCTCCTTCTTCATGAAAATCACCGAGTTGAGAGATCAGCTTTGTACCATTGGTCATATGGTTGATGATAAGGACTTGGTCATGTTGGCACTTAATGGTCTTCCTCAATCTTGGGAGCCATTTATCCAAGGTATCAGTGGGAGATCAAAGCTACCTAAGTTTGATCATCTTAGGGCAGATTGTATTCAAGAGGAATCAAGATTGGCAGTGAGAGGCAATGGCCTAAGTTCTACCAATGAAGACATTCATGTACTTGCTGCTTATTCTTCAAAGAAGAAAGGAAGAGAAGGGAAGAAAGGCAACTTCAAGAGGAATAGAGATAAAAGATCAGATGGTGCTCTTGCATCTAAGAAGAAGAACGATCTCTCCCATAAACAGTGCTTCGGATGTGACAAGTTTGGTCACTATGCAAAAGATTGTCCAACTAGACCAAAACAACATGCTTCTATTGCGGATGTGGGTGAGATCTCTCCTCAGAAGGATTCAAGTGGATTTCTATTTTATTTTTCCCTATCTAGCAATGTTCCAACGGATAGCAACATTTGGTTGATTGATAGTGGCGCCTCTCGTCACATTATTGGTTTTAAAGAACACCTTTCAGATTTGGTGGAGAGAGATACAATCATTCAAGTCATAATTGGAGATGATGCATGCTATTCTGTGAAAGGAGTTGGAACTTCCTCTCTTCACTTAGATTCCGACATCTCTCTTCAGTTGAGCGATGTGCTATTTGTACCAGGCATCAAGCGGAACCTTGTCTCAATCTCAGCTTTTGAGGACAAGGGATATCAAGTTGCATTCTCTGAAGAAAAAGTTCTTGCATGGCCGAAGAACTCTAGCATCAAGACTGCCTGAGTGATTGGTGTTCCACAAGAGAGTCTCTATAGACTTTCCACTTGTCCATTACAGGCTTTGTTTCATGATTCCACTAGTTCATGTGAGCTTTGGCACAAAAGACTTGCTCACCTTCACTTCAGAGCACTTCCAACCATGGAGAAGATGGTCACTAACATTCCTAAACTCAGCCAAGAGCATGAAGGCACTTGCCGAGGATGCGCATTGGGTAAGAATACTAAAGGTCCTTTTCATAGTAGTGAAAGCAGATTTAAATGTATTCTAGATCTTATTCATTCTGATTTGTGTGGTCCAATGTCTGTTGCTTCTTTGAGTGGTTTTTGGTATTATATAATTTTCATTGATGACTACTCTAGAAAGACTTGGATTTATTTCTTAAAGACTAAAGAATTTGAAGAGGTACTTGAGAAATTCAAGGAATTTAAGGCTCAAGTAGAGAACTTGTCCGGGAAGAGGATCAAAGTTCTGAGATTTGACAATAGAGGAGAATACATCTCTGGAGGCTTCCGTAACTTTTGTATTGAGGCTAGGATTAAGAGGGATTTTTGTGTCCCTTACAATCCACAGCAAAATGGTGTTGCAGAAAGGAAGAACAAATCCATTGTAGAAGCAGCTAAAGCCATGATCCATGATCAAGACTTGCAAACCTTCCTTTGGGCTGAAGCATCTAGGACAGCTGTGTATGTTCAGAATCGAAGCCCTCATCGTATTTTGGAGAACATAACTCCTAAAGAAGCCTTCACAGGTGTGAAGCCTGAAGTTTGTCATTTGAGAATCTTTGGTTGTCTTGTGTATGTTCACGTGCCTAAAGATAAAAGTACTAAATTAGAACCATCTGGCAAGAAGGGAATATTTGTGGGCTACAATGAGTCTTCAAAAGCCTATAGGATTTACATTCCAGGTCAGAAACTGATAGAGATCAGCAGGGATGTTGCATTTGAAGAGGATGTTGCATTCAAGAGATCTAAAGGCTCTCATATGGAGATAGATAATGAAGACCAAGAGACTCCTTAGGACATCGAAGTTGACCATACTCTTGAGATTCAGAGGGAGTCTACTGAACTAGAAGAAGATGGTGATCTAGTTGAGCCTTTGGAACCAACTAATGGGCTTAGAGACATTTCTATTGGTCGAAAGAGACCTCTATGGGCTAGGCAAACAATGCAGGAGGTAGAAAAGTTTGCAGCTCCTAGAGGAACATTTAGAGAAAGCAACAGACCACATAAGTTTCCAAGCTATGTTGCATTAATGAGTCAAATTATTGAATCTGAGCCTTCCAGTGTTGAGGAAGCTTCAAGTCATCAAGTATGGAGAGATGCTATGGCTGAAGAATATCAATCTATCCTCAAGAATGATGTTTGGGATATTGTACCTAGACCAGAAGGGAAATCTGTTGTATCTTCTAAGTGGCTTTTCAAGATCAAGCATGTGGCTGATGGAAGCATTGAGAAGTACAAGGCTAGGTTTGTGGCTAGAGGATTCTCTCAGAAAGAGGGAATAGACTATGAGGAAAAATTTGCTCCGGTTGCTCGTTATACATCCATCAGGACTATCATTGCTATTGCAGCAGCTAAAGGATGGAAGTTACATCAGATGGATGTGAAGACTGCATTCCTTAATGGTGTAATTGAAGAAGAGGTATATATTGAGCAACCTGATGGATTTGAGATTCATGGGAAGGAGTCTCATGTTTGTAGATTGAAGAAGGCTTTGTATGGCCTTAAGTAGGCTCCTCGTGCTTGGTATGAGAGGATTGATCGATACCTGTTGAGCTTGGGCTTCTCCAAGAATGATGCTGATTCAAACTTGTACTTCAATGTAATTGATGGTGAGGCATTGATCTTGGTTCTTTATATTGATGATCTATTTCTTACTGGAGAAGAACACCTCATTATCAAATGCAAGGAGTTGGCTTTTGAATTTGAAATGAAGGATCTTAAAGACATGCATTACTTCCTTGGTTTAGAAGTATGGCAGAGGCCTAATGAGATCATTTTGAGTCAAGGGAAGTATACAATAGACATCTTGAAGAGATTTGGTATGATGGATTGCAAATCCATGTCTACACTGATGGAAACCAATTTGCAGAAGCTAAAAGAGTTTGCAGCTAGTTTTGATCTGGTGGATTCTACTATGTACAGACAGTTGATTGGATCGTTGATGTATCTAGTCAATACTAGACCAGATATTTGCTATGCAATGAGTGCACTTAGTCAGTTCTTGTGTGAACCAAGGAAAATACATCTAGTTGCAGCGAAGCATATCTTGAGATACTTGCGTGGCACAGTTGGGTATGGCTTGAGATACTCTTCTAGTGTGGACCTAAAGCTGCAAGGATATTCCGATTTTGACTAGGCAAGGTGTGTAGCTGATCGGAAGAGCACCTTTGGTTGTTGCTTTAGTTTGGGATTTGCGATGATCTCCTGTTGTAGCAGGAAGCAGTCTTCAGTGGCACTAAGCACTGCAGAGGCCGGGTATATTGCAGCTTGTGTGGCAACTCGAGAAGCAGTGTGGCTTTGGAAGCTCCTTGTAGGATTGTTTGGACAATCATTGGAGCCGACTGTCATTCATTATGATAATCAAAGCTGTGTGAAGCTTTCTGTCAATCCAGTGTTTCATGACAGAACAAAACATGTTGAGATCAAATACCACTACAGCAGAGATATGGTATTGAGGAAAGCTATCCAGTTGAGATACATTAGCACTGATGAGCAGACGACTGATATTCTCACCAAGCCTCTCTCCAAAGTAAATTTTGTGCACTTTCGAGACAAGCTTGGAATTGTGGAGAATGAAGCCCTAGTTGAGAGGGAGACTCAACATCAGTGATCTTTTGTGATTTGCTTTAATGCATCTTTCTCTATGAGAGAAATTTGAGGTGAAAGCCCTTGTTTCCACCCTCTGGGAGTAGCCATGGTGGACGTCATGATGAGATGACGACATCACATTGAGTGACTCCGTGATGGGCACTTGTGCACATGTTCTTTCCATACATGGGAGTAGCCATGATGGATGATATCACGTTGAGTGACTCCGTGATGAGCTCTTTCCACATATGGGTGTAGCCATTATGGATGTCATGTTGAGAGACTCCATGACATTGTTAGCTGGAAGTATTCCTCCCTAGCTGAGAGGGAGTGTTGATGTTGATAGCGTCGGGCCTCACTTCTAGCCACGACTTTCAAGCAATAAAATTAAATATAGCCTTATCGGCTATTTATTTTATTGGAGACATCCGTTGGTGAAGAGGCAAGTCACATGGAATAATAAATAATATTTATTGTTTGTTTGTTTGTTAAATCGAGTTTATATATGAGGCTGACCTCTTAATGTTTGCCACCCTTCATGAGTCACATCTCTTCATGGTAGAAGGCCGACATGATATCTAGAAGAGACGTGATGGTTAGAAGACTTCTCCTTCGATTTGTATATAAGGAGACTCAAGGTTTTCATTCATTATTATTACATACATTCATAGTTCGATATCATAGGTGTGCGAGTTTATTCAAGTGCAGATCAAAGTATTCAAGAAGGCTGAATTCATTATCAAAGAAGAGTGATATTATTACTTGAGATTGCATCAAGTTTGGTGCTGTTATTTGGCCTTGTGATCGGCCTCATTGTAAAAAGAATTGTTGATTCTTATTCAATATATGAGTGATATATTGTTGCTGGGTTTTTCTCCCTCAAGTTGGAGGGTTTTCCTAGGGTATATGCTGTCTACTTGTTTGAATTTGAATTAAAATCTGCTTATTTAAATTCTGATCCTAAAACTAACAGTTCATACTATCAAATGTATTTACAGTTTTGTATATTTTTAATTTTTTTGCACATATATATATATATATATATATATAGCCGTACCCAAACGTACCGTACCCAAGGAAATTTTTTTTGTCGTACTAGCGTACCTATATCCCATACCCGTGCCTGGTCCCGTACCAGAACTGACAACTTAGGTAGGAAACAGTGGAGGGGCTGCCAAAGAAAATGGAGAAGCAAGAGGAAAATGTGAAGGAGGTAAGGACCCTCTGTTGCCTAGGGTTTTAAGGGTTAACCCTAATGAAGATGCTAAATGCTATTAAAAAGAAGAAAATAGACTTAAAAACACTGTTATTTTTCTTGCATGTATGGATAACAATAATCTGTTTGCAAGGAAAATTTTTGATAACTAGTTGAATAAAAAAATGGGGCTATATATCTCGTTTTGTAGAATGATTCAAAAAGCGTTATTTGTTGTATTTCTGAGGAATCCCAACATGCAAAAGAGAGTGTTAGAAAAGGACTTTTGAAACATTGGAAAAACCCTCTTCAGAGTAGTGGCTTGGTCACCGAAAAGCTCACAAAACAAAATCTTATTCTGCTCTGTTCCAAGGTGGATAATTGTAAAAAATGTGCCACCACAAATATGGGTTTTTTTTGCCTCAATTACTAAAAGTAAAATCTATTTGTAAAATTTTACAATTAGAAGACACCAGATCCACACTGCCTCACATGAATGCTAGAATGTTGGTGTCTTTTAACACTGGGGTGCAAATCCCTGAGATAATTGAATTTGAAATAGATTGAAGAAATTTTAGTTGTGAAATTGAAGCCCTAGTGGGTTGAATTCTTGTTTTTAATGTAAAACAGATGGGCATAAAAAAAAAGAATGCCCTTAAATATTGAATAGCAAAAGAAATAGGCTCGTGAGGGCTGAATTTAGAAGCTATGTTGCTAAAAAATCCTTCGGAAAAGACAATAAGGAAGACGTGGAATGTGATAATAATGGCAATGATGAGGTCGAACCTCAGTCTTGCTCTAAGGACAATGTTTAGAATGGTAAAGAAGAAAACGCTAATGAGGAACCCTCTAAGCCTGTGAGGAGATTGGAACCGAAAATAATGATCCCTCGATTGAAAGAAATTAGATAGAAGGTGAACTCAATAATGAAGAGTTGGCTCCAAATAGAAAAAGTGAAATTAATGTTATTAGTAATGAATTAGAGGCAATTGTTCCAATACAAGAAATGAAAAATGTAACCTATAAAAAGAATGCACAAGAAATTGTTCTTGATAAGCTAAAAGACCAATTTAGAAGAAGAAAGGCTGAGAGACCCCCAGACCTTCCATAGGCTACAAATTTTGTTGATTCAAATGGGAATGTACTGTGAATATAGAAAGGAAATTAGAGAAAAAATAAAAAGGAAAAAAGAAACCAAGGGGGATGAAAACAAAAAAAAGAAAGTATGTGAGTAGAACCAATAGTGCTCAAATACTAGGAAAGAAAGGAAAAGGGGAAGGAATACGTTCCTATTTTGATAGACTATATATGAGTCAAAAGAAACCCCAACACCCCCCCGATTCAAAAAGGGTTATTTGTTGTATTTCTAAAGAATCCTAAGTTGCAAAAGAGAGTGTTAGAAAAGGAATTTTGAAACATTGGAAAAACCCTCTTCAGAGTAGTGGCTTGGTCACCGAAAATCTCACAAAACGAAATCTTATTTTGCTCTCTTCCAAGATGGATAATTGTAAAAAATGTGCCACCACAAATATGGGTTTTTTTGCCTCAATTACTAAAAGTAAACCTATTGGTCGAATTTTACAAATAGAAGACACCAAATCCACACTGCCTCACATGAATGCTAGAATGTTTGTGTCTTTTACCACTGGGATGCAAATCCCTGAGATAATTGAATTTGAAATAGATGGAAGAAATTTTAGTTGTGAAATTGAAGTCTTGGGGGGTTGAATTTTTGTTTTTAATGTAAAACAGATGGGCATATAAAAAAAGAATGCCCTAAAATATTGAATAGCAAAAGAAATAGGCTTGTGAGGGCTGAATTTAGAAGCCATGTTGCACAAAAATTCCTTAGGGGAAGACAATAAGGAAGACATGGAATGTGATAAAAATGGCAATGATGAGGTCAAACCTCAATCTTGTTCTAAGGGCAATGTGCAGAATGGTAAAGAAGAAAACACTAATAAGGAACCTTCTAAACCCTGTGAGGAGATTGGAACCGAAAATAATGATCCCTCGATTGAAAGAAATCGGATAGAAGGTGAACTCAATAATGAAGAGTTGGCTCCAAATAGAAAAAGTGAAAGTCATGTTATTAGTAATGAATCAGAGGCATTGTTCCACTACAAGAAACGGAAAATGTTACCTATAAAAAGAATGCACAAGAAATTGTGCTTGATAAGCTAAAAGACCAAATTAGAAGAAGAAAGGTTGAGAGACCCCTAGACCTTCCATAGGCTACAAATTCTGTTGATTCAAATGGGAATGTACTGTGAATATAGAAAGGAAAATAGAGACAAAATAAAAAGGAAAAAAGAAACTGAGGATGAAAACAAAAAAAAGAAAGTATGTGAGTAGAATCAATAGCGCTCAAAAACTAGGAAAAAAAGGAAAAGGGGAAGAAATACGTTCCTATTTTGATAGACTAGTCAAAAGAATCCCCAACCTCCCTGATTCAAAAAGGGTTATTTGTTGTATTTTTGAAGAATCCTAACTTGCAAAAGAGTGTTAGAAAAGGACTTTTGAAACATTGGAAAAACCCTCTTCAAAGCAGTGGCTCGGTCACTGAAAATCTCATAAAATGAAATCTTATTCTGCTCTATTTCAAGGTGGATAATTGTAAAAAATGTGCCACCACAAATATGGGTATTTTTGCCTCAATTACTAAAAGTAAAACCTATTGGCAGAATTTTACAAATAGAAAACACCAGATCCACACTTTCTCACATGAATGGTAGAATGGTGGTGTCTTTTAACACTGGGGTGCAAATCCTTGAGATAATTGAATTTGAAATAGATGGAAGAAATTTTAGTTGTGAAAATGAAGCCCTGGTGGGTTGAATTCTTGTTTTTAATGTAAAACAGATGGGCATAAAAAAAAGAATGCCCTAAAATATTGAATAGCAAAAGAAATAGGCCTGTGAGGGCTGAATTTAGAAGCCGTGTTGCACAAAAATCCTTAAGGGAAGACAATAAGGAAGGCATGGAATGTGATAAAAATGGCAATGATGAGTTCGAACCTTTGTCTTGTTCTAAGGACAATGTGCAGAATGGTAAAGAAGAAAACCCTAATAAAGAACCCTCTAAAACCTATGAGGAGATTGGAACCGAAAATAATGATCCCTTGATTGAAAGAAATCGGATGGAAGGTGAACTCAATAATGAAGAGTTGGCTCCAAATATAAAAAGTGAAAGTCATGTTATTAGTAATGAATTAGAGGCAATTGTTCCAATACAAGAAATGGAAAATGTAACCTATAAAAAGAATGCACAAGAAATTGTGCTTGATAAGATAAAAGACTAAATTAGAAGAAGAAAGGCTGAGAGACCCCTAGACCTTCCATAGGCTACAAATTTTGTTGATTCAAATGGGAATGTACTGTGAATATAGAAAGGAGAATAGAGAAAAAAATAAAAAGGAAAAAAGAAACAAGAAGGATGAAAACAAAAAAAAGAAAGTATGTGAGCTGAACCAATTTAGTGCTCAAAAACTAGGAAAGAAGGGAAAAGGGGAAGGAATATGTTCCTATTTTGATAGACTATATATGAGTCAAAAGAACCCGCAACCCCCCTCCCCCGCCTTTCCTGCCCGCCTCCACCCCTAGCCAATAAATGAACATAAATTGCATAAGTTGGAATATTCAAGGGTTAGAATCTCTAGAGAGGAAGTATGTATTAAGATCTCTTTGCAATAGTAAGAAAGACCTGGATTGTTTGATGCTAATAGAGGTAAAAGTTGTAGATTTTCAGTTACACAATGCCCCTTAGATTTGGTTGGACAAATGTTGTGATCTTTCATACAAAACCATCAAAAGGGGAAAGGTGGATTGGCAATTTTAATTGGACAAAAATGGAAAGCATATATTAATAACAATTGCAATTCACCATGATATAGATGTATTTGGTTAACTTTTAAGGAACAATAAAAAATTTGGCATATGCTCAATCTATGCCCCCAAATGACTATAAAGATAGAATTGAGGTCTAGAGATGGTGTGTAGATAATCTGCCTAAAGTACCCTAGTGTTGGAAATGTTGTCATTGGTGTCAAAGTCATGTCAAGAAGGGTTTTGTTGTCTATGCATAGTATCATTGATGTATGAATGAGTTTGTTGGAAGTTGTCATTGATGGAAGTCATTTCAAAGGTGGCATGAGAAGTGGGTGTTGCTATTTAAGATATGATCATACAAAAGCGGAGGAACATGAATATATTGATCATATTCAAGACCTGTACATTGATGTGATGGAGGCCTTTCAAGATTATCTGCAGTTGTGACTATAAAAAGCATGTGCCATGTTATGGAAAGTATCATATAATACAAATCATATAAAAAGATGGAGAGTATGGTCTTTAAAGCAAGAGAGAACTGTGGAAGGCAATGTGTGATTGGCGCCAAAGTAAAGGTTTAATGAAAAACAATCTGAATTCATTTTTAATAACCATAAATTAGACATTATATGCAACCACCAGATTTATGTATGACATATCAAGGTGCAATGATCTATGGCACTGTTTACAATATGCATGAGACAAAAGTCTTAATAAGATCATAATAACAAGAAGAATATAAAAGTACAATAAGCAACGATGAGATGAAAGTGGGATGCAATAAATCCAGCGATGTATGAGTGAATCAAGAAAGATTCAAGTACAGCTATTGTTATATGTCAAAAAGATTAAGATAAACATGCTGGCGGACTCATACCGATTTACCAAGTGCTGGGCGATAAAGATGCTGACTCTTTTTGAAAGCCTTACAAATAAGATAAACAACTTATAGATTTGTATAACATGGGGTGTCCATCTCATTAAATAAAGGTGGTCGACCCTTGTTTAAAGGATGATCAAATTTAATGAAGACCGATCAGTAATACAAAGCGCGAATGGATTTAGAGAAAACAAAGAAAGCTTAATATAAATAAAATGATGCAAAATCAACAAAAGGTCAATGTCTTCATAAAAGAAAAATGTTTTGATATGTTAATAAATGGGACTGATCTCTTAAAGTGTGCCTCATTCAAATGATGCAATTTCAGATAAAAATGTTTTCATCAATAAAGCAGGTTAACTAAAACGTATAACTAAAGAAGATGAAATGGTGCAAAGTAAAAGAGCTGAAAGGGTGCGATTATTTTTAGGAAAACAATGTATATTAAAAGATAGAAAATAAAACCAAGTGGTGTGATCTATTCAAGAGACATATTGTTCACAAAGGTTACATCTCTTGATACAAAGAGATAGATATAAAGATAGGATTCAGTTCAGATTTGAAGGTTGTAGTCGTGTGTGGAGTGTGGGTGTAGTGTGTAATGAAAAGATAAATCATTAATACACCAACAGTCTTGTGGTGAAAAATGAGATATATGTGGAGAAAATAAGTTACATCATATATACACCAGCATGATTGTGTCATAAAAACAAGGGATAAATCAGACATATATATGTGCAGATTTGAAAAAAGGAATAAACATATTGGAAGAAAAGTGTGTGTTGTGGAGTAAAAGAAGAACAAATGCATTATATACACCAGATTTATGGAGAAAGTTGAAGTAGATTTGTGAAGGAATTGTGAAGAGTGTATGAGCAGATTTATGAAGACTCTATGGGCATATTTGTGAAGACTACATGATCCAGATTTGATAAGGGATATAGACAGTTTGGATAAAGGTGATATATATATATATATATATATTTGATGAATGCAAACTTGACAAAGAACATGCAGATTTGAAAGAAGTATAAGCAGATCTAAAAGGAATACATATGGAAGTGATTGTATCAATTCATTAAAGCAGCATTGTATGAAGAATTGAAAAAGAAAATATATGAAGATATTTGGAGATCATTCAAGGAAGATAAATTCAAGAGGAAGAGTGGTATTGAAGAGTAGATCTTAATTGTCCATCATTCGTTGTAGAAGCAACATTGAAGGTGGAACATTGTTCTTTAAGTTATTATTTTTACTAACTTGGTGCTTGGCAAGTGGGGGTTGGTGTCTCCAATAGGTTGGTGCCTACGAACTTTAGGAGTTGGTGCTCCTTGTAGGTTGGTGCCTACTAAATCAGAGATAGGAGTTGGTGCTCCTTGTGGGTTGGTGCCTACTAAAATGTGAGAGTTGGTGATTCAAGTAGGTTGGTGCCTACATTCATTGTAAAACTTATATAATTCATAAAGTACATTATTTGTACCGTGGTTTTCTCCCTTAAGTGTTTCCACGTAAGATCTTGGTGTCAACTTGTTCATATTGTTACATTCTTGCATATTTGATATTGTGTTAGATTTTGAAGTTGATAAAAGTTGAGAGGGTAAAAATTTGTTAATATATTGATTCACCCCCCACTCCTCCCCCTCTCATATATTTTTGTGCTTTTCATCTAGATCATTGGGGGGGAATTCAATATGCTTGAAAATAGAAGATAAAATAGGAGGTTATCATTGGGGATGGAAAGGGAATGAGCAGTTCTATTGGTCTAAAATGAAGAAAATGTTGAAGTTATTTGATCCTTTGGAAGGGAAGAAGAGAGATTGTAAGGGTATTTGGTTCACTTGGTGTAACAACCAAAATGTGAGTAAAAGAGTTTATTGCAGATTGGACTGGTTTTATGTGAATGAAGATATATTCTATTTTGAAAGTAAAAAAGATGATAACTGTGTTCAGCTTGAGCCCAAAACATTGTCTAACCACTACTCAATTGAATAAAAAATTGTTTTTAAATCTTGTGGCTATAAAACAAGTGTGAACAAAGGGAGTCTCTATAAGTTGAGCACAAAGATTCTAAAACATCAAGATCGTATGGATGGTATCAGAACATTAAGGATGATAAAAATTGCTATGTCTCCAAAGAATTCAGTTGCTGACTATTGGGTTGGATTGGTGTCTAATATGAAAATCTTGCTTAAGACTATAGGGAAAAAAGTTGCAATAGAAAATAGAAGGGTTGAGTGCTCACTTCAAGATGAATTACTTGATATTTAGACCGAGTTGCAATTGAATAAGGATAATGAAAATTTGATGAATAAAGTTAAAGACATAAGGCATATGCTCAAAAAGTTTCAAGTCAAAAGGCCCAAGGGGCCGGGGTCAGGGCAAAAGTGAATTGGGTTAGAGATGGTGACAAGGGAACCAAATACTTTTTCAATATGTTGAGGGAAAAATAGGCTATAGAATCCATTGGACTTGTCAGGATTGATGATGAATGGATTCAAAATAATGAAGAAATAAAGAAAATATTCTTTAATTTTTACAAGGAATTATTTACAACAGAGGATAAGAAAGACCTAATTAGTAAGGCTCAATAATTCTGTAGGCATATAATACCAAATTTTTTTTGAAGAAATGAAGATTAATCTTGAAAGGGATATATCTAAAGAAGAGATTACTAATGCTATTCTATCCTTTCAGAATGGTAAATCACATAGGGTAGATTGTCTACCAATTGAATTTTACAAAGAGAATATTGATTGGGTAGTGGATGACCTATATAGTGTCTATCAAGAGGGAATTGAAAAAGGTTCCTTAGGAAGAGATATAAACAAAGGAATAATAAAATTGTTGCCAAAAGATGGAGATAAGAGCAATATCAAAAAATGGAGGTCCATTACTCTCCTAAATGTATTTTACAAAATTTTGGCAGAAGTGTTGGCCAAGAGATTAACAGAGATTTTACCAGAGATAATTAACCATACCAAACTGGGTTTATCAAAGGCAGATATATCCTAGAAAATTTGATTACAAGCTGGGAAGCTCTAGTCTGGGCAAAAAGAAACAATCAAGAGGTGGGGTTCCTTCTCTTAGACTTTGAAAAAGCCCATGAAAAAATTGAATGGTCATTTGTAATTGTTGTACTAGAGGCATTTGGTTTCCCAATGGAATTCTGCAATATGGTAAAGGCTTTATTTAATGATGCAAATGCATAAATTGAGATAAATGGAGCACTAACTGAACCCTTCTCCTTGGGCAGATCCAGAAGGTGAGGATGCCCCTTAGCCCCAACAATATTTGTAATTGCTCTTGAAGCTTTGTTCTATATTTTAAGGACAGATAGATTGGGTGATAACATAAGGGAGTTACGCTTCCTAATAACTCTTCCTTAATCAATATACAATTTGTTGATGACACTGCTCTCTTCCCTGAATTGATAGAAAAAAATATGGACAACCTTGTAAATAGACTAAATACCTTTTGTTAGGCATCTGGGTTAAAAATATCCAATGCTAAATCTGTTCTACTTGTTGATGTTGTAGCCATGGGCCTCATTCTTCCAGCAATATTATTAACAAGCAAATAAATTAAATATAGCCATTGGCTATTTATTTATTTGGAGTTGATTTATTAAGAGACACTTCCATTCACATTTGTAATTTATATTTTATTATTATTGTGGCCGACTTCATCTAAATGATCGCCACCTTTTGTGTAAGACACATCCATTCATTTGAGGCCGACCTTTCATCCATGAAGGGATGTGTTGTTTGGCAATCACATCATCGAATTGTATGTAAGGGAGGCACTGTTCACTTCTATTCCCATCCATTTTTATTCATTCAAGTCAAGTGCGAACTACCTACAGCAAGAGTTCGATATCAGCAGATCGATATTATACTTCAAAGGGATCGACATTATTCTTCAAGGAGTTCGATCTTATTTTCTTGATATTGCATCGAGTGTGGTGCTTCGAGTTTGGCCTTGTGATCGGCCTCATTGTAAAGCGAATTGCTGTTCATTATTCAATATATAAGTGATATATTGTTGCTGGGTTTTTCTCCCTCAAGAAGGAGGGTTTTCCCAGGGTATATGCTGTGTTAAGTTGTTTGAAATTGTTCTATATCTGCTTATTTAATTTCTGATCCTAAAACTAACACTTCTAAGCTGGAAAGCAGATCCTCCAAGTTGGTTCTCCAAATATGATTGGCAATGGTATGGTTTGGATAAAATTGTGAGATATTTGGGTATTCCTTTCTCAGTGAACCCCTCAAAAAATATGTGGAACTGGATGCTTGCAAAAATAGAGAAAAAATTAAAAAGCTGGAATAATAATTATCTCTCCCTGGCTGGAAGAGTGCAAGTTTGTCAAAAAAATTTGTCTTCCTATTCCATTTATTATGCACCAATATGGTTTTTTGCCAGTTATCAAATTAATATCGTGCAAAAGCACATAAGGAAATTTTTATGGTCAGATGGAAAGGGCATTAAAAAGAAAATGTTGTTAAATGGCAATGGTGTTGCCTTAGGGAGGAAGTAGGAGGACTGGGTTTAAAGGACCTGAAAGTTCAAGGCATGGCCTTAGCTTCTAAATGGATTGTAAAAGCATTGACTGGTAACAAGCCCTAGAAAATCCTTATCAGGAAAAGCATTCTAGAATCTTTTTCAAAAAAGGCAAATGCCTGGAAAAAATTGCATATGCATGACATTCTGTTTGGCAATCTAACTTTAAACCCTTTGGATCTGCAGTCTTTGCCAACATCTGCAAGGCCTGGGAGTCTTGTAGGCATTTGATTTCAGGTGGTGTGAGGTGATATGTAATATCAAAAATAGCCTATGGGGATTCCAATCTGTATGGTGGAACCTGTAAAACAATAATAAGCCATGAGCCTTAATGCAAGGCTGCTCAGCTAAGAAATGGAATGGCAAAGGAATTTGTTGCTTTAATGATATTTTGTGTAATGATAAACTGAAGACTTGGGAACAGTTAAAAAGCGAATTTGATATTGCTGATGCTAATAAGAGAACTTTCTCTGTTGTTAAAAAGACATTGAGTTCCCTCCAATTTCTGGTTGAAAATAGGAATAAAGAAGATGATTTTGGATGCTTTAATGATATTTTGTGTAATGATGAACTGAAGACTTGAGAACAGTTAAAAAGCGAATTTGATATTGCTGATGCTAATAAGAGAACTTTCTCTGTTGTTAAAAAGACATTGAATTCCCTCCAATTTCTGGTTGAAAATAGGAACAAAGAAGATGATTTTGGATGCTTTATCTGGACTGATGATACTCCCCTCCTAAATGTCAAGTCTATTAATCTATTATCTATACAAAATGCTTACCCACTCCCAAGAGGTGCTAGACCATGTTAGTCAGTCTTGGAAACTGAACTTGGGGAAAAAAGAGTGGTTTGATACTATCAAAGTCTGCTTGTCTAGTAGAGTTGAGCCTAAAAAGTGTTGTTTCAGATGGCTGTTGTTGATGAGAAATTAGTTATTGGTCCTAGTTCATTGCTCTGTTTGGTGTGTAATTGTGCAAAAGACATAGAACATATTTTTTTCAAATGTCAGTACGCTTCTGTTATTTGGTCAATGTTCATGGGTAATGTTCTAGGTTGGGACAATAGAGAGGATGTCTCTTGGTTTGAAATTCTGTCTGGTCATGTGAAAGGTCTTAATGCTAAGTCCAATTTGTTTTGGTCTGTTTTATCCATTGAAGTTTTATGGTTTTTATGGAAAAGAAGGAATGAACACTTATACCAGGGCAAAGAAAGAGTTCTTACAGAGTCTAATTGTAGACTCACATATCTTTTGATTGTTGAACAGGAACCTTAACACCGAAAATACCTTCAGACAGGTTCTTAAAGATCTTGGAGGATGGAGCAGCCCCACTGTTCAAGATAGATATTCAAGAGGCTGATTATTGGCCTCAAGATTTGAGAGAGATTGACCCTAAGTTTCAGAAGGAGCACATTGATTTCCAGAAGAGGTATTCTAAACTTCATCAGTATGAGATCCAGGGGGATGTAGCAGTGAGAGATGTGGAAGTTACCCACCAGAATTTTGACACTACTAGCTGGGAGCACATCTCACCACCAATTGGAGCTTTTCTGGGTTTGATTCATTCAAATTGAGTAAAAATGTCCCCATTAATAAAGACAATTGATGGAATGTGATGTAATGATGATGATTTAAGACTGATTTTGGTTAGTTTTGTGATATGTTATGTACCTTTTGCTCTGTAGCCTTGGGCTGATGTAGTTAATGTGACCGTCTTGGTCACATACATATTGTAAACCAGACACTTTTTTTTTTTGGTAATCAAGTATCAATTAAAAAATAAATCCTTTGAATTGAGTGCAAGGAGGGAAGTAGAACTTGAGAAGCTCAAAGGATAGAAGGAAGTGGGGTAGCGGGGAATGAAGGTGATGCATGCTAGCAAAGGAAAGTCTAAAGGCCTAAAACATGAGGAATTGAGGACTTGAGGGAGATGAAAGGAAAGAGATGCCTAAATGGGAATGCTTGGATTTCCAATGGTTAAGAAAGGAGGTTTAGGGAACCGGGGTAATAGGGAATTGGTGGTTGAAGGGAAGGTATGACAGCATAGAAAAACTCAAAACCCTACCCAAGTTTGGAAAGTGACCAAGACACTCTCATATTTAGATTTTGGGACATTACAACCTTAATCCAAATACCTAAGTTGCCGAATCGGGTACGGGTACGTGGGTACGGTACGCTGGTACGACATTTTTTTTTTGGAGGGTGGGTACGTTCATACATAAAACATATAAAAATCATAGATATAGACATATTTGCAGCCTAAAAAGTAAAAACAAGAATTAAATTTAGAATACCACATATCATGCATATGCTAAACAGAACTTGGAACTACCGTAAATATAACAAATCTGAAATACAATTATACTAAATTAATTTGATATCAATTTTTCAAAACTTGAATGTTACGATAGGTATATAATTATATTGAATTCATTGTACATTGGTTCAACATTTAAAACAAAATAATACAATTAACAGTAGGCATCATATGGATCATCAGGTTGATTAAGATCAACATCATCATTGACATTAGATGATGTAGGTAAAAAGTTGAAAAAAACTTCAAAATCTGTGTTGAGACTTTCAAAATCGGTCAAACACGCCACGTTGACTGGAAAAACGTCGGGATTCATCTATTTTCTAAAATACATTTCAGGAGTAAAAAATGCAGTACCCTAGTCGATTCCACAAGGTTTTTACAAGTATCCAATTCGAATACGTACTGGTACCCGGAATCGGTAGGGCATAGGGGCGATTCCGGTAACTTAGCCAAATACATTAACAAACCTATGATTAGGTCACATTTTCCATCATGTATAAAAATAGCAGATCTATGATGACTTAATGATATTCTTTTGATGGAATTGTCTTGTTGCGTATCCATCTTGAGCCAATTCAAACTCTAAACTTGCTGATTTTTATGATAAATTTTCTGCTATAATTAATGACAAATTCAGACATATGAATATTTTTAATGAATGCAAAATTCTCAGAATGAATGGCCTTGGGATAATATGTGTTTTCTTTGCTAGCAAAAACTCTTGTATAATGAATTCCTTTGTATTATTCAAGTTTTCATAACTCTAGGGCTTTGTGATCCTTTGGTTTTGTGCAAGAATCTATTATTGTCTTTGGTCTTGGTGGTTGTTGAGCAGTCCAATTTCTCTTTTAACTAGGTGCTCTCTTGCCAAATAATGACATTAAAATTAACCTAGATTAGCAAGATCTAATGCAAGCAGTGTCAGGATTCTTCATCATGGATCACATTTTATTATTATTCTAAGTTCAATATCTCTTAGACGCTGAATTCTTTGTCATCATGCAGGCTTTAGAAAAGCTCACTAAACTTTTGGAGGAGAGAAAAGGAGGATATGCCACTGCAGATGTAAAAGTATCATTGCAAAGTATATTTCGTGTTCTTTTAATAAAAGTGATATGTACAACTACACCCTTTGTAATATTTATCTATCATTATCGATGAAAATGTGACTGCCCTCATTTATATACAACCATATATTTTTCACTGTAAAAGCAATCTGACAGCTGCCTTAAATTGCAGAAATTGTAGATGAATCTGGTTACGAGGATATATTTTCTTTGACTCCAACTGTTATTGCAAATGAGGTAATTCTTTATATTTTCTTTCTGTATTTTTGCACGATAGGTTTACTTATTACTGCCTTGTACAACAGAGTTGGACAGTCACAACTGTTATGACTTCAAAGTTTTAGACAGCACATTATTTTCCATTCTGTATTTCATTCACAAGCTAAACTGCAATATTGCTTCTTTTCCATTTCACTCATCCACGTGGTTATAAGTTATGAGTAAAATTCTTGTGGTTTGCAATTCTAAATTAATGTCATCCATGTGTCTGCTCATCCACTTCATTTTTTGAGTCACAAGAAAAATTTTCACTTTCATATTTGTCATCGCAAGTGAATTTAGATCTTGAACTCAAATAGTCTATTTCGTTAAGAATCAAGAAAGAGATTGATCATCTGATTTGCTTAGCTAGGAACATATGCTAGTGATTGCATTTAAGTTATGGTCCTTGTTGGGGAATGGGTGGATGAGTCTTGGAGATGGGGGACCAAGGGCCTAGATTTGGGGATGGCGGTGGAGCAAATTTTTAATCATAATACCACAAACATGGCTGCAAATGCATATTCATATATTCATTTCAATGTTCATTGTTTGTTTTACATTTTGTCATCAAGATTTGTAATGTCCCCTTCTCAGCAATGATCGTTTCTGTTGACCGTTGGCCTATTCCGGAGACCCGTAGGCTATGCGGAGGGTGAAATTAGGGTTTCCTAGTTTTGAGGAGGTTGTTGCTTGGAGTTTGGGATTCTGATTGCGGATTCTTTCTGGGTTTTCAGAGAGCTTCGCAGTGGTGTGTTCAGTTTGGCTTTCCGGGCAACTTTGCGAATTTACTATTTTTAGTAAATTCTATTTTTGGCAGTGGGCAGTTGGGTTCAGTTCAGTTGGTCATCTTCTTCAGTTGTTTCAGCTGACACTTCAGTTCTTGGCCTTGGGCACATTTTTCTTGGAGAGATAAGTATTTTCATTATAATATTATTATTTTAATATTATACCCCCTTGCCTAGCAGTACAACTTTAAGTTGTTTTTAAAAAGGGGACTTTTGAGGGTCAAGGCGTCATAAGGAGATAAGTTATAATTTTAAATGTCAAATATTGAGACTAAAGATTTGGGACGCCCTTTTGAGAAGATTGATTTTATGTTAAAAAGTGAAATATTTTATTGATGAAAAAGGACGCCATCTTTTGGAGGGAAAAGGTGAATTTGAAATTAGGGTTAGGGCGCCCTCCGGAAGCTTCTAGATGTTTCTCTCTCGTCTATATAATCAGGCCTCAGCTCTTCATTTGGGATCTTTTGTCTACTACACCGTTATGCTGCTGGATTGACTTCAGGCACTCGCTTCGAGGGAAGCACACCTCCTAGCATTGGCTCATCTTCTTGCTTGAAAGACAGCAACTAGTTGAGAGGTTAGCTTGTTATTGGTAGTTTTGCATTGTAGTTGAGTTCTATTGCATTTAGTGATGATGTTCAAGCATTTTGTCATGTTTTAGTGTTGCTGATGTTGCATTGCTGTAGGCATGTTTTGCTCATAATTCAAAAATACAAAAAGATTTCATTGTGGGTATTGCATATTTCCATTAGTCTTGTTTGGGCGCCAATTATTGTGAAGTTTCGTAATTTTTAATCAAGTGTTTGAATTTTAAGAAGAAATCGCCCTCCTCTAGGGGCCGTACCATTGTACCTTCCTTGGGATTTGAGCAGAAATTAAATATCAGTGTTTGGGAGTTGTTTTGTGTCTTGAACTTGGGCGCCTCCATCTTAGGTGTCATTTGCATCCATTTACTTGCATTTTGAAAGAGTGGTGTGAGGTTTGTGAGCATATTTTGGTGTTACAGTGTTGCTGATAACAGAAAAACAGTCCTTACTCTGTCATAACAGCGAGCTTAAATTAATCATTTGAGTTATTTGGAATGAAAGTTAATGTCGAAGACTCTCTTATATTGAGCTTAACAGATGAATTTTCTGATATTGTAAGCTGTACAGTAGTACTGTCAGCATCTTTTAATATTTCCTGCAATTTCCTTATGTTTGTATTGCCCACTGAATAAGTGGAAGAGGCTGGCTTGCCGCCTATTTCTGTTCTGCATTGTAATTTCCTAAAGTCTCTGCCATATGGTCGCCTCTTATCCATCACGGATTGAGTAGCACATACTTGGTGTCGAGCTAATTTTCAGTATTGCATTAGATAGGGATCCTCTGACTGAATGCTCGTCGTTCACAAGCGCATCTCGTGGTTAGAGTTCTTATTCAGCACTTTCCTTTGAGATCCTCTGACCAATGCTCACACCTTGCCCACATCGGGATCTTGGTGTACATTCTGGTTAGAGTTACTTTCCGCATCGTTTTAGGTTTATGCTAACCTTAACGGGTGCGTGTTGCATTGTAAACATTTGTGAAAAAACAAAAAAAAAAATTGGTCCGGTTCATTACAAGATTCAACATCAAATTTTAAATTTTATATTCAAATTTGTTAAACTAGGCACCTATAGAATTTGTATTGTTTATTACAGTGTCACAATGAACTCTCATGCCATGAGTGAGGATGAGGTAGAAGGTAGAGGTTCATACTCATAGTGAACCTAAATTTGAATATGAACTTGAGGTTGAGGGGGGTGACCATGGGGCTAAGCCTGAAGCCCAAACTAGTTCCATAGCAAGTGCAACAAGTACTATAGAGTGCCCCTCTGCATTACTGGCATAGTATGCTAGGGGTCCTTTTGATTGTAAGTCTCCTCTCAAACAATTTGTAACAAAATTACCAGGCAGGCTAGGGACATTTGGTGGCACAAGGAGGTGGAAGTGCCACTTTTGTGATCTAGAATGGTATGGCAGCATTACTAGAGTTAATGCACACCTTTTTATTCAAGGAAAAGGTGTGGAGACATGTTCATTTTTGGCGCAATTGGCAAACTTCAAATACAGAGCTGAGATAAATAAGCTATGGGGTGTTCCTGATGACAATGCAACCACACCTATGCCTACTACTTTGTCTCATAAGGCACGTGTTCAACAAAGCCAGCCACAGAGTTCTAGTCATACTTTGTAGACAAGAGGAGTGATGCCAAGTTTTTCTTCCAGTGCCCATGCAAAAGGGGGTAAGGGGAAACACAAATTGAAAACTCAAAGTAACCCCATAGCTGATTTGTTCAATGTGCAGTTGAAGGATGAGACAGATGATGCCATTGGCAAGTTCTTCTTTGCCAGTGGCATCCCATTTCATGTAGCTCGATCTCCTTATTAGAGGGAGATGATGTCGACGGTAGCAAGGGGAGGACCGTCATATGTGCCACTGGATGAGACAAAATCGAGGACCACGATCTTGGATAAAAACTATTCCAAGATCGATGTGTCGATGGAGAAGATGAAGGAATGTTGGGTGAACACTCGATGCAATATAGTCATGGATGGGTGGAAAAACATTAGCCATCATCCACTCATCAATATCATGGTTACATGTACAGAGGGCCCATACTTTCTTAAGGTAGTTGATTGTACAAGGCATCACAAAGATGTTGATTTTCAGTTTCAGGTCCTCAAGGATGCTATTTAGGCGGTTGGACTCCAAAATGTGGTCCAAGTAGTGACAAATGCAACACATGTGTGCAAAGCTGTGGGGAAATTTGTTGGGGCAGCTTACAGACATATTTGGTGGACTCCATGTTGTGTGCATGCCATGAACAATGCAGTCAAGGACACGGGGAAGATTGAGTGGATCAAAGTAGTGGTCAATGATGCTAGAGATGTGCAGATGTTTATCTGCAACCACAACACTTCACATGCACTCATTAGGAGCTTCTTTGAGAAGTTCTTGAAACCTATTGAGACTAGATATGCATCCTATTCATTCTCTTGGAAGGATTGAGTTGCAAGAGTCACTGCAACTCATGGTTATGACAACAGATTGGAATTGGTGGGCCGAGTCTAGGATAGAGTAGGGGAGTGTTGGTGTGCATTTTTTTACTCACCAAACATAGAATAAAATGTCCAAAGACACTCTATCCTCTCTTGAAAAACCACCGCATATGTTAAGATTGCGAGAAGATCATATGGCGATTCCAAGGTTTCTTTTGTCAGGTCTTGACATGTGGATAAGCTCAATGGGCATTATGATATGCTGGTAATACACAAAGGGACTTACACTAGGCTCATTTAATTCACAATGAAGGTTTAGACAATGAAGCTCTATTGTTTGGGTCTTAAATCATGGACTTCAAGCAAACTGAAAAGGAGATAAGGGTTTAGAAGTTCTAGTCTACTCCTAAGAATTCAAGAGACGGTATTGACTTGGTGAAACCAATAACAACACTTTGCTTCGCCACACTGAGGACAACTAACAAAGTGAGTGCAATCTTCTAAGGGGTGTGCTTGTGATTTTCACGTCATGAATAACTACCATCAAATTGAACAATATTTATCTAGACAAAAGTTAAGCATCCACAATATAGGCTCAAGCTAACTTTCCGCATTGAACAAAAATCATTCATTCAAAGAAAGTATGAACAAGAGTTTCACCAATCCATACTATCAAATCTTTCATTCATCTAACAAACATGCAAATAAAATCTAAACTATGATGACGGATAAGAACCATGCCAACTCCAAAATAATAGAGGTAATCACCATCAATTCGAACAATTCATTACTTATTACTTTGGCTATTGTAAGCAACAATTTACTTATCTCAACATGTTTTGCAACATGCTCCCATACTTTACAAATGAGGGGCGAGCTCAATTTATAGGCTCTCCGATTACAATTCCATGGCCAAGATTGGTTTTGGATCAACAATCGAGATTACAAAATAAAACCCTAATTAGGGTTTGTCACAACCAACTACCTCTCGACCAATGAGAAAATTACATTTGGGGACACTTGTCCTTCTGCTAAATATAAACCAATTTCATGGATAAGCTAGGTTCATTGAACCTAGACACGTTGACTTGGAACAATTTGATTGGTTGGAAGATGATGAGGCGCCACCTCAGCATGTTGGATGTCTTCCTTGGTCACTTTGTTCTTCCATGTACTTGCCTTAGAATATCTTTCTTTGTCGACGACTCTGTCCTTTGTGCCTGTTTCATCCTAGCTTTGATCTTGGATTCCTGTTATTCCTTTGGATTTTCCAATTTGTGTCAAGAAATTGTCTAAGTATGGAAATTCGTTGGGAATACTTTTCTTCTCACCATCTAATTCTAATTGGGAGTTTGTCTTTGATTCTTCAGGAGATGAAATCCTTCAAGAAGTGGCCCTAATTGCTTTGAAATTCCTTCAAGTGCCTTTTGGAGAAGAACTCTCATGTGCTTTCGCCACAATGGAGGAAATTGAAACTTTCTCTGTGAAGTATTTCCCATACTTAGCCAAATTTTGGCTATTCAATTTCATTTTGTAACACCTTCACGTGGACCATTCAACACTTAGCCAAGATTTTGGCCATCTCTATGCTCGAATGAACTTTGCCTGTGGATTTGCCTTCAATTCTGAATTTGGCTTGGGCTAAGTAGGGCAGACTCCATCCTTGGACAAGGATTTTATTCATTTCCTATTTACTTTTCCTCTTCATTCTTCCTGTTTTCTTTCCAATACTTAGTCAAAATTTGATTCTTTTGTTGTAGGAAAATTCCACAGTTAGCCATTTTTTTGTTTACTCTTGGAAAATTCTACCATGTTTGTTTCTAACCTTGGCGGACTTTGGCACATGTCATGCCATTTTTCTATTATGCTTGAGTGGACTTCCTCATTGGCAAGCCAATTCTTTTTCTCTTCCTTAGGCAGACTTGGCTGCTGGTTGGACAATTTGCTTTTATGATGGGCGGACTTTGGACTAAAGAGTACAAAAGATTTACTGAGAGGGGGTGGGGTAGGGGGAGGGGTGAATCAGTAAATCAAACCAAACTTTCTATTCTCAATCTTTTCAAACAATCTTAAACCCTTATTACCATCAACTTTTGATATGAATCAATGTAAGCAAGTTGACACAGCTTTATTGAATTGATTAAATGATTTTACAAATAGAAGTAGGCACCAACCTACTAGATTTGTGAATGAAATGATTTTGTAGGCTACAACCTACAAGGAGCACCAGCCCCTTAACAATTTTAGTAGGCACCAACCTACAAGGAGCACCAACCCCTAATGCAAGGCACCAAACCTTGACTTGAGGGATGAAGGTAAATGACTTCAATCAGATCTGCACTCTCCCAATTCTCCAATCTGCCTTTGTGATGAAAAATCTCACCCTTAGCCCACACAAGAAGATGGGTTTCTGACTTGAATCACTTCAAACTTCACAACCTCACCTTCAAGTCTAAAATGAATGAAAAATAGATACTTTGTTCGAAGATTGCATCTCTTGGTGAGAGATCACATCTTTTCCTTTTCAAAGTTCATTCACTCCTCTTCATTAGTTTTATTTTTGTCTTAACAACTTTTGATTTTCTGCTTTGTTTGATACATTTTGTTTGAACATATTTGTTTTTAATAAGCAGATTGAATCCTTCAGCAGTGGTTTCTTCTCAACCGAATGAGCATACCCTTAAGTGAAGCATCGTGCCTTTTGACTGAAGGCCGAATTATGAGAAAACACGCCCTTTTTTTTTAAAGAAAAAAAGACATCTGACTTGGAGATGAACCCACCTTTTGGAACTAAACGACTTTATTTATTATGTTTCAAAAGACATCTTAACAAATTCTTCACAATGTTCGTGTCTCCTAGAAGAGACGTCTTTACTTTTTTTAATGCCTTTTTAATAAAAGTCGTTTTTGATTAGTAATCGATCTTGCATTTGATTAACGAGTCTAATGCTTCTTCATAAGTTAGCGATCTGGTTTGGATCAAACTTCAACAGCTTAACTATATTACAAATGCTTGATCGATCTGTTTGATCTTTGTGCATCATTGTCATCAAGTCTGACTTTTTCTTCATGTTCTGATCTGTACTTGAGATTTTATCTATTGCTTTTCCAGATTCTGTACCTCATTGCTATCAAGTCTGATTTTTAATAATCTGATCTTTAATTTCAATAATCTGATCTGGACTTTTATTCATCTTCAATAACTTTGATCTGGACATTTATTCCTTTCATGAAGAGAATCAGATAGATTTAGAAATGAGTGTTTGATCATTGACAAACACCATTTAACTCAGCAACCTCCACTTCTCGAACAATATACTTTGCACTAATATGAACTTATCAGATTGAATGGGTTTCATTGAATGGTCCATGTTCCTTGTATCTCACTTGGGCATATCTGCACGATTTGTGGTGTTTGATGCCAATAACAATTTGCTCAACAATCTTATCCAATGCCTTTGACATCAATGACAACATTGCCAACATGGACTTGGCAAGACATCTTCCTTCTTGGTTGTGTCTTGGACATCTTCAATTTAGCCTTGGCAAACTTCATGATTGGTTGGCCATGTTGGGCGGAGTTGCTCATTGCTTAGGGAATTTCCAAATTTCCAAATTTTATTCTCCAAAGTATCAATACTTTAGCCAATTTTCTGAGTTTTCCTTGGCGGACTTCATAGTTGTGCCACTTTGCTCATTTGCTAAGGCGGAGTTGGAGAATTTCATGCCAAAGCATGGCGGACTTGGAGTTCCTTATGCTAGGGCGGACTTTGAATGATCTTGTGCCATTTCATGTGTTGGGCTGACTTGGCCAACTTCTACCTTGGGCGGACTTCATCAATACTTAGACATTCTTCCCTTGGGCGGACTTCACCTTTGTCTAGACTATGTGCATTTTCTTCTAGGCGGACTTTGTCTTGGCTTGGACATGATGTACTTCCCTTGGGCGGACTTGGCTCAATCTCTGCCATCTCCTCTTGGGTAGACTTGACCATGTGCTTGACCATGCTTCCTTCAAGCTAGGGCGGACTTCACAATGCCTTGGACATCCATCCTTGGGTGGACTTTGCTTCATGCTGGACATCTTCACCTTGGGCGGACTTCATCAATACTTAGACATTCTTCCCTTGGGCGGACTTCACCTTGTCTTTGCCACTTGGCGGACTTGGCTTTATGCTTGACATAGCATCTTTCCTTGGATAGGGCGGATTTTACCTTGTGTTTGGACATTTATTCCTCGGTGTCTAGGCGGACTTCAACATGTGCTTGCCATTACTCCTTTGACACTTAACCATATTTTGAAATTTTATTCTCCAAGGTGTCAATACTTAGCCAATTTTATGAGTTTTTTTTTCTCCAAGGTATCAACACTTAGCCAATTTTTGAGTTTTTCTTTCCTCCTCTTGGCTGGGTGGA
Organism: Sequoia sempervirens; assembly: GCA_007258455.2. NCBI lineage: Eukaryota > Viridiplantae > Streptophyta > Pinopsida > Cupressales > Cupressaceae > Sequoia > Sequoia sempervirens. The sequence continues at coordinate 392,378 of VDFB02275314.1, read as the reverse complement.
CTTTACCCTTGTCTTGCCATCCACTCTTCAAGCATGGGCGGACTTCATGACCTCTTGGACAAGGATGGGCGGACTTCACTTCATGCTTGCCATATTTTCTTCAAGGTGGGGTGGACTTTGCTTGTGCTTGGACAAGTGCATGGCAGACTTCAACATGTGCATGCCATTGTGCAAGGTGGATAGCATGGTGGACTTTGCTCTTGTCTTGCCATTTCCATTGTAGACTTTATGACTTCCATGCCATTTCTACCTTGGGCGAACTTGAAGGTTGGCTTGCCATGCTTGACACTTAGACGAATTTCTTGCTTTTATCTGGATCTTCTGGAACAAAACCCTCTCCATGGGATTTTCTCTTGCTTTTTACTCTTGGATGTACAAAACCTTGATTCTGAAGATGAAAACGTTGGTATCATGACCTGTGGGACCCAATCCTAGGTCAACTTTCAAAAAAGCTGAAAAAAAGCAAAAAGCAAAAAGCAGGCGAAAAAGCTACTTCCCGGATTGGTCCCAAAGTGCCAAAAATAGAAAAAGCAAAAAGCAAAACAGCAGAATCCCTAAAAAATAGGAACTGTCAGAATTGACTGAAAGCAATAGCGTTCTTTGTCCTTTGGACTTTTTGAGCACTTTGATGATGTCTAGGCACTATTCTGGGCTTGAATTCTCTACTTGGCTCGGATGATTTTTCAAAACTCTAACTCCTCATTGTAAAAGAAAAATGGTGATTAGCAGTTGTGATGCCAAGGAAAAACCCAAAATGCAAATACAGGGAGTCCCCATTTGCAATGGGGCGATGTGTGAAAAGGTCACAACAGGCACCTAGGCAAGCCCTGATGGCCAAATTCCCCTATGGAGGGCCCTAGAAATGTAAAATGATAAAACATAGAAAATATGAAAAAATAGATTTTTGGAAATTTTAGATTTCAGTTTTAAATTGCCACTTGGATGACCCAAGTTGTTCTCCAAATCACAATTTACCTATAAATTTACTAGCAAAATGCAAGGCTAGCTAGGTGTAAAATCAAAATAATACTTCCATGTTAAGGGTACTGTTAGGAATTTCAATCCTCAAATATTATATTAGAAGTACTATGTCAATAATCACGTTAAGGGTTAAGTGGTCAAAATTAGATCTTAGTCATTTAAGGAGTTAAGAGTGTAGCTAATAAGGTTGTAGCTTCCTCTTAGGCGTATATAAGTACAATTTCAATGTTGTAATTAAATGACTTCTAGTTTAGTAATTGTTTTTTTCTTTCTCTCATTTCTCATATATGCTTATTGCTTAAGTGCCTGTATGTTTGTACTTCTAACCCCTAAGTTTTAAGGAACACTGGGCCTGCTAGTATAGTGCTTGAATGTTGCTTTCTTTACTGGCTAAAATAATTTAATATATGCAAATCTTCAAGCCTAATCTCAAAAGATAATAAAAATGCAGTTAGAGACCTGCTGATAATACTGACACAAACCTGCATTGCAGGCAAACTGAGTCAGAACTTAGAACAGATATAATACACTAAAAGCAGAATGGTTAAGAATAGACTTCACATCCAAAGTAGATATTTCTAAAAACAGGATCTTGACAAAACTTTGAGATTCAGAGGGCAGGGGCTAATATCATTTGATTTTCTGCTCAAGGAACTCAATCTGCATAGTCATGTTTTTCATTGCTATTTCAGAGCTGATAAAGAGTTCTCAATTTTTGTTGGAGATGTCTGGAGGAAGTTCCCCCACAATTCGGAAGGGAATGGCTTGTTGGTGGTTAATGGAATTCATATTAACTCTGTTAGGGTGAATCTCAGCTAGATTGGTATCATCTAAACATTGGTTATACTTAATTATTTTGGGCAAATTTTGTACATTATCACATTTGCAGAATAGGATGAAGGCTTCATTGCACAGTATAAGGGAAAACTGAGTCTTTTTGGCATTTGTTTGCCTCCGGCTTCATTTATTTTTGTAATGAAATCAAATCTAGTAATCATTTGTGTGGCGTTGCTTGTGCCTTTAAGTATGACACTTTAATTGAGACACTGTGTTTGTCCTAAGTATTTTATGGCAGTTTTGATTGAATACTGGATCTAATTTTCTTTCATATGGCATATATTAATAAAATACAGGTTTATGTCGATTTTATCATTTTTCAGGTTCTCAAGGGAATAAGCAAACTTTTAAGGTATAAGCAGCTGCAGCAAGCTGCATCTGCACCGGCAATACAGCGGAATATCAGATAAAGTAATTTGTTGAGCTATACTCATTTTTTCTCTATACTTTGATTATTAAGTAATCATTGAAATTTTTTTGATAGTCATTCTAAATTATAGCCAGGGTGAAACATATCTTTGGAGTTGTGCATGGATGAAACTTGGTATGTATTTCTGTAGTCATTCTGACTCCTTGGTCGTTGCTGGTGGATTGACTTTTGCAGATGCCCCCAAAGTCAACATTGAAAAAGTGCAAATACAGAGAAATACGTGCCCTTCTTATACTTTGGATGTTCCAATTGGTGGCAGGTCTACAACTGTATAATCCATGGTAAATTCGTAACTACTTTTGAGCCATCTGATTCAAAATCAAGGTCTCCAGCAAAATGCTTTGTATACCAATAAAGATGTAGCAATTGCACAACCTCCATAGTTTTGCAGGAAGCATGTTTGTGTAAAATTCATAAATATGTAAAAGAGCATTAAGGAAAATATTGAATAGTTATTTATTGGTCAATTTAGGAAGGAGCTATTATTTCTTGTTCTACTTTAGCTTGGCAAATTCCCAGAGTTATAAGGAAGGATGAGTGTGTAAATTTCTAAGTATGTAAAAGTACAGGAAATATTGAAGAGTAATTTGTCTATAACTCAATTTAAGAAAGGAGCCATTCTTTCTTGTTCTGTTTTTAAGCTTGGCACTTTTTTGGTGAGGTTATGGTCTTTAAAGCAGCGTGGAGTAATTTTCAATCACATTCCTAGAATTTGCAGAAGGTGTGACATCTTTGACAAATTTGGATAAAGCAATTCTCGAGAGAAGATAAAGGCCTCCTTTGGTGGTATGGGAAGTAGTCCTTGTGTGGTTCTTAGGGTATTGAGTAAAGAGTATTAAAGCTACACGTGCTTCATGGAACCCTTGTTAAGAGCTTCTTCAGCAATGCTAGGCTTAAGCCCTACTCAAACTAATGATGTGCACATAAAGCATTAACAAAGTCACAACATATTGGTGGATGGGCTACACAATCAAACCATTTGGAGATTCATACTATGATTAGATGCCTTGGCAAGTCCTATCAGACAAATGGAACACTTCTAATTGATTGTGATTTGATTATCTACTAGACATGTTAGGAGTGCTATTCTATGAGCCTAACTTTTGTTGCAAATGCGTGAGTGACTTCATGTCTGTACATACGTAGAGACCACACTTTGTTGGATCCAACTTAGGATGGGATGTCCCATGGAGGAAGCTTGGGCTCCTATTATTCATGTGTACTGGTTACATGGAAGTGTAATGTTGGGAAACAAGAAAATTCACGATCTTCATTTGAAAATAAGAGTGACCATATATTTAAGAGGAGATTTTCTGAGGCTGATAGAGAAGAAATTATAGTTTTTTCATACCTTTATAGAACTTTACGATATCTTATGCCAAATGGAAACAATTCACTGGTTCAACTCTTTTTCTAATGTTGCCCACAATTTTAGAACATTATTTTTGTTCTCATTCTCCCAAACATTTGAAAGCCAAATTGTAATTATCATTTACCATGAGATAAGATTCTTGCTGAATGCTCCTATAATTTTTGAGAAGTATCTACAAAGGAAAACTAGAAACTCTCCTCTATGCAATGATAACCTTAAAATCTGTATTTACCACATCTACTAAAGCTTGTAACACACTATTAGGAGGCTTTGCACCTTGAACATGGAAAGATGGTACTGTGCATGAAAGTAATGCTATTCTGTTATACTAAAATTTTGACCATGTTGTTTTAAAATTTTGAGTCCTCCAAGTGTGTTAGTTAAATGATCCTATGGAAGATTGCCCAATTTTGAATCATTTTTGTAATGCACTTTGATATGAAAGTTTAATTGAATCTCAGTTTTGTTCACTTAAAAGATGAAGATTCATGCATCAAAATATTTGTGGTAATAGATGATTTAGGTGTTAAGTTGATTGTCTCAAAGTCCAAAAAAATCTCAAGCTTAAAAAGGTCCAAGGCAAAAAGCCAAAACATCTTTGCAACTTTGTAGCTTTTTGCAAAATTGCACTAGAGGTTTGAAAGCTCAATTTACAAGCATGGTAGAGAATCAAACTTTTCAAGCACTTGTGTACAATTTTTACAAAACTATGCAAGAGTTTTAAATGTTCATTTAACTAGTAGGGAATCAAACTTTCCATGTAGTTGTGTACTTTTTGCAAAATTGCATTGAAACTCTAGAAGTTTGGATTATATAGTCTTGTGGGGGAAGGAACCCATGTGCAAGTTGGCAACTTTTGTGAGCATTCGCCAAAAACTTGAAACCTTGAGAATCACTAAAATGGTAGAGATCTAGAACTTTCTAGCATGTTTGCAACTTTCTATTACCTTGCTCAAAACCTTTGGGCTCTTGCCAAAAGCTCACCTACCACTATGCATTAATTGCTAAACATGCAAACTCTAAAATGCATCCCAAACCCTAATTTCACACACTATTAACTTGCTTTTATGAATCATTTTGTTATCACTCTCTTGAGCTTGTTGATCTAGTTCTTCTCTACCGGATTGCTTACCTACAAAAAAATCCCACTTGAATTACAAGACCCTTGCTATTCTTGTGTCCTCATTTCTCCCATTTGGCGGATATTTTCCTTGGTGTTTCTCTTATTCTCCTAGTTTGGCATTTGGAGGTCTTGGTGGTTTGGTAAATTAGGAATATGCTTGTTTCTTTGCTGTGGTAGAGTCTCTTTCTATTTGCACTTGTGGAGTTTTAAATTTCATATACACTTGAAAGGCCCGATAAGTCTTGGTGGGTGGGAAAATAGAATTTCCAAGCACCTTTGCAATTTTTGCAACTACACTAAAGTTCTAAAATTATGATTTGTTGTATTAGTAGAGAACTAAAGATTCATGACAACTTTGCAATTCTTGCAAAATTGCTTGTGACCCCAAATCTTGGAAGGAATTGATTGGTAGGGAATTGGAACTCACATGCACCCTTGCAACAACTATCCTCAAACTCTAGCTAAGGCATAAGGAGGTGAGAATTTTAGCTACTTGTAGAAAAACATTACACACTCAAAAAGTTGGCAGCTCTTTTGTTTGATTGATTTCACTTTGCAAACAAGGTAGAAGCTCCTTTGTCCCTCTCAATAAATTTGGTGTCTATCACCCATTGAGAAAAAAATGAGTTATGAATTCTAGGGGGTCATTGTAATGTCCCGATCCAAAATAATCATGCAAATATGACTTTAAACTGACTTTGAACCCTTTTCAAATGTTAACTTTAGGACAACTAATATCAAGTTTTATTATTTAACTTAGATCTTATCAAACTCATTCAATCATTGTTTACATCACATTATTACCAATTCATTCTAAACAGTAATAAAGCAAACAACAGATGTAACTCCCTATCCTTTCCTTATTGTGTATTCAAATCTTCAACAATAACAACAAACTACAATAGCAATGAACAACAATACACTTTCATGTGCATACTCAAACCAAATTCCCATACAACATGGTTGATCTACCAACCTTTGAGTGAGATCATCCTCTCGTCAAAGGGATGGTCTCTTGTGACATTTGAAATTAAAGGGATTTTTTTCTCTAATCTCAAATATATTTGTGGGTTTTCATCCTCATATCCACATGCTCAAGTACAAGTGCTCAAAACAATTTCCAACAATGTTTACATATAGAAATTGACACATGATCTTACATGTACAGATGTGTTCATTTTTATATCCTACAAAATGATGGTCAATACCAACCTTAGAAATATCACCCTCATATTATAACTTCATAAAATGAAATCAATGTCATTTTCATCCTCTAGTACCATGTGTACATGTGAATCCACACCATTAACTTTTGAACAATGTTCTTGGGTGGAAAATACCTAGTTAAAATAACTTATGGAACCAAAATAGACAATCAATGACTTTATGCCATGTGTTGGGGTTAAATAGAAGAAAGGCGAAAATATCAAAGTTTGGGAGTGGGGGATACCGCGACACTGATATCACTAGTTTGGGTGTCAGAGTTTGAGCAATAGTCATGTCAGGATGAACAAGTCCAAAAGTATAACAACACAAGGAAAATAGTAGAGGATGGATGGAAATCATGACAAGATGGGTAAGTCCAAAAATTTGATGGAAAACAAAGAAAAAGTGGAGTTGAGTAGAAGTGCATATTGGGAAGAGAAACTTTGACAACACACACAAACACAAAAAATGGATCACTAAAAACCCTAGGCAACAAGGAATAAACCTAATATTTACAAACTTATATTAACAAAAAATAAGACATTACAATTACTCTCTTCCAAGATAGAGTTTAATCTTTCTCAACTCAAACATTGACTTGGGATTGTTGGAGTTGATAGTAAACCCCACAACTCCCAAAAATCGCCTACAACCAAAATTCCTATCACAAACAAGAGATCAAAGCAATTGATTTGCTATGCAACCAAGAGAGAATGATTGATCCACACAAGTATCTGATATTGAGATTAACCTGTAATGTATTGAATGGAATTGTAATGAAATTCCTAGATGAATGATTACAAAGTGCAATAATGAATGCTTATAAAAGAAGTGCAAACCCTAGATGGGGATTTGATTAGATTGTGACAAGTGTCCTAATCTTATGCAATGAGACAATTTGACTTATAAATAGTCTAATATAATAAAAAATCTCTTAAATTTAGCTTAAATAATTAAAGTAATAAGGGCTCTAATGACTAATTAATCATTAGGTGATTGCTTAATTACTCCAACACCCCCCCTTAAGATCAACTTAGGAAGAAACTAAACAACTAATAAAGAATGCAACGATGGATGCACAGATGGGTCTTGGCTACAAGGCCTGATGAGGTACCCATGTACAAATAAATGAATCTCTCATAACTAGAGAAGAGGAGAAAACTGCATGGAAAAAATCTCCTCTCTAAAAGAAAGAAAATGAAATAATTGCACTAGTGGAAGAAGGATAGAAGGACTCAATCTGACACCCCAAGGATTGCTTGTCACACAAGTACAATAGATGTCCCTCTTGTAGGAGATAGAAAATGAGAATATGAATCCCCCCATAAAGAAAGAGCTCTTGTGCCAATGATGAATGCCTGAAGATAGAACAAGATCTACTGCTTGCAAATAACATTTATCCCCTTGGGAAAAAATAGATTCACTGGTGGTTGGAGAAGTCATTCCCAAAAAATGGAAGAATTAGGAATCCAAATCCTAATGTTGTGTGCCTTTGAAGATTGCTCAAGTGCCCACATGCCAAAATGGGATGATGTCAATCCAGAAACTAGTGAAGATTGATGTAGAACAAGATCCAAAGGCTGAAATGATGGTGGGCCATTGATGATGTGGCTTTAACAAAGAGGAGATGAATGTCCTCAAAGTAATCCTCCAAATATGCAATATAGGACTCTACAAACAAGGATGATATGTCAAGAAGATATGAATCCCAAGTAGATGTGTCTGAAAGATGATAGATGTCCCACTGCACTGAACTAATAGGGGTCAAGATGTGGTGATGCCATGCTGATCAGGGACAACAAAAGATGAAGATTGAGTCTCAATTTGAACAATGGGAACATGAAGATAAGTCTTCGAACCATCAAAACATGAAAGACCTATGATATACTCAAAATCATCTAAGGTATCATCATCAAAGGCTATACAATATGCATATGCAAGAGGAATGAGACAATTTGCAGTATGATCCTCTAGTAATGGAGAGATATGAGGGTCTCCATGGATCTCCCAAAGGTGAGTCCAAAGTGTGGGGACAATCAATGTCTGATATAGCACACATAGTGTCATAATCAACATTAGAAAAAATAACTCCAAAATGATCACTAATAATACCCCATGTTGATCTACTCCCTAGTGTGTTTGGTGTAGGTATGAGTCCATAAAGATAAGGCAAAAGATCAAGCCACCTGAGATGTTTCAAGATTTCATTTCACCAAGACTCATAATTATCCTTTACTAGGACGACCACAAAAGGATGAACAAAAAAACCCATGATACTCAAATGAAAAAATCAGAGATTGATAACCTTAGTACATGTAAAGAAGATCAAATGAAGTCATCTCATGCAAATGGATCCTTTCTAGATGCCAAGACGTCAAAGTAATTGGCAGAAATGTGAAATCACAAAAAAACTAAATAAAATGTACCTCGGGCATATTTCGGAAAAAATGCATGAATGAATCTGAAGAGCTCTGAAATACTTTTCCAATGTCACAAGAATCATAAAAATCAGAGATACTATCGAAAAGTTATGAGTTCGGAAGCAGAAAATGATGATCTGATTATGACTGAGAATAAAATGAACTAGCAGAAAAATTTGATGATGAGACTTGCACCACTAGAAAGTGCATGGAACCAATTTTCCGATGATATCTCGTTTGCCTAATTTTGACACTATATGCACAAGTCATGGAAAAAAGAAAAAAACTGCTCCTTTAGGCCAAATGAGGGCTTGGAGGTTGGTCGTACGATTGATGCCACCATGATGTCATGATGACATTAGTAAATATTTGAATAATATTCTCGTCACCAAAAAAATATGACCCCTTGAGAAAAAAATGATTGCCAAAATCTACCCTCTGCAAATGGAATATTCTTTTTGCTGCTTTGCAAGGTTTATTATGGAATATTATGTTGATATCTTTGTTGTCGACAGTTGCAAAAATGGCTCGGTTCACTGGAAAATGTTTATGTCGAGAATCTTAAAATTTTATGGCATTTGGTTAAACCGTTGATCTTGAAAGAGGTTACCTGTCAGGGTTGGGATTGTCGTCGAGTAGATTAGTTAACCGTTGGTCAAGGATGTTTCACTGTCAACGATCTGATACATGCATGGAGCTTGCCTATAGTACAAACCTATAGGGTATTGTGCATGTGCAGTACCCTCGAGTACTTGAACCTTTTTTTTGGCTTATTTTAAATTTTTTTTTTGCAAATCGTGTTTGATTTTTTAGAAACTTTTTCTTTAAAAATCCAGAATTTTGAACCTATGAATTAAATTGCACAGGTTGTGCATAGATCGATGATGGTACGACCGTATAGATACATACAATTATACAAATTTGTTTGGGGATCTGTGTAGCCCCTAAAAAAATGTCTTTTTTTTGCAACTACTCGGACTCGATCGATTCGACAAGCATTCTTAGGGGTTTTGGCCATTTTGTACTCAATAATGATGTGTGTTTCGCTCCACAGTGAGCCAATTTTTCCTCAAGGCCGGATCTCTTAGAATTTGGACAAGTCACATATTTGGTTCTCTGATATCATGTTGGAGTTTATAGTGAACCCCACAGCTCCTAGAAATCACTTGCAACCAAAGCACCTAACACAAATGAGAAATCAAAGCAATTGGTTTGCTATTCAACTAAGAGAGAATGATTGATCCACACAAGTATCTGATATTGAGATTAACCTATAATGTATTGAATGGAATTGTAATGGAATCCCTAGATGAATGATTACGAAGTACAATAATGAATATAAAAGAAAAATTGCAAATCCTAGATGACAATTCAATTAGATTGTGACAAGTGTCCCAATCCGTATAAATAGCCCAATCTAATAATAAAAGACACTCATAAGTTTAGCTTGAGTAATTAAAATTATAGAAGACCTAATAATTCCTTAATGACTAATTAATCATTAGGTGGTTGTTGAATTACTCTAACATGGACATGTAGATATGAAAAAAATTCATGCAAGAATGAACAAGAAGACAAAAGCCCACTAGCCAAGTGCATTCTTGCAATTGGATTTTCAAGTTCTTGCATTTCCCACCTCAATGCAATGCCCAAAATTTGTCATGGCATGTGCACAACACTATGACCTTGACAAAAGAAAAATACCAAATTCTTCAAATGTGGTAGTGCTACAATTCATGCCCTAATACCTACATGATGTAATGGAAATCATAGATCATGAAGAATATGCAAGGATAATTGTGGAGACAATAAGGAAACATTGGAATGATCATTTAGATAAATATTTGAGGGCAATTAGCAAGCATTGTCTAAAGGTTTAGAGAGTTTCTATAAAAAGATTTCCCAAGACCTTGGTGAGTTGTGATTTTGTAGAAGTCGATGACATGACCACCCCATTGAATAGAGTATTGGGTAACCTAACAACCTAAGAATTTCAATCATGGATGTATTAGTTCATCTTGATTATCATTGAGAACAAACAATATATTGTTTAAGGAGAATTCATCAATAATCACATCCACAATTAAATTTGTGAGGTGAGGCAATCAAAACACTTCTATATGATTTCATATCTTGTCTACTCCCTTGCTAAAAGAGCAGTCTTCCTTGGTTAGGGGAGAACTTGTGTCATAGGTCCTTGTCAACAAAATCTACACAAGTTCTATCTACAATTAGAACTTAAAGCAAGTATGAAATATTTTAGTTGCACCAATGATGTCTTTCTTTTACATTATTAGAATGTTAGGAAATGGGCTCAATAAAAGCCTCTTGATGGAGGTCACTATGCCAATTGCACAATGGGGTAATAGGTCTATCCAATTAATAACTTTCACCAACAAGTGGGTCCTCATGGAGTTTTGTAGGCAATTGTCTAAAGTCCACAAATTCTTGTCCAACAAACATAAGTTGGGAATGGTTCCCGTTTTATTACTAGGTTTCAACTGAATAATTGTATGATCAATTTTAGGGCTTTTGATAATGTCATTCCCACAAAAGTTACACATGCATTTGGGTTAACCTATACTAAGTCTCTTGGCAAGTGTTATTTAGTGAAATTTAAACATGTGCTCCTCAAGCAAATCAAAGATCACAAATTGCTTTAGCATCACATCCATTTGAGAAACCAAAATTGACTATATTAGTAGTTGGCATACCTACTAGCTATAGTATGCTTTTGAGATGAAGCTTTTATATAGACCATGGAGGGGAAATTTAGCTACATTGGTGCCATTAAACAATTCTAGTAAAAGGGAAAAGATTTTCCTTACACTTGAACCAAAGCCTTCATTTTGCAAAAGTCGAATAGCCCATGCACTAGACTAAAAAATTACAAGAATATGATTTGGACATTAAGCCAACAAAACTTGTTTATGGGTGAGGTCAATGTTAGCTCATCATTGAAAATGAGGTAATGCATGAAAATGTAGTTAAAAGTGGATCAATATGAAAAAATTCCTTTGGTGCCATTCATTGGTTCAATTGATGACTAGTATTTTGATATCGTATATTTTTGAACCTATGGAGAATGCCCTTCAAAACTCTACACCAAACAAAAAGGAGCCATTCAACTTAGAGCTACCAAATTTATTATTAGGGATAACACATTTTAAAAAAGCATGGATGGAACTTTCTTAAGATTCGTTGACAAAGAGCAACAAAATGGATTATTGGAAACATTTCAGTCAAGCTTGTGGAGGATATTTCTCCTCATTAGCCGTTGCCTTCAATATATTACATGCTCATTCCTATTGGTCTAGTCTCTTCAAGGATGCACATAATTGGGTGTCAAGGTGTGAGGCATGTCATTAGCTTGTTGGTAGACCAATATTTCCATCATTGCCATTGAGGCCGGTTGTAATTGAGGAACCACTTCAACAATGGGAACTTGATTTCATTGGAACCTTAAATTCACTCTTTTGTCAGACATGCATGTCTCCATTGCAATAGATTACTTCACCAAACAAAACACCTCCGAAATAGTATGTAAGTTTTGGAAGGAAAATATCTTGTTTTGATTCAAAAAATGCAAAAAATTGTAATGGACAATTCTTCAAAAAAAAAATTTGTATTAATGACCTTACATGTAATGTCCCTTTTTTTGAAATTGTAGACATAATAAAATTATTAATTAAGTTGTTGAAAAAATATTTTATATTAAAAGACGATTTATATTAATTATTTAAAAAGGTCATTATAAATTATTAAATAAGGTGTTACTAAGCTCAAGATGCAAAAAGATGATCGAAAAAGAAGACTATAAAAGTGAAGAATGCCTTCAAAAAGGGACTTCTTTTTTAAAAACAATTTCATTTTCAAGAATGAATGTGCATTCTTTTTCTTTTCTTGAGGATGAAAACCCTCTACATTTGTGAAGCATCAAATATAAAAACCTTCCTAATATCTAGTGCAATGCAATACATGGATTGACAATGTGCTTCAACAAATAAAAATTTCTAGATCTTTTAGTCTTTCAGTTTGATATGAAGTTTTTTTGGGATGTGTGAAGTTATTAGTTTATATGGTGCTTCTAGAATTTGTTTCCAAATATTTGGGTTGTATTGAATTTACATAGCATATTTAGTTATTGTTATTTCTCCAAATTTTATGTGATATCTAAATAAATATTTCACTTGAGATTTAGGTCAATGGTCCTATGCTATTTTTAAGAGTTTTGGTCATACCAAGTTGGGATATTATTTTCCAAAAAAACTTTGGTTGCTCCTTTATTTAAGATTAAATATTATTTTTGTTTAAGGAATCACCATATAAAATGTGGTGTGGCTAAGGAGTAATAAACTATTTGTATGATCAAAGAAAATGGACAAGAGCTGACATGATTCCTTTCCTTGTCTTTATCATGTGATTCCTTTCCTTGTCTTATCAAAGGCTTAATCCAATGCTAAGGGATTTTCCTAGATTAAAACTGTAGATTTTCTTTTGAATAAGTTAAACACCTAATCACATACCATACTAGGAAATTGTAGTCATATGTGTAAATAAGATGAATCAGTGCCATGCAATGACGATGTAAGTTAAATCAAATGAACCTAAGGTATCATATGTTGTTGCTATACAATTACAATTATTAAGTTCAGTGGCCAATAGTTAGCCAACTGTGACTTTAGTGCTAGCTCAACTTATATATATATTTTGAAGGAAAATCCATTAAGCAACACATACATTGAAGTAGTTTATTTTAGTCAAACTAGCTATCAAGCATATTGGCTATATATTGGACTTGTAGCAAGCCATATTGATTCAATGGACACATTTCTTAAATTTAGTGTGTTGCATATTGAATTAATTGTATTGATCACCAAGTTATTAGTTAATTATGTCGAAAGTGTTTTCAATGTGAGATTGATCGAGCTAAAATGTGCAATCAATGGTTGATATCTTTCATACAATGCAAGACAATTGAAACTGTTTTAGTCGTTCATTACTTTTCATTGCCATTAAATGTCGTTGCTGGTGTTTACTATGGTAACAATGTCTGCTTAGTTTTTACCTCACCCTTTTTTTAAAATCTTGAAGACAAATGATGGTGTGGGCAAAAAAATATTTATGAGATTTTTCTTTGCATGTAATGTTTTATTGTTTTAGTACATCGTGTTAAATTAGACAGTTGCCCATTAAATTCCTTCATGACTATTCATCAATTCACTTAATTAAAGTAGTTTATCATAGAAACAATTAGAAATTTTGTATTTCTCCTCATTAGTCATCGCCTTCAAAACATTAAATGCTCAGTACTATTGGTCTAGTCTCTTCAAGGATGCACATAATTGGGTGTCAAGGTGTGAGGCATGTCATTAGCTTGTTGGTAGACCAATATTTGCATCATTGCCATTGAGGTTGGTTGTAATTGAGGAACCATTTCAACAATGGGAACTTTATTTCATTGGAACCTTAAATTCACTCTTGTGTCAAACATACATGTCTTCATTGCAATAGACTACTTCACCAAACAAAACACCTTCGAAATAGTATGTAAGTTTTGGAAGGAAAATATCTTGTTTTGATTCAAAAAATGCAAAAAAATTGTAATGGACAATTCTTCAAATTTTTTCTTTTGTATTAAAAACCATATGTGTAATGTCTCTTTTTTTGAAATTATGGAAATAATTAAATTATTTTTTATTTTTTTTCGGATAAATGTTTTGATTAGGGGTAAAAAATAGGTTTTGAAGGGGCCCAAAATCCTTTACAAAAGAAGATAGTTGAAACTTAAGATAACATCAGTAAGCACAAATCAGCCCAACAACAACAAGTTGCAATAAAGATAACTCACAGACCACCAACAGCCCAACAAAAACCACCAACAGATAATCAAGACATCATAGGCTACAAAGGATACCCACCTGAAACAATTAGGCAACATACCAACCCAACAACAACCAACCATCTACTCAGAAACAACAGACCATAACCCAACAAAAGAAAATTTAATGGTAAAGACCACCATTAAACCCATCCTCCTAATAAAAAACACCAGCACACAAGAGGAAGACACCCCTTGAAGCTCTGAAATGCGCCACAAACCAACTCCAAATCCACCTCAAGAGGACTGAGCTCCTCTCTATAGGAGAGGATACTGTGAAAACCCAAAAAACCAAGAGCACACTTCTTTAGAACCCTCGGCCTCCACCTCGATAGGATAAACTTCCACCTCAATAGGAGCACCACTAGAGGAAACCCGAGAAGAGGACAATCATCCACCTCCAACACACCCACCTCCAACTCAATAGGAAATGACTCCTGACTATCAAGAGTTGTCTTCGTGCCTCAACAGAAGACATAGTGCATAGGAAATGGAAGAGAGTTAGAGCTCCAAAAGAATGGGGAGCCACACCATCCTTTTGCTAAGCATATAGGAGCTCCAAGAGAAAGATCACACCCAAACCAACAAAAAACTCCAAGGGAGCAAGAGGGAAAGACATTCCACTCCACCGGCTAAAAACACTGCCCAACATCCAAGTCAGACCCGAAAACAGAGAACTCCTCCAAGAGACAGCCTAGAACCAAAAGAAAAAGAAAACCCCCTTCGTGAAAGATATCCAAGACAACCACAAAGGGTACCCAAAAGCTCTGATATAGAGCCTAATAACACAAGAAGACAATGTAGCCCACCTCCCAATAGGCACCACCGAAACTTCATCACCAGAAACCCTTTCCTCAACAAAGAGACCCCACAATGGGTACCCATAAGCTCTGAAAGAGAGCCCAAGAAACAAAAATAGACTCCAAGAGCCTTGCAACACAACAAGTGCCACACCTCAATCAAAAAGGCATAACCTGAACCTCCAGCGAAGCCAAGCAGATCCTACACTCAACAGGAGAAAGAAAGGGCTTCTCCAAGCCAAGAGAAGATCAACCAATTCCCAACTCAGCTCCAAAATACCTAAGAGGAGAAGAGGCTTCTCCCAACACACCAAGAGAAACATCAACCACTCCTAGCCAAACAAAGGGGAGAGTCATAGAAAGCAAAACAGGGCAGCCAACGCTCGCACCAACAGCCACAACCAGGGACGTCCCATAGCTTCTCCCACCCATTCTCACCATAACATCACCAAAAGACACATGAGATCCCTCAGAAGCAAGGATAACAACACTCCATATAGGAGTAACCAGCACCCAAGGAAAGCCAGACACCGTCCAAGGAAGGACAGGTTGCAACCCACAAGTAGCAAAGGGAAAGTCCCCTCCAGAGAAGCCGACACCAACAACCTCTGCCACAACAACCACATGATCCATGCCAGCCCGCAACACAACCCATACACCAACATCCGCCCCCAGATCTCCATCATCCTCCACAGAGTCCTCCTCACCCTCAAAGGATTTCAAATCCCCTCCTCCGCACACTCTCCTGTTCACTCTCTCGCTCTCCATTTTTTTCGGAAAAATGTTGTCAAGGGGACAACTCCCAATTTTATTGATCAAATGAAAATTACATGATATCATGAACTATAGCCAATGTAGCTCTGCAAGAAGTTAAGGGTGTAGGCAGAGGAAGATGCATACAAAGGCATGACTATAGACTTTTGTAAGGCACATGCACAAGCAACTGTGAAATAATTAAATAATTAATTAAGTTGTTAAAAATAATGTTATATTAAAAGATGATTTATATTAATTATTTAAAAAGGTTGTTATAAGTGATAAAATCAAGTGTTGCTAAGCTCAAGATGCAGAAAGATGAGTGAAAAAGAACACTTATAATATTTTTTATAATTTTGAGGAGATAATTATAAAAAAAAATATTTTATTTCCTAATCTTTTTATAGAAGTGAGGAATGTCTTCAAAAAGGGACTTCTTTTTTAAAAACAATTTCATTTTTCAAGAATGAACGTGTATTATTTTTCTTTTCTTGAGGATGAAGACCCTCTAGATTTGTGAAGCATCAAATACAAAAACCCTCCTAGTATCCAGTGCAATTCAATACATGGATCGATAATGTGCTTCAACAAATAAAGATTTCTATTTTTTTTAGTTTTTCAATTTGGTATGAAGTTTTTTGGGCCGTGTGAATTTACATGACTTGTTTAGTTATTGTTATTTCTCCAAATTTTGTGTGATATCTAAATAATTTTTTTTTAAAAATTTGGTGATTACATCTGAAATAATCCCCTTAGTTTTTTTTTTTTTTTGAAATTTCACATACAGATTGCACTCGTTAAGGTTGTCCTAATATTCAAAACTAGCTGAAAGGGAACCCTTCACTTTCTATTCACCAAAATCTTGATGTGGGCGAGGTGAGAGCATACGGTTTGAGGGGATCGTTAGCTATAAACTGGAAATGAAATGAACAATGCTATAGGCGGCTAGCTGACCATTCTAAAAGTAAATGCTAGAAAGTAAAGTAGGTGGATAACCGACCATGAAAGCTTGACCACTTATTTAGCGAGAGAGTTATTACAATATTTAAATTAAAGCACTCAACCACTTCTTCAACGAGAGTGAAGCAAAACTGAAATATAAATAACTCAACCACTTATTCAACGGGAGTAGTAAATAGAAAATGTAACATGCTAAAAGTAAATAGCTAAGCAGTACTATTGTAATCAGTGTTACAATATGCTTTCTTTTACAATGATTTGTGATTATTTTTTTGCTCTAACTTCAGTACAATGTTTTCACAATATTCCTTATTACAATTATGAATGAGAGCATCAAAGGAATATAGCATAAAACTGAAATAACCAAATCTAATATGAAAAAGTAGCAAACTGAAACATGGACCAACAAGCTATGGTAACACCAAAATGCTCATAATTCCATCAATACTCATCCAAATGACTCCAAACCAAATGCAAATGAAGCCTAGGTGAAGGGCAACCAAGTTCAAGACAAAAAACAACTTTAACCAACCTCCAAATTTTATGCAAGCATCCCAATGCAAATCTATAAAATGATAAAACCCTCCTAACAATGGCAACTAGCTCTAGAAAAATGGAGACTTCTGAATAAGAAAATTGTGTCCTCTCACTTTCACTTCTAGGGTTTTGCAACCTAAAAGGAAAGGGGACAAAATTACACTATTCACTCAAGAGCAAACCCTTGAGATTTCAACGCAAAGGAGATTGAAATTTGACAAAGGGAAGGTTCTAGGGAAATGATATCAACAAATGAGGGTTCACCACCAAGTGTAAACTTGGAAAATACAAAATGTTTGAAAAAACAGTGTGATATGCAAACTAATGCTAAATGGCCTAAGAATGGAAGCAAAATGTAACAGAAAGCTATAAAATTGGAAGTGTGCACTTGGGAAATTGAAGAAGGTGGATTGGAGGTCTCGATCACTGAAAATTCTGATGTTGAAGCTAACTGGGACTCATACGCTAGGCTGGGTGAATCAGTCCAATTTTTTGGAAAATGTGTAGGAGCAGGTTTCAACCAAAAGGGTACTCATATATGCAAAAATCCTATTTAGGCTTGTATAGTGGGACTCATTCGCCAATAGTGGCGAATAAGTCCACTTCTAGAATTCTGGTAATTCAAAATTGGATTCTGTAGCTCTCAGCCTGCTTTGCTTTTCCTGACTGGTTTCTAGTTTCAAAATTGCAAAATTCATCCTGTAGACCTTCTCCAAGCTTCTCCAAGGGTTGATGACAACTTTGACAATTTTGAATTGCTTTGACAACTTGATGGCCACTTTTCCAATCTTACTCTTGATAGATTTGTAACCTAGACTTGCAAATCACATGCAAAGAGAGGGAGAAATGTTGTGGGGGTTAGTGAATAGGGGTTTTCCTTGGTCAAACCCCTTGTTGATAATTAAACCCTTGAAATGAAATGAAATAGAATAGAGAATGATGAATGAACAAATAATGATGTTGCAACTCACCAAACCCTTGTAATAGAATGTTGTAAACATGTACATGATGGCTCTAATGGATGTAGACTTGAAATCTAGCTTGATGTTGATGCAATGCTTGCTTGAATCACAAATCCTACATCACAAATTTTAGCTCTAAAACAACATAATGCAAACAATATTTGACATGATGAAAGACACTTGAAAATTCTCTTGAATGCTTAATAATCTGCCCTTGAAATGCCTTGAATGCTCTTATGAATGATCAAATGCTCTTGTGAACTATACATGCATGCATACTTGATTGCTTGATTACGTAGGATGAAATGAGAGAAAGAACCTTGTATTTATACTCAATTATGCAATAATTTTTGAAACTACAACACTACAGGCCGACCTTGGATCTTGGAGAATAAAAACCCACTAGAATTTTGAATTAAATTTGAATTTTGAGTTGAAGGGGGCTCATTCGCCACTTTGGGTGAATGGGTCCCACCTAAGGGGACTCATTCACCCAAAATGGCAAATGAGTCCCACCTTAGGAATTTAAGGTGGGTTTCAGGATTTTGATGCTTTAAATGATATTTGTTGGGATTATTCTCAAAAATACGCATAAGGCCTGTGGATGCAAAGTAGGGCCAATTAAAGCATAAGAAGGCCCAATTATTAATGAAAAGCCTAGGAAAGTGTGAAAGTGTGTTATAACACTTTACAACACTTTGAAATAGGGCTTGGTAAATGATGAGAAGAGGTTATTTTATTAACAAGACCTTAGAAAAGTGTGAAAGTATGTTACAACACTTTATAACACTTAGGTAAGGTACCATTTGAATCCTTTTAGTTCGCAAGGGCCCAAGACCTAATGTGAATGTGTTATCCACATTACAACACTAAATCAAGACAACATTAAGCCAAAATCCATAAGAAGGACCCAAACAAGTGCGAAAAATGTCAAAGGACCCTTTTTTCGACACTATATTTAGCCCCCACTTTAGTGATAGGATGAACTTGCTTCAAACTCACACTAAAGTAGAGAATCACACACCAAGGGGGGTTCCAATGAACCAATGCTAACAAGATGAGATAACAACAATCAAGTGGGGTGATCAAGCCCCCTGGATCAAGATCCCATGGCAAACCAAACATAAACACAAAGGAACACACATAAAAATGATGTAAAGAACAACGAAAAGGCCAATCATACACAATCAACGATGAAAAGAAAGAAAAGAAAGAAAAGAATCAGATCAAGCTTCGACCATTTGTCCATCACAATGTGGACCAGATTTAGGCCGTTTGTCCAGAAAAACACATACTCGCTCTAAGGCGACAAAACTTTTGGTTGTCCACCAAGTGAGATGTCCTAAAAGGTGAGAAGCATACACTCATGGGTGGTATGCACTCACACACATGCAAGTGGCTATGGGGAAAGTCATGCCTCGGATTGGGCTTCCCGCTCAACCATAACAAAAGTTATACCTCCTGACAACTTTAATAAGGTGCCACACAAAGAAAAAGGTCTTTCGAGCTTCATGAGACAAGCAAAACTTCATATTCTTGGAGCTCATGAACAAACGCGATGGCTCCATAAGCATGCAAGTTGTGTTATGCAAGGTGGCCATATAACAAATTCCAAATGCAACATGTAAAGAATGTTCAAAGGAGTCTTTATTAGTTCATGCGAGGTCTTTAACTTAGGGAACATCGTGCCTAATGTCTCAAAGAGAGGACCAATCAAAGAATAGAAAATTCACAACTTAGGGGATGCAGGGCTTCACACCAAGCCACTAAGAGGAATGTAATATGCTAAGAGAGATCACACTCATGAAGTACATTACACCCAATGTCATCCACAAAGCGACAAACACATCATATGAAGTAAGAAGGTTGCACTAAGAACCAAGAAAAAATAAAAATGCAAAAGAATAATGCCAATGTATGCCCCCACTTTAAAGAAATTGCTAAACACCACGTTGTGAGCAATTACTTTAAAGTAGCAAATGAAAAGCGCAAACAAGAAGACATGAGAGCCAAATTGGAAAGCTCTATGCCAAGTCATATGTTTCCAAGTAAAGCTACATCATGCAAGAGAAAAAGAAAAACAAAGCGACAAACACATCATATGAAGTAAGAAGGTTGCACTAAGAACCAAGAAAAAGGAAAAATGCAAAAGAATAATGCCAATGTATGCCCCCACTTTAAAGAAATTGCTAAACACCATGCTGTGAGAAATTACTTTAAAGTAGCAAATGAAAAGCGCAAACAAGAAGACATGAGAACCAACTTGGAAAGCCCTATGCCAAGTCATATGTTTCCAAGTAAAGCTACATCATGCAAGAGAAAAAGAAAAGAGAGGGGTTGCCCCAAAAATGGAAACACCAAACACATAAGGGATCTATGGATTTGGGGTCAGTATGTTCTTTGTTGCAATGATTTTTTTAGAGAGCTTGGAACTGTCATCATCCCCCAAATACACATAGAACTAGAAGAGTGACACAAAGAGAGCGAAAACAAAGAAAAACCTCTTGGGTCAACATGGAAGAGACATAGGGTGCCTTAACACCTTGTGTCATCCCAAAAAGGAAAACAAAAGATAAATGAAAGAGAAAAGGCGAAAGAAAAAGGAAAATATTTTGGGTCAACATGAAGGAGACATGAATGTCTTGATGCCTTGCATCATCCCCAAAAGGAAAACACAAGAAAAAGACAAAGATGAAATGAAAAGGAAAAAAGAAAAAAGCCTTTTGGGTCAACATGAAGGAAACATGAATGTTTTGATGCCTTGCATCATCCCCAAAAGGAAAACATACGAAAAAGACAAAGATAAAAAGTGAAAGTGATGCATGACATAGAGAAGAATGAAGGTACAAATAGAGGAATGTCACAAAGAGAGAGAAAATCAAACAAAACTTCATGGGGGATCACATTACGCACATGAAATCACACAAAAGAAAATGAAAAAGGAAACTAAAATGAAAAAGACTAGTAAGGAAAATGTGAGTCAACCTATGAGCAAGTCATCTACCTCCCAATCATGTTTTGTGTATGCCGATGGCAGGAAAATAGCCAAAGGGACAACGGAAAGTGCCAAACTAGGAGTACCATGTTCATCACTCTATATAGGAGATTTCTCATTTAAGCTTATGGAAGAGGAAAACAATGTGTTCAATTCATTATGCAACTCTTCGTTGATTTTAGCTATTTCCTCATCATCATCCAAGTTAATCACAACAGGAGGAAAAATGATAATGTCCATTGAAGAGTTCAAATCTTGTTGTGATTGTTGTAGTGGATCATTTTGTTTTGGTTGGGGAGGAGGGTCATCATGCATTGCTTCGATCAAGTTCAAATTTTTATTTTCTTTGCTTAAATCTTCATGTAACTTGCGAGAAAAGGCACGACGTCTACATCTACACTCTCAAGAACCTCTATTTCTTTTGGTTTTGTTCTCAAGTTGCGTTTGTGTAGGAGTGGGTTGATCAACCATAGGTTGCTTTTCTGCCCTAAGAGGAATGAAAGGAACTATAGGAGGTTGTTCATCCACTTTCTCTTTTTCTTTGTAAACTTGTTTTATTCTAGGAGGTGTGATAGGGTTGTTTTCATTGTCTCTTGGTCTTTTGGATGATGTAGGTGAAGTTTCTATTTTTGGTCGGTCTTGGTTGTTTGGTTCTTTTTGAGGTTGAATCATGGTTTCATCTATGATGAGGGGTTCAGAGGTGGACGGGGACATGTTTTAGAGAGATAGCTCTGCTATCTTCTTTGCCTTGAACTTCTGATAGGACAAGAAAAAGAAGTCTTCTTGAGGTTTCATAGGTTCCATGGTTTTAGGCCAAAAGGAATCTAGGGAAAAATTTCCTTTGGAAGACAAGGGGTTAAAGCTGCTATGGTGGACAATAAATATTTCATTGTCAAAGGGAAACTTTAAGCATTTGTGAACAATTGAAGGGACAACTTTCATGGAGTGAAGCCATGGGTGGCCTAGCTTCACATGAAATTGGTTCAAAAACGGGATGATGGAGAATGCGACATCTAATATTTTTGGTCCTATTTGTAATGGTAGGGTGATTGATCCTATTGTAGGGCACACAAAGCCATTATGTGTCTTGATCCATGCTTTCGGTCTATCATATTCATCTTGATAGAGTTCATGCAAAATTAAGAATTCCTCGATGATCACATTCTCTCCACAGGCGAGATCTATTAGTATCCCATTAGTGGGCTTGTCATAGATTTGGTCGGCTATGTAGAGAGGACCATCAAACAAATTTTTAAGTATATCCTTAGAGGAGAAAGCAATGTCAAGAGGATTCTTAGGTCGGCCCTTATGAGGGATGATGTTTATCACCCCCATCATTTCATCCATAGGATTAATATTGATAGCATTGTTTAGAACGGGAGCATTGTTTTCATCATCTGTATCAACATTCATCACATCATTCTTTGTAGTTTCACTGGCTTTGAAAAATGAAACATTTTGTTTGGGCATTGGGTTGGTAAAAATTTGCAAGTTTTGGTTCAGAGGAGCTACATACTTATTGCCTTGGTCACTAACACCTCCAATGGATAAACTGCCAGAATCAATGAGGTCTTGCACAAGATGTTTAAGATGCTTACAATGTTCTGTGTCATGTCCATTTTGTTGGTGATAGTGGCATTAAGCATTGGATTTAAAGCTTGGGGGTAAAGGCTTGTTAGGGTCAAGTGTTTTAACGGGTGGCAAGGTAATCATTTGTTGTTCTAGTAGTTGGGACATTGTGTTATGAAGGGTATCGGGTAAGGGAGTGAATTGTTTTTTTTAATTTCCATAAGTAAAGGGAACCATGGTTTTGACAACAACTACTTGGTTGTTGATATTTTGAGTTGCTTGTTGAGGAGGGTTAAATTGAAGGAACCCTTTGTTTTGTTTTCTAAAAGGTTGGGCATTGTTTTTTTTTTATGGGTTTGGATTTCTCAATTCAAGTAGAAGCGGACCTTGTTTCTTGACTACTAACTCAATTTTGATAATCATGGAGGGCAGTGCATAAATGCATGAAAGATGGGAATTTCATCATGGTCAACTTGTCTTGAATTTTTCTCTATAAGTTTTCTATGAACATCTTTTGAAGGTGTGGGTCAGGAACCTGGACATCGATTTGGGAATAAAGTGATTGATAGTGTGAGATAAAGTCAGTGATTTTTTCACCCTCATTTTTCTTGCATCTCATCAAATCGGCCAAGGTCATCTTAGGATTCATATGCACTTGGAAATGGTTTACAAATGCATAAACAAGTTCATTGAATGAACGAATTGAATTGTTCAGTAAAGAAGAAAACCATTCCAAGGCAATATCTTTTAAGGACCTAGGAAAGAGTTTTTCCAACAATTTATCATCAAGGAAAAAGTCACTACATAAGGCAATGCAGGCATTAACATGGTTAGAAGGATCTCCCTTCTCTCCATATTTATCAAATCTAGGCACCTCTATTACTTGTGGCATTGGTGTTCGCAATATCTCCAAAGACAATGGACTAATTTTGACATAGTATGTGGGTGGGCCATTCTTATTTTGGTTTATAGTGGAAATTTGTTTTTGTATGGATGAAACGGTTTGGAAAAGTTGTGTTATAAGAGGACCATTACAAATGGTATGAGATGGAAGTGAAAGTGGTGATGGAGTGTATGTATTGGTAGGACAAGTGAATGGAATTCTTATAGGTGGTAATGTGGTAGAAGATAGAACATGTGATGCCACATAGGAACTAGGGATGCTAGTAGGAATACCCAAGGAAGGAATCACATTACTAACTGGTTGCATTGTTGTTGTGACTTGGGGAGTGGTATAGGTAGGTATTGAGGCTATGGTTGTGGGAGGAGGAAGTTGAGTTCCCCCTTGGTTTGTGACAGTGTTTTTTGGTATAGGAACATTAGGGGTTGAAGGAAGATGCTTTCCAAAGATCTGAACTATGCTTTTCACAAGGTCAAGGCCATCTTTACTTTCAAGGCTGATTTGATGTTGCATGTTTACTAAGCCCTCATGAATTTGAATTATTTTCTCTTGTGGTATATCATCATTCCTTGGTTCAACTTGCATGCTACTTGAAGGCAACGAGTTGCTAAGGGTATTATCCATTCCTAGTGCACTAGTGTCAATACTAGGAGTGGAAGCTCTAGATAACCCAAGATCCACAATGATTGTGCTATCACGGGATGACATGAGTCTCAAAATTCTTATCACTAAGGTATTAGCAATAGGACACCAAACACTCATGCAAAGGCTACTAAACACAGGGTGAATGGAAATGCAATGTAAGCTAATAAGAATAAAATGCTTATAACTGAAATTCTAAAGAGTAAAACTGAGATACAAAAATATAAAACAGAAACTCAGAGATTGAATTGTAAATGCCAAAAAATGCAGTGCAAAATGTGCAAAGGGACTGATTCGCCCAAGGTGGCAAATGAGTCTTGGTACTAATTTTTTTGAAAAAATTTCAGAATTTTTGAATTGATTTTTATGCTTTTTTATGTTTTCTAATGCAAGTATGAAATACAAATGTAGAAATTTACCGTTTTTCAATGAAATTAAGTACAATAATACAGGCTAAATGAGATTTTCACTAATGCAAATTTTGAAACCCTAGAATGCAAAATAACTAATACAAAATGCAATGCAAGCTAAATCTAGGATGTAAATGCACTCCAAATCAGAATTATGATGTTCAAAAGTCAAGTTCACCAAAATGAATAAGAAAATTTTGTGCTCTCACTTTCGCTTCTAGGGTTTTGTAACCTCAAAAGAAAGGGGAATTGCAATATTCACTCAAGAACAAACCCTTGAGATTTCAATGCAAAGGAGATTGAAATCTAACAAAGGGAAGGTTCTAGGGAAATGATATCAACAATTGAGGGTTCACTACCAAGTGTAAACTTGGAAAATACAAAATGTTTGAAAACATAGGGTGATATGCAAACTAATGCTAAATGACCTAAGAATGCAAATAAAATGTAACAAAAAGCTATAAAACTGGAAGTGTGCACCTGAGCAACTGAAGAAGGCAGAATGGAGGTCTCGATCACTAAAAATTCTGATGTTGAAGTTGACTGGGACTCATATACCAGGTTGGGTGAATCAGTCTAGTTTTCTGGAAAATGTGTAGGAGTAGATTTCAGCCAAAAGGGTACTCAAATATGCAAAAAACATGGTTAGGCTTGTACAGTGGGATTCATTTTCCAATAGTGGCAAATCAGTCCACTTCTGGATTTCTGGAAATTCAAAACTAGATTCTATAGCTCTCGGTCTGCTTTTCTCTTCCCGACTGGTTTTCAGATCCAAAACTATAAATTCATCCTGTAGACCTTCTCTAAGCTTCTCCAAGGGTTGATGAAAACTTTGACAACTTGATGGCCACTTTTCTAATCTTACTCCTTGATAGATCTGCAACCTAAACCTGCAAATCACATGCAAAGAGAGGGAAAAATGTTGTGGGGGTTAGTGAATAGGGGTTTGCCTTCGTCAAACCCCTTGTTGGTAATTAAACCCTTGAAATGAAATGAAATAGAATAGAGAATGATGAATGAACAAATAATGATGTTGCAACTCACCAAACCCTTGTAATAGAATGCTACAAACATGTAAATGATGGCTCCAATGGATGTAGACTTGAAACATAGCTTGATGTTGATGCAGTGCTTGCTTGAATCACAAATCCTACATCACAAATGTTAGTTCTAAAACAACATGATGCAAACAATCTTTGACATGATGAAAGACACTTGAAAATGCTCTTGAATGCTTAATAATCTTCCCTTGAATGCTCAAATGTTGTTGTGAACTATATACATGAATACTTGATTGCTTGATTAGGTAGGATGAAATGAGAGAAAGAACCTTGTATTTATACTCAATTATGTAATAATTTATGAAATTACAACACTACAAGCTGACCTTGGATCTTGGAGAATAAAAACCTACCAGATTTTTGAATTAAATTTGAATTTTGAGTTGAAGGGGACTCATTCACCACCTTGGGTGAATGGGTCCCACCTAAGAGGACTCATTCACCCATAATGGCGAATGAGTGCCACCTTAGGAATTTAAGGTGGGTTTCAGGATTTTAATGCTTTAAATGATATTTTTTAGGATTATTCTAAAAAATACACATAAGTAAGGACCGTGGATACAAAGTAGGGCTAATTAAAGCATAAGAAGGCCCAATTATTAATGAAAAGCCTGGGAAAGTGGGAAAGTGTGTTATAAGACTTTACATCACTTTGAAATAAGGCTTGGTAAATGATGAAAAGAGGTTATTTTATTAACAAGACCTTAGAAAAGTGTGAAAGTATGTTACAACACTTTATAACACTTAGGTAAGGTACCATTTGAGTCCTTTTAGTTCACAAGGGCCCAAGACCTAATGTGAATGTGTTATCCACATTACAACACTAAATCAAGGCAACATTAAACCAAAATCCATAAGGACCCAAACGAGTGTGAAAAATGTTAAAGGACCCTTTTTTCGACACTACAAATTCATATTAAAATCTAAAACCTGGTGAAAGGAGGCACCCAAGGTAGGAAAGATGACACCTTCAATACCTAGAACCAACAAAAAATCCACCAAGGAGTTATGAATGAAACTAAGTTACAACGATACATGAACCAACAACTACAAAACTAAAAATAACATCAAACCTTCAACAATGAAGTTCAATCTGTAATCTCTAGATGAGAAGTAGTCCCAATCAGCTAGGTGTTGTCTTTCAAACATGAAACTAATGTTTTGATAGGAGGTATGCGTTCCTCGAAGCCAAGGGTCTAAAATCATTTCAGCAGCACTTCGTCGTCAATAGTAATGGATTCCAAATGAAAGAGCAAAGCCTTTCTTAAATAGAACTTTGAGGTGACCTTTCAAATTCTTTTTTTCCCTCCAAAAGGGATGCTCAAGGAATATTTTGAAATATTTGATTTTTTAAATAAACTTTATCCTCCTTTTTCTAGGCGTCCAAGACACAAGAGCACATAATTATCATTATAAAATACTTAATTACCTGTCATAAGGCATCCACCCTCAAAGCCCACCTTTTAAAACATCATTAAGTCATTTTACTAGGCCAAGGGACCAAAATGATAATAAAATGTTAAATAATTTAAATAAATCATTTTACCAAAATGAGCCTCAAAATGTTGAAAGCCAAATATACCTAAACTACTTTTCCTGAAATAGAAAACACACTAAACTGCTACCAATCAGAGCATTGCCATAAATAGAACTTACTAAAAATAACATGCTGCTAAAAATAGTAAGTTGTTCCAAACTCATTTTAACCACAACATGAGTCGTCACAACTTACTAAAAGTAGTATGGAAAATTCCTTAGACACAGACACATGTCACATCATTCTAAAGCTCTCTAAAAACCCAGAAAAACCCATAAACCTCTCTACAAAAAAACTGCATGCAAAGCCTTGAAAGCACCAAAAATCTCCAAATAGCTGGAAACCCTAATTTCACTTCCGACGAGGCTATAGGCATTTAGAATAAGCTGATGAGCAACTGCACTGTTTACTGCTGAGAAGAGGACATTACAATTCTCCCTCCTTGAGATTGCTCGTCCTCAAGCAATTGCAAGTCTGGATGCTACAAAATGTGTTCACCTTCCCAAGTAGCATCCTCACTTGGAAAGAATCAACACCAACTATCCTTCTTCATTCAATGGAGGTAACTCTGAAGTAGCAACAACATTGTCCCCAAGCACCTTCTTGAGGCATGACACATGAAAGATGTTGTGCACCTTGCTACTAGCTGGAAGCTCTAACTCATAAGCCACTTCCCTGATTTTCCTGATGACTCTAAACGGGCCATAGAAACATGGCTTAAGCTTTTCCACTCCACTCTTCTTGAGAGTAGATTGTCTGTAGGGTTGAAGCCTCAAATAGACCATATCTCCAACCTCGAATTTACACTCAACACGCTACTAGTTAGCGTATAGTTTCTTCTAATTTTTAGCATGGTGTAGATTATCCTTTAATGATCTCAAAATGTCCTAACTCTGTTGCAACATATCTTTCACTTGAGGAGCTCAACTATCACCAAACACCAAGTCTACGAAGCTAGGAGCTTCATAACCATAGAGAGCCATGAATGGAGACATATTTATTGACATATGATAGGAAGAGTTGTAACAATAATCTCCCAAATGAAGCCATCATACCCATGTTTGTTTTTGCCCCGACACATAGTTTATGAAGTATCCTTCCAACCATTTATTCACTATCTCTAATTGGCCATCCATTTGCAGGTGATAACTAGTGCTTGGAGTGAGCACTGTACCACTCAATCTAAAAATTTCTTTCCAAAATGCACTTAGGAACTTGTTGTCCCTATCATTGACAATGTCTCGTAGAAATCTATGCAAATGGAACACTTCTCTGAAGAAAAACTCAACTACTTGAGCTACTGTAAATAAACTTGTGATAGCGAAGAAATGAGAGAACTTTGTCAACCTATCCACCACAACATAGATGTAATCTCTCCCTTGCACCTTTGGCAAACCCATGATGAAATCCATTGCAATACTTTCCCATTTCTAATTGGGAATGGGTAGGGGCTGCAACAAACTAGCTAGAAAAGTATGCTCATTCTTGTTCATCTGGCAAGTTTGAAACTCCCTTATGTAGCGTAAGACTTCATCTTTCTTCCCTTTCCTTTCTTCCCTTTCCATGAAAATATTTCATGGATCTGCTTGTAAGTCTTAAAATACCCTTGATGACCAGCAAGGGGAATGTTGTGAAAAGATTGCAAAATATTCCTCTTGAGCTTAGATTCTGGTACCAAGAAGATTCTACCCTTATACTATATCAATCCATCAACTAGCTGATACCTTTCATCTTGAAAATGACCCTCAACAATGTTGGTTGCAAACTGATTTTTGGAATAATCAACAACAATCTGCTCATTCCAATCAATAGTAAGCTCCACCAAAGAATTCAAATGTGGCCTTCTTGAAAGAGCATCAACTACCATGTCATTTTTTCCTTTGACATACTCAATGTCAAAGTTGTAAGCTTGAAGTTTACTCACCCACTTTTGCTACCTTTCATTCAAGTCTTTTTGATGTATGAAGTGTTTGAGATTGTTATGATCAGTCTTTACCACAAACTTTCTCCCAACCAATTATTGTCTAAACGTGGCCAATGTGTGCATGATTGCAAGCATCTCTTTATCATAAATTGAATATGATCTTTTAGCTCCTCTTAATTTTCTGCTCTTGAAGAGAATTGGGTGTTTGTATTGCATGAGAACAACCCCAACTCCTTTCCTGAAGCGTCGCACTGTAACTCAAATGGCTTGGTGAAGTTGGGTAGAGCCAACACTAGACAAGAGCTCATGATTTGCTTGAACTTGTCGAACACAACTTGTGCCTTATCTGTCCACATGAAAGCTCCCTTCTTGGTAAGATCAATGAGGGGGGCTACCATCTGAGAATACCCCTTTACGAACCTTATGTAGAAGCCACACAACCCCCAAAACTCCTTCAAATGTGATACATTCTTTGGAGGTGGCCAATTTAGAATAGCTTTAATCTTTTCTGGATCAACTCTAACACCCTTAGAGCTAATAATGTAGTCAAGATAGAGTAGCTCTGCCATCCCAAATTCACACTTTGACTCTTTTGCAAATAAGCATTCAACTTCCAAAATGCTAAGAACTTCCTCCAAGTGCTTGAGGTGCTCTTCCCATGACTTGTTGAAAATGAGAACATCATTGAAGAAGATGAGCACGAACTTCCTCAACTGTTTCCTAAAGATCTTGTTCATGCAAGATTGGAAGGTTTCAGGCACATTCATCAAACCAAATGACATGACAAGGAATTCATAATGCCTAAAATGACATCTAAAGGCAGTTTTCTCAATATCTGATTCCCTTGTCCTTATCTGGTGGTAGCCCGATCTAAGATCAATCTTAGAAAAATACATGGCTCCATGTAGCTCATCAATGAGCTCATCTATCTTGGGGATTGGATACTGATTCTTAATTGTCATCTGATTCAACACACGGTAATCAACACACATGCACATTGTGCCATCTTTCTTTTTGACTAGCACCACTGCTGAAGCGAAGGGACTCTTGCTTGGACGAATGTGACCCATATCCAAGAGCTCTTTAATAGCCTTCTCAATTTTATTTTTCTTCTTCTTGGGGTAGCGGTAGGGAGTTGTGATAACCGGATTTGCACCTTCTTCAAGTTCTATCACGTGCTCACACCCTCTTTTAGGAGGTCTCCCCAGAGGTATACTACCAAAGAATTTACTCTTCTTAGTGATCAAGGCTTGAATATTAGGATGATAGTGCCTCTTATCTTCCACTGGATCAGCTAGTAATATCATGCACTTTGCTTCCCATTCTACTTGGTCATGGTGAATCAACCTTTCCATTCTTTTGAATGATACAATGTGAGGGCCTCCATTTGACATACCTCTCATCACCACCTTCTTTCCATTAGACTGAAACTTCAAATCCATTGTTTGCAAACTCAAGACGATCTCTCCAAGAGATCATAGGAATTGTATCCCAAGCACCGCATCAGTATCTCCAATGCCTACAACATAAAAATCATCTTTCACCTCATAATTTCCCAACTGCATTGATAGGTTGGCAATATTTCTATTGCATGAAAAAGTGAATCCATCAACCACCATCACTTTGAAGCCTTCAAACTCCTCCATCTCGAGGCCTCTCTTTTCCACCTGTCCTTTGTCAATAAAGTTATGGGTTGCTCCAGTGTTGATTAGAGCAACAATTCAGTACTGCGATCCAATCACTCCACGAACTCAAAAATACTCATTCTTTTGAAAGCTTGAGATTTGTGCCAAAGCACTCCCTCCTCCATTGTCTTTTGGTTCCTCTTCTGGAGATTATTCTTCATCACTACATGTTGATCCATATTGCTGATCAGATATTTCAGATTCTGATCCAGAATCAGAATAAGCTTCCATATGATTTGATTGGCCCTTCCCATAACATTTATGACCCTCTGACCAAGGCTCACGACATGTGTAACAAACTCCATCTTTTCTCAACTTCTCATGGAGCTCATTAGTCATCTTATGAGGAAACTTCTTAGGCTGATTTGAAGAATGCTTCTTATCCTTTTTATGGCTAAAGGATTTGGACTGAAATTTTGGCCTTGGGGCTGCCAACTCCATGCTCCTTGATTTCTTGATTGCTTCATCAAGATATGGTGGATCAAAGGCTTTGACCCAACCCTTCAATGGTTCAATCAATCCTTCAGTAAACAACACTACAAGTCTCCTTTCTGTGATGTTGGGAAACATAACTTACAACCTTTGAAAATCAACAACATATGAGTCAAGCGAACCATGTTGCTTCAGCTGCGCCAACTCACAAAATCTAACTTCAAGATCCCTAGTGCCAAACCTTTCTATCAACTTGTTTGTGAACTCCTCATAAGTATGAATGAGGTTATGGAAAAGAGTGACCAAACCATGATACCACCATTCATGAGTAGGTCCATCCAAATGTAAGGTGGTGAATTTGATAGCATCTTCTTCAAGCATCGATCTAAGTGAGAAGTAGTTATCAAGCTTTTGCAGCCATGATCTTTTTGAACACTTATCACTCCCATCAAAATGAGCCAAGGTAACTTTACCAAGGGCTTGATGATAATCTGTCCTAGGAGCCACATGAGCATGATAGTCATTTCTTTCATCTTCTCTTCTCTTCTTTTGATTCATATATTGATCTAGTGATATAGCATCACAAATCTCTACTAGTAGCAAGGCTTACTCCATGTAGCTATTTCTCAACTCATCTGCCAAAGACATCTCAGCTTTAGCTGGCGGTTCTTCCCTTGGAATAAAAATATGAATGAGAGGTCTAGAGGTTGATTCTCTAGTAGTTGCAACATGCTGGCCAATAGTTCTCTCTCTTCCATTTGTCTCTAAAGAACTGTTCTCTCCGACATGATTCTGTTGAGGTTGGGCCTGATTTTGAGTCACATGTTGACACATCTTAGCTAGCAAGGGTGACATCATGTCCAACATGGCATCAAAATTTCTTTTAGCTCTAGCTTCTCTATCCTCAATTGAGCCTCTATCTCTTTTTTCCATGGTCTCAATTGCTTTACCACTGTCTCTCAAAGCCTCTAAAAAAGTCTCTATGTCTGGAATTGGTGGATTCTGATACTAAACTTTTGCCTGACCTATGGTGTAGTATCTGACTTCTCTATCACTCATCTGACAACTAAAGTTCTATTTTCACAAGACGGTAGGAAAACAAACTCTGATACCACTAAAATAATCCCCTTAGTTTTTTTTTGAAAATTTTACATACAAATTGGACCCGTTAAGGTTAGCCCAACAATCAAAACCAGTTGAAAGGGAACCCTTCACTTTTTGTTCACCAAGATCTCGATGTGGGCGAGGTGAGAGCATACGATGCGAGGGGATCGTTAGCTATAAACTAGAAATGAAATGAAGAATGTTGTGGGCGGCTAGCTGACCATTCTAAAAGTAAATATTGGAAAGTAAAGTAAGTAGATAACTGACCATGAAAGCTCGACCACTTATTTACCGGGAGCGTTATTACAATATTTAATCAAAACACTCAACCACTTATTTAGCGGGAGTGAAGCAAAAATGAAATATAAATAACTCAACCACTTATTCAGTGGGAGTTGTAAATACAAAATGTAACTTGATGAAAGTAAATAGATGAGCAATACTAATGTAATCATCATTACAATATGCTTTCTTTTACCATGATTTATGATGATTTTTTTGCTCTAACTTCAATACAATGTTTTCACAATATTCCTTATTACAAATATGAATGAGAACATCAAAGGAATATAGCATAAAACTAAACTAATCAAATCTGATATGAAAAAGCAGCAAACTGAAACACAAACCAACAAGTTATGGTAGCACTAAAATGCTCATAACTCCATCAATACTTATCCAAATGACTCCAAACCAAATGAAAATGAAGCCTAGGTGAAGGGCGACCAAGTTCAAGACAACAAAAAAATTCAATCAACCTCCAACTTTTATACACACATCCCAATGCAAATCTGGAAATTATAAAACCCTCCTAACAAGGGCGACCGACTCTAGAAAAATGGAGACTTCATATTAAAATTTGAAACTTGGTGAAAGGAGGCACCCTAGGTAGGAAAGATGATAGCTTCAATACCCAAAACCAACAAAAGATCCGCCAAGGAGTTATGAATGAAAATAAGTTACAACGATACATGAACCAGTAACTACAAAACTGAAAATAACATCAAAAACTTCAATAATGAAGCTCAATCTGCAATCTTTGGATGAGAAGCAATCCCAATCAGCTAGGCGTTCTCTTTCAAACACAAAACTGATGTTTTGCTAGGAGGTATGCGTTCCTCCAAGCCAAGGGTCTGAAATCATTTCAGCAACACTTCGTTGTCAATAGCAATGAATACCAAATAAAAGAGTAAAGCCTTTCTTAAATAGAACTTTGAGGTGACCTTTCAAATTCTTCTTTTCCCTCCAAAAGGGACGTCCAAGGCATATTTTGAAATATTTTATTTTTTAAATAAACTTTATCCTCCCTTTTCTAGGCATCCAAGGCATAAGAGCACACAATTAACATTATAAAATACTTAATTACCTCTCATGAGGTGTCCACCCTCAAAGCCCACCTTTTAAAACATCATTAAGTCATTTCACTAGGCCAAGGGGCCAAAATTATAATAAAATGTTAAATGACTTAAATAAATCATTTTACCAAAATGAGCCTCAAAATGCTGAAAGCCAGATATACCCAAACTACTTTTCCTGAAATAGAAAACACACTAAACTGCTGCCAACCGAAGCACTGCCAGAAATAGGACTTACTAAAAATAACATATTGCTAAAAATAGTAAGTCCAAAAAATAGTATGTCCAAAAAATTCCTCAGATGCAGACGCATGTCACATCATTCTAAAGCTCTCTGAAAACCCAGAAAGACCTATAAACTGTTGGAATAAACGAACAAGCTCCGATACCAATTGTTGGAATAAACGAACAATCTCTAATCCAATTGTTAATCACCAAATCACTAAGATATGATACCAATTGGTGAGATACAAGACTTTGACTACTACAATATGGAAATCTGAAAATTGTATGCAAATCTGTCAATAACTTTTCTTAATCCTTGAAATACCATGAAGAGATTCAACTTCTTTATGATGCTAAAATCAGCCACTCTAACATGCTTGATAAAACCACCTTAGATGAACTTATAACTGCAATAACATCACCATAAGATAGCAGCAACAAAGAGGCACAAATCAGCAACATAAGAATGCAAGATTTCACAACACAAGGTAGCAATGGAACAGAAGAATAAACTCATAACACAGTGTTTACGTGGAGAAACCCTTGCGGGAAAAAACTCCACCAAGAAGAGAGGCCCAAGTTGTATTATCTTCGAAACAAGATTACAATACATCCACTTCCAATCTCCTCTTGAGTCTTCAATCCTGCAGCACCCTGTTACTCTTGTTACTCTCTCTCTCTCTCAAACTTCACTCTCAAGTCTCATATTTATACAAAATGAGTACCCACCAAAGGAATTCGTGGGAGATGGATAAAATCCAATATTTCTATCTTGGGATACACCAAAATCATCTTCTTACATATTCCCTTACACTTGTCATAGGCATCTTCCCAATATAGGCGCCTAGAACCAAGAATAGGAACTTACAAGATAATAATAGCTGTCATATGTTGTCATAGAATCTCTTACACCTTATGATAGTTGTAAGTTGTCATAGATGCTCTTACTAACTTATGACATGCGTCATAATAGCCCAAAAATACATTTCCCTAAGATAGGCACCAAGATTCTCCACCTCACCTCATTTACTATTTACCAAGATTCCTTGAGCAGTAAAAAGTAACTCTGTCATAAACTGTCGGTGAAACTTATTCATCCCTTATGGGTAATTACAAATTAAGAATAATAAATGGAATAAATACAATATTGGGATTTACAAGGTTAATGGCACCTTATCCCAACATTCTCCCACTTGACATTATACATTGTAAATCAACCCATAGGAAATCTCAGCAAGGGAATAAACATCCCTTAGTCAACCATGTACCATAGATTCTTCAACATGCTTTTGTGCTCCAAAAATATACCTACAGAAGGAACCATGATAACCACCATCTCAAGCAAGAAATCCTCACATCATATTACCCATGATAGGACAAGGAATATGCCATGGTGAAACATATCAACTGTCACTGAAACCTGCACCAATCTATACATGAACACAAGCATCAAATTCAAATGACAACAAAAGACTCTGAGTGACTGCCACACTCATACCAAAATTGGAATAGCAACCACAGAAAGTTGCTAGCTCATCCAAAACTATCCATACCACAAACTAGGGTAAACAAACTTTCATAGGTAGAACTTCATGCTATCAACATAGCAACCCAAATCTGCAAACAAGTCCCTGTATATCCATCATCCTACAAAAGAAGACTCCAAGATAATAACACACATAGACATGCGATAAAAAACCTCTGAAGTAACTCATTGCAGTAAAATGTAACCAGTCCAAGAGAGGTGCCCCTCTCATACAGAACACATATACCTTCTGGAACTCCCACTGCACAGGTAATGTCAAATCTGAAAACTAGATCACAGCATTAACAAGTCCTCCTATAGCACTTCACATAGAGGATGTGGCTAACTCCTCTATCATAGTGTCAAAGAAGCATACAATGATATACAAAATACATCTCTCATTACTAATCCAAATAACTCTCCCAAGTCCTCCAACCAATGAAGAAAGAGATCAAGGAGCTACCAAACTGTTGCCAAAAAACAATGAAGTACAAACAACAACTCATAACTCCATTCATGAACCTCAACTCCATAAACATAAGAACCTTCAAGAAGAAGATGATATTCCCATAAAGAGAGAACTTGCAAATCAAACCATGTCCTTATACCACACTAACATGTGCCAAACTATGTAAAGTAAGATCTCCTTCAACACTCCCAAACTGAAAGGATATCAACATCTAACCATTCAACTTATAATGAAACATGGCAGAACTTAGATGTAAACCTCTCACAGAAAGTAGATCAAACTTAGCCGAACATTCCCACAACATAAGGGAATATGCCCAAAGCCACTAACCATCTCCTGTACCTCTCCTACCAAATCCAAAGTTCAAGATTGCAAGGAGAACAATGGAAATACATAAAATCATGCATCTACTTCTCAACAATCCCTCATAACTCAACTTTCAAGATTAATGCATAAGAGAAGAAAAGATACATATAAATAATGCATCTAATAATCAGGTGGGCAACACCTCTTAGATCATTTACCTGCCGAGTAGACCAAGAGTGGGATACAAGATTGTCCTGTGCATACAACACCAAGCAATATAGGCTTTCAATAAAGACAACCTTCTCATTAGGTCTATGATGGACTCACATCCATTTCCAGGTGTAGGCTCCTCGGTCTTTACTGTTGAGAAACTTTTATAACAAGTAACCATTCCAACACACATCTCTTAACATAAGAAATATCCAGCCTAACCCAAGTCTCTCTAGTATCCATGAGCACCCACAAATCAATCATACCAACTTCAAATGCAACCTGCAAAATCATGAAGCTCCAAGAAAATGATTAATACTCAAAACCAAAGAGAACTACATCCTCTCCAAAGGAAGAACAATAACATCTTTACCAAAAACTCTAAAGGTCCTCCATGAAACAAGATGTTAAAACCTCTTCAAATCACATGAAGATAACCATATCCTACCAAAGCTCCCACTAAACTGTGATATCGAGCTATACATGGCAACAAGATAAATATCAAACCATCACTGTCAAAAGCTCCCACTAAAACATGTAACCAAGCTATCCATGACATCGTGATAACCATCTCCTAAATGAAGATCATCCATGGCCTCAACACAATCAAAGAATCCGCTGTATACAACACAACTCCCAAAAGGTCAAGAAAACCATAATCTCCAAACCAAGAAGATAGAACACACTGTAACTGAACAAAACTCCCAGTGAAAGTGATACAGAGTTGTAAACATGGTATCATGAAAAACATCATTACCAAAACTCCACTAAAAGTGAACAGAGCTTTTCATGCACCATAACTTACTGTTATAGATTTTAATGAATAACTATATCAGGTACTCTAAACCATCCTTCTGTCTCACTGCAATAAACATACCAATGTAATCAAGGTGACCAACCAAATACAATCCTCATCAGACAATTTACAAGATCTGCACTCATGCAACATCTCAAAGGAGAAAAACATGGTCAGTGCTCCAATCTCAAATAACTGAAAAATAGATTCAACCCCACATCAGTAACATGCAGAATAGAAGTAACCAAGGAATAACATGTAGATTTCCAAGACTCAAACACCAGGATCAATGGTAGACCTGATTTGCCAAACAAATCCACATAAGAGTATCCATAGATCATAAGAACCCATCAAGCAGCCCTGCAAATCTGAAATTGTTTCCATCCAGAATACTCTAAGAGTCTGAATACAATCTTTCCACAGATCTACAAACCACAAATTTTTGTTAACATGTAAAACCTGCAAAACCATCTCTCTGTAAATCTGAAATCACTTAAATATCCAGATATTCACACCATACATGTCATCTGAAAGAATGAAATATCACAGATCTACAAATCCACAGCTTTTTGTAACAGGAAAACTGTAAAACCTACATATCCCAAATAACATGAATATGAAAAAGGAGGAACCAAGTTGTCCAGGAGTTTCCATATCACTAAAATACCAACTCCACAACCCACATGCAACTAGTGGCAAATCATCCAATGCTTTCATGTAACCAAGGGCTAAACCCATGAATCCAACATAAGCACTCCATACTATAGTCCAAAAAATAAATGTTCTTCCATGTAACTAGGGCACCATAATCAACCACCCAACATGAAAACCCATTCACTTCACATGACCACAAGGTAAAGGAACATAACCACCATGCAAGAGGATACTCACATATTGCCAAACTGGAGCTCCAGATCACTACCACAAGATCAACTCCATGAAGATACATAACCCTGAGCCTCAAAAGCCCACTGTAGATCTCATTGACAATATCCATCTGAGAGTTAGATACCATGGCTTCCAATCTCACAAATCTGCAAAGCAATGTCAACATACAGAACATCCACTGCAGCCCAAAAACCTCCAACATTCTACAATTCCTTCCAACAGATTCACAAGCTTTACAAGCTAAATTCAAAAAAGAAGGAATACCCAGAACCAAATTACCATGAATCCATCACATGCAAGCACATGCAAGCAACATGCAAGTCCATGCAAGTACATGCAACTCACATGCAAACACATGCAAGCTCATGGAAGCAACATGCAAGTACATGCAACTCACATGCAAAAACATGCAAGCACATACAAGCACATGCAAGCCATGGAACAACCTTAAGCTCTGATACCAATTGTTGGAATAAACGAACAAGCTCTGATACCAATTTTGGAATAAACGAACAATCTCTAATCCAATTGTTAATCACCAAATCACTAAGATATGATACCAATTGGTGAGATACAAGGCTTTGACTACTACAATATGGAAATCTGAAAATTGTATGCAAATCTGTAAATAACTTTTCTTAATCCTTGAAATACCATGAAGAGATTCAACTTCTTTATGATGCTAAAATCAGCCACTCTAACATGCTTGATAAAACCACCTTAGATGAACTTATAACAGCAATAACATCACCATAAGATAGCAGCAACAAAGAGGCACAAATCAGCAACATAAGAATGCAAGATTTCACAACACAAGGTAGCAATGGAACAGAAGAATAAACTCATAACACAGTGTTTACGTGGAGAAACCCTTGCGGGAAAAAACTCCACCAAGAAGAGAGGCCCAAGTTGTATTATCTTCAAACAAGATTACAATACATCCACTTCCAATCTCCTCTTGAGTCTTCAATCCTGCAGCACCCTGTTACTCTTGTTACTCTCTCTCTCTCAAACTTCACTCTCAAGTCTCATATTTATACAAAATGAGTACCCACCAAAGGAATTCGTGGGAGATGGATAAAATCCAATATTTCTATCTTGGGATACACCAAAATCATCTTCTTACATATTCCCTTACACTTCTCATAGGCATCTTCCCAATATAGGCGCCTAGAACCAAGAATAGGAACTTACAAGATAATAATAGCTGTCATATGTTGTCATAGAATCTCTTACACCTTATGACAGTTGTAAGTTGTCATAGATGCTCTTACTAACTTATGACATGCGTCATAATAGCCCAAAAATACATTTCCCTAAGATAGGCACCAAGATTCTCCACCTCACCTCATTTACTATTTACCAAGATTCCTTGAGTAGTAAAAAGTAACTCTGTCATAAATTGTCGGTGAAACTTATTCATCCCTTATGGGTAATTACAAATTAAGAATAATAAATGGAATAAATACAATATTGGGATTTACAAGGTTAATGGCACCTTATCCCAACATAAACCTCTTTGGAAAACAACTGCATGCAAACCCTTGAAAACACCAAAAACCTCCAAATAGTTGGAAACCCTAATTTCACTTCTGACGAGCCTACGGGAATCCGAAATAGGTTGACGGGCAACTACACTGTCTATTGCTGAGAAGGGGACATTACAAAATCTTATTTTTCAATGGTGCTAATGTTGTTTTTAAGAGTTTTGGTCATACCAAGTTGGGATATTCTTTTTCCTAAAAAAATTTGGTTGCTCCTTTATTTAAGATTAAATATTTTTTTTGTTTAAGGAATCTTGTATAAAATATGGTGTGACTAAGGAAGGAGTAATAAACTATTTGTATGGTCAAATAAAATGGATTAATATTTCTACCACTGCACAAGAGACAAGAGCTGACATGATTCCTTTCCTTGTCTTATTGAAGGCTTAGTCCAATGCTAAGGGATTTTCCTAGATTAATATTAAATTGTAGATTTTCTTTTGAATAAGTTAAATACCCAATCACATCCCAGACTAGGAAATTGTAGTTATTTGTGGAAATAAGATGAGCCAATGCCATGCAATGATGATGTGAGTTAAATGAAATGAACCTAGGGTATCATATGTTGTTGCTATACAATTAAAATTATTAAGTTCAGTGGCCAATAGTTAGCCAATTGTGACTTTAGTGCTAGCTCAGCTTATATATATATATGGAAAATTCATTATGTAGCACACACATTGAAGTAGTTTATTTTAGTCAAACTAGCTATCAAGCATACTGGCTATATATTGAACTTGTTGTAATCCATAATGATTCAATGGACACATTTCTTAAATTTAGTAGGTTGCATATTGAATTAGTTGTATTGATCATCAAATTATTAGTTAATTACATCAAAGGTGTTTCTAATGTGAGATTGATTGAGCTAAAATGTGTAATCAATGGTTGATTTGTTTGTCATACAATGTAAGACGATTGCAACTTTTTTGGTCGTTCATTACTTTCTACTGTTTTTCCCCGTCGTTAAATATTGTTGCCAATGTTTACTATGGAAACAATGTCTACTTCATTTTCCCCTCCCCTTTTTTTTTAAATCATGAAGACAAATGATGGCGTAAGTAAAAAAATATTTATAAGCTTTTTCTTTGTGTGTATTTATTTGGTGAATAGTTGCATTTAAGTTTTGTTGTTTTAGTACATCGTGTTAAATTAGACAATTGCCCATTAAATTCCTTCATGACTATTCATCACTTCACCAATCTCACTTCTGACACCCACCATAATTGTCACCAAGTATTCAGTTGGCTAAGTAATTCCACTACCGAGTTCTATCTCACTTCTGTTTATACACCAATTCACCTTAATAATTGTCACCAAGTAATTGTCATACCCTTAATGAAGACCCTCATTAAAGTATTTTATCATAGAAACAATTGCAAATTTCATAATTATATATTAGACATTTTTAAATATTATTTTTTTATTTAATTTTTAAAAATTATTATAATATAATATATTATATATATATAATAAGATAATGCTAATAATATTATTATTTAGTTTAAAAATATATATAGATAAATAATAATAAGATTTTAATAAATATTATTTTTTTAAATAATAAAATTAAAAATAATTATTTATATAAAAGTTGAATTAAATAAATCATTAAATTAAGAATTGATTTTTTATTTTTTAATAAATTTTATTTTATTTTGATTTTTTTTTTAATGCTATTTAATTATATAATATGTAACTTATATTTATTATACATTATATATTATTAAATAAAAAATAAAATTAATAAGTAACCTATATTTTTAACATATACTATTATTTAAAATAATTTATATGAAATTTAACAATTTAACTTATTTTAAGAGAGAGGTATTATACCATCCACTAAAGTTCAAATAAATTCTTGAAGCTAACATTATTACTTAAATTAAATATATTTATTTCTTATCATATACGATATTTTGATTTAATATAATAAATTATTAAATATATTTAAAAAGTAGTATTACATTATAAAATTATATATTTATATTAACAATGTTATGTATTTGATATTTATATATTTTTTATTTAGGTTGTAAATAAAATCTATACTATATTTTATATTTAATAATATATATCAAATATATAATACATTTTAGGGAAGACAAATTTATAAGAAAAAAATATAGCGATTAAGAAAGAGAGAGAGAAGGATAAAGGAAGAAAAAGGAAGATAGAGAACATGAGAGAAGAGGGATGAGAGACAAATAAGTGAAACAAAGAGAGAGAGAAAGAGAGGCGGAGAGAGAGAATGAA
The DNA here is from genome assembly GCA_007258455.2 of Sequoia sempervirens. Classification (NCBI taxonomy): domain Eukaryota; kingdom Viridiplantae; phylum Streptophyta; class Pinopsida; order Cupressales; family Cupressaceae; genus Sequoia; species Sequoia sempervirens. Next base: position 350,276 of record VDFB02275314.1, on the reverse strand, counting down.
AGAGAAAGATAAGAGATAGAGATAGAGGTTAGGAGATAGGAAAATAATTCTCTCTCCCTCATCTACCTATCTCTCTCCATTTCTCTCCCTCCCTCACTCTATCTCCTTCTCTCTCTATCTCTCCCCATCTCTACCTCTATCACTCCCTTCTTATCTTGACTATCTATCTCTTTATCTCTATCTCTCTTCCTTTCTCTTCTCATATACCTCTAGACTTCTCTCTTTCTCTTCCTATATATCTCTATCTCTCTCTCTACCTCCCTTGATTTCTCTTTCACTCTCTCCATCTCCAATTTTCTATCTCTACTTCTATTTGTATATCTCTTTATTTATCTCCCTCACTCTATCTCTCTATCTATTTCTCTCCCTCACTCTATCTCTCTATCTATTTCTCCCCCTCACTCTATCTCTCTATCTATTTCTCTCCCTCTTCCTCTCTCCCTCTATCTTCCTCTCTCCCCCTCTATCTCTACACATGTCTCCCTCTCTATCCGTCCACATCTCTCAACTCTCTCTCCCTCTCCCTCTTCCTCTTCCTAGGCCTCTATATCAATATCTCTTTGTCTCTCAATCTCTATCTCTCCATCTCTCTCCCTCTCCATATATTTCTCTTCCATCTCTATCTACCCTCTATCCTCCCTCTTTATCTCTCACTCTCCTCTCCATACCCCTCTCCTTCTCCATCTCCATCTTCATCTTCATCTTCATCTTCCTCTCTATCCCTATCACCTTACCCCACTCTCTCTTTCTCTTCCACACCTCTTCGACGTACCCATTGCACACCAAGGTGTTATTGCTAGTTTTTAAGTATGTCATTATGGTATTTTTGTTCTTTTATCTATAAAATTGGTTTTGGAATTATTTGTAATAAACAATCATCAATTTTTGGTTTAAATTGCAACACTAATTCAAATTTTATCATATTCGCAAGAAAATCAGTGTTAATTCCACATGTTTACATTTTATGCATATTTCTTGTCCATTGATTGACAAAATATCTCCTTGCAATGATGGATATTTATTTGAAATAATACTTGTATATGGTTATTAAAGGGAAGTAATTGCTTCCCATATCATACTGTACATATTGGATGGTTTACTGCCAATATTTAATATTTTGAAGATCTTGGACAGTTTACCACTAGATTGTAGTTTTTCATTGTAATAGATCTTGGTTGGTTTATTTGGTAGATCCTATTTTAATTTCTAGTATATCATTTGCAATGCTTGACATGTATGGAAATTAGGTGGCTTAGTCTATCATTTTGGCATTGACATAACTTCATTGGCAATTGACTAGTTTGTCTTGATCAAAATTTACATTTCACCATCAACCACTTTGGCTTGATAGATTCTATGATTTTCTTATATTGTAAATTGGTTGGCTAGCTTCCAATATCTTTTAGTGTAATTCCTTACCCTCATTCTAGTCTTTGTATGCTCTCATTTTGCTCACTTCAGGAACTTAGGGATTAGAAAGAGCTAGAATGCAAGTGATCAATTTTTTTATATATGGATTTAAGCTAATGCCATGTGGGGTGATTGCATTATGTTACAATTATGTTATTCTTGATTTCTCATTTCTTATATTACTACCTCCAAGGTAATGGTCAAATAAAATTGAAAAAAAATCATCATTTGCAAGCTTGTTGAATAGAACAAATGGAATTGGCATAAAAAATTTGTATGGTGCACTTTAGGTAGACCACATCACTCCAAAATGGGTTATTGTCACTTTCTCTTTCAAGTTATTTTATTTTATAGATTTTATAGTTTCAGTTGCTCTAGATTTTCCTACACATTAGTTGGCACAAGCAATAGAAGATGAAGAATTCAAGGACCCTCCTGAAAAAATGATCATGCACCTATCAAAGTTAGAAGAGGAAAGGGAAGAAATGGTTGATCATATTGCATAACACTTGAAAATGATCAAGGATTTTTTATATTGCAATTCTAAACATTGTGATTTATAGAGAGGTGATTTTATATTCCCATGGAATAAGAGAAGATAACTAGAAGGTAGCCACAATAAGTTTGATTCTTTTTGAATGGGTCATTTTAGAGTTTGACATTTTTGTAGTGATAACACATACTAGCTAGCATACCAAGATAACACACATCTTTCATTTCCCTATAGCAAGGAAGTATCTGAAACATTAGAAACATTAAAGGTTTTCTATCCCTAGCATGTAGATAGGTGCTTTAGAATTTTGTTGTGTTCCTTTCTAACTTTGTTGTCTATTGTTTTTTGTTTGTTTCATTTTTTTGTGTTTCAGTCTCATCAAATTTTATTTGGTTCCATGTTTTTGTCAAATTTCTAACTCGATTATTCAATGGACAAGTTATTGGTTTGCATCTATATAGTCTATATCCCAAGTTAAAGCTAGTCACACTAAAATTTTGATTGTCCTTTTAAAATCTTCAGTCCTCCAAATGTGTCAGTCAAACGGTCTCATTGAACATTACCCAAGTCATTTAAGCTTTTTTATAGATTATTTTGATGTCATGTCATGTCATGCCATGTCCCTTTTTTTCATAAATATTATTAGATGTTTCTTAAGCCTATTATAGCCACTCCTTGTAGCTCAACCATGGTTTCCACACAACTACATCCATCTTGTCTAAAACTCATCTAATATGAAAAATCACCCAAATGAGTGTTCATATTCGTTCCTCCCCATGCAAACACATAAGGCTTTCCCTCATCCCTCTTCGCTTTGTCTCCAACTAGTCTTAACACTGCAATGTGCTCCCATGCCCATATCTAAAAATTATAATTGATGTTATATTGGACCTATACTTGTTTTTTGGCTAGGTGTAGATCTCTATAAGGCTACATGAGCACACATAGCCTCCACATAAACTCTCTCCCCTTTACTTGTATGTCTATTACACTATGCACTAGTCCAATAGAAAAATATCGGTTGGTCTTGTTAGGAAGAAATATGATGTTGACAATGGTCACTAGAACTATTAATAGCTCTTTGACAAGCTCCATACATGCATGAATATTTAGTGATAGACTCATCTGAGGTAGGCTGCTCCTCCCAAATAGTCTCAACAACTCTACCTTTAGGTTCTAAGTTTTATAATACATGAAGTACCTATGAATTAGAATCTAAAAAATGCCCCACATCTTCCAATGTGCCCCATGGGAAGATGGAAAGTGCTCCTCTCTCCTCCACCTCTCTGTTAGTGCTATTAGCATGGATCAATGTGCCCTAATTGTATCCATTTGGGCTAATATTTCATAGCTCACACTACTCCAAGTAGCCCCAATCAAACTCATCAAACTCTCTACAATTATAGTGCATACGATCACCTCTCTCAATCCACCAATATAAGAAATCATTGTTGCATTCAATGAAAATTTATGTCAAAATTTATCACATTCTTCTTCCCTCCACATGTGCTAATATATACATGCATGCATTGCATCATGAAACACATCTATCTCACTATTAGTGCACATTCTAAAACATGTATACACCTCATGATGAAATGTATACATTTTAAGATACACACGTACATTATTTTCTACACATGTGTCAAACCCTAGAAATATTCTAGGATCCCCACACATGTTATTTCCCTAACACACACACTACTTGCGACACATGCACCGAAATTATCTACACACGCTTCACCCTCCTACACACATTGAGTTATCCCACACATGTTAAAATGTGGATTTTATGGTTTAGTGCACATGTTTTTCTAGTTCTTCTACCCCCCATTAGTGACCCCCAAATACACCTAAAGAAAAAAAAACATGCATAATATTGTTCTCACCTTTATTGGTTGCTTGTAGTGTCTTTCGTGTTTTTCTCGGTGTTGATCCAATGCCATGTTCTCCATCTTTTCTCAAATCCTTGCTATACTTTTCTCTATGAACTCTAAATATAAAGGGTAAAAATACAATATTTTTACCCCCCTTATCCCCATTTACTCTCAACACCCAAATTTCCCTCCAACCCTAATTTTTCACCCCTCATGTATTTTCTTCCCATTCATCGATTTAAAAAGTTCTTCATATATTCTTCTTCCATTGCTTCTTAGTTTTCCTCTATTATATTTTTCTCTTAGTTTCTCCTTTCAAGGTATCACCCATGTTTTCACCCAATTAATGTCTTGAGTGGGCATTGCACATCCACCTTACTAATATCATTTTTTTTTAATTAGTTGAAACATATCACCACCCTTATCATCTCAAATGTCCTATATTTAATTTTTCTTTGAAATAACATTGCTAATTTTTTTTCACAACACTATCTCAAAGAGGGGCAAAATGTAGACACCTAAAATCATTTCTTGATATTTTTATTATTTTCAATTCCCTCCACATAACTACTTTCTTAATTAATTTAATAAATCATATTTATTTAATTAATGTTCTTGATCCTTCTACTAATGTTAATTAAACAATTTTAATAATTAAGTTGACTTTTCCTCTAACATTAATTAAATAAGTTAGGATAATTTATTTGATTAATAAATCATTTTCCAATGTTCAACCTTAAATAAACAAATTAAAATTTTTTTATTTAAGCCCATCATTCTCATTCTAAAAAGTTAAATAAATACAAATTATTTATTTAATTCCTCTTTTCCCCTCAATATTAGTTGACTAAAATTAATTATTTAAGCTAGTTAATCATTTACCCAATCCAAATCATGCTTAATCAAGATAAATTTTGCTCAAGGTTTAAGATTGTACGTGTGTCCAAAAGAGGACTTTCACATCTACATAGTTGCATGCTTGCAAGTCTCTCCATAAATTAGTCTCATCAAATCTTGTTCATCTATTTAATTTGGAAAATCCTAGCCTTCCACAAAACTTCAAAACTAGAAATTTTGGATTTCTAAAAGAGTTCATTTTTATCCTCGCCCTTCATCTTTCTCCAAGAAGGTCTCCACCATCTAAATCCCTTGGATCATAGAATTTCTCATGTGTACCAATTAAAATGTGACACTTGGAGGCTTCCCATGGTTCTAATTATCTCAAGAAATCTCCTCAATTGATCTCTCAAACTAATCCTAATCATTGATCCTACAATCCTCAGGTTTATAAGTAGCTCATCATATGAGTTATTTTCATAAAAAGAGTTTGGAACACAATGTCATGCTATCAAATTGAAAACCAACATACTTTCTCCATAACACATCAATTCATCTTGAGCACATCCACATTTTGTGTGCAACAAGAGACTTGTTGGTGAGGGAATGGTTGTGGGGTTTGAATTGATAATTTCAAGCTTCTTAATTATGTTCTATGTTTGTTTGCTCATAGTTTAGTAAATTATTTTTCTATTTCTCTTACTTCTCACTTTTAGTGGATCAAAAAGACTTGAAACCATTTCCACCCATTTTTCCTTGATACCATTAGCCTTCCCTACAAATTTGAGCTTTATGAAATAAAAGGAAATCTACACCTTTTTGCATGCCACATATCTAGTAATCTAGGTAGTGGATTTATCTTTTCTTATTTTATCTCAAAAAAATAATACAAGGATTATTTATTGCTTGACTACCCTTTTCCCATGTTTTCTAACATAAAATCCTATTGAAAACCTATAAATAGAACCTTTCCCCTCACATTTAAAGATCTAAATATTGTAATACTTATATGCTACCAATTTCACATTCTCCCTTAATTTCACTTTCGAGCTATTAGAACTAAGGGGTCCATTAGTCTTGCTAGAGCTTGAAGCCTATTGGCACTCTTCCATAATTGTGCATTGCATGCTTGCAAGTGTTTCCCTAAATTCTTATTTTTGGCCCATCATAGATTACCAATTTGAGAATTCAAAAATGGGCCACATTGATCAAGTTGTGTTCAATTTTATGTTTTACACCCATCTGAATCTTTGTGTTGTTCTCATCTATTGAAAATTCTATGTTTTAAGGGACTTTTTTTCTTAGTTTCCATATGCTAGCAAAGGTGCAAAGTTTCTATGCAACTCTTGCAAATTGTTTCTTGACCTTTAATTTCTAACCCTTGTAGAAATTTGGACCCTTGTGTAACTTAGCTCTTGCAAATTGCTTTTTGACTTCTACTTTCTGCCTATTCCTTTTTTGCTAAACTTTAAACCCCACTTGCAACTTTGTATTTTTTACAAATTAATTCTCAAGTTTCACTTTTTTACAAATAGTCTTTGCAAACTTTTGACCCCTTCTTGTAAATTTCTTCTTGGCTCTACCATTCTACCATGCACATACCCTACAAAATTTTGGACCTTCCTTGCAATTACAAGTTGAATTCCAAGTTCCAATAATTGTCAATTTATATTATGGACTTCTTAACCTTTTGTGCAATTTAAACCTTAATTGCAAGTACACCTTAGAGTTCCATCACTTGTGTAGGGTTTCTCACCTACACCCTTGCACATCCTAGTATGCTACCAATGACCTTAAATGAATGCAATGAAGATTTTAAAATGTCCAAATCAAGCCTAGGTGTTGTTGGAACCCTCAAGGATGTGGATTTAGATGTGATGCAATTGATACTAGAGTCCCTTATTAGGCAACCCAATCTTGCAACCATAACACACAATGAAAGCATAAAATCATAAGGCAAATTAGTTTCATTAGATTTATTCAAAATTAATTACAATAATGATTGTTTACAAAACAATATTTGCTTCATTCCATCTTCCTAATGTCACCAAGCTTCTCTAGGAACACCCCATTGAAGACCATTCAATTATACTGAGAGGGGGGGTGAATCAATATAACAACACTATTTTAATTTTCAAAACTCAATTAACCATAACAATAACACACATGTAAGATCTAGTAATTAAGAGCACAAGATGAACACACAATTTGTGTGGAAAACCTTGTGGTAAAAAACTATGACAAAATATTTCCTATATGTAGATCTTGTAGGCACCAACCTACTAGATACACCAATCCCCACAATTGAGCACCAACTTAGAAAGAGGCACCAACCTCCCGATCTCCTTAGTCAGAAGGCACCAACCTCCTAATGAACAATACAATAATTTATTTAAAATTTCTTCTTAGATCTACCCTAATTTACCTTCATAAATATTCTCATTATTTCATTAAAATTTGACTTTAAAATTTTCAAAGATCCTCATAAAGTCTGCCATAATGCTCTTATGGATTTGCTCATATGTCTCTCATAATTTTGTTCATGTCTTCATAATTTTGTACTTATATGCCTTTTAAATTTGCTCCTTATACAAATGATATTCAATGAATTATTTTCTCTCAAATGGACTCCCCAATCTCTTTAAGTATCTTCACTAAGGGAGGAAACTTCATAAATCAAAATGTCTTTTCAATTTGGATACAACCTCTTTTTTTATAATATGCACCCTTTCAATTATGTTTTGGGCACTCCAATACGGGTCGGCCCCTATATTTATTTAAATATTTTATTGTAAAAAATAAATCACCAAAAATGGGGTGCACCAGTGAAGGGGGTCGACTTCTTAATAAAAAATAATTTGTAATTTTTATTTATTAATGAAGGAGAGTGCCAAGAATCTAAGGGTTGTCCCTTAGCAACAATGTAATTTTATTTTATTTTCTTGCGCCTTCAATCTGTCATCAATGAATCCCTTAACTTTTCAAATACCTTTGACATCAATGATAACAATTTCTAACAATCTCCCACTTTTCATTAATGGAAACCCTATAAAAAATAATTTGTAAGTACAACAGGACTATACTTCTCCCCTTGACTAAAGTACTCCCCCTTACTCTATTTCTCCTCCTTTGATGTCAATGGAAAAGGCCTTTTGGGGTTGAAAGATAAAGCAATGAATATCCCCCCTAAATACATGATTCTTCTCAAGGATTGAGTGATCGGATGAGGGTGATATCACTCCCAGTTTATGCCTTAAGAACTCAAAAGTCTCTTTTGAAAGTGGTTTTGTGAAAATGTCTACAATTTATTCTTGTGTAGCAATATACTCCAACTTCACCTATTGATCAACCACTTGTTCCCAAGTTAAGAAATGATACTTGGTCAGAATATGTTTTATTCTAGATTGCATGATCAGATTCTTTGATATATCAATTTCACTCATATTATCACATAATATAAATATAGGATGACCATATTCTACCTTGATTTCTCTTGATGTTTGTCTCACCCAAAGAACCTGAGTGTAAAAGGATGTTGTTGCAATGTACTCTACCTCTACAGTGGATAGGAAATTGATGTGTGTTTCTTACTCAACCATGAAACAATATTATATCCTAGAAAGAATTCACCTTCACTTGTGGTCTTTCTATCATAAATACTACTGACCCAATATGCATTTGTATATGTTAAGGTGAAATATTCACCTCTTTGGTGCCATAAGCCAAAATTAAATGTACCTTTTAAATATTTGAGTATCATTTTTACTACTTGCACTTGAGTTTCTTTGGGTGAATCTTGAAACCTTTCCACCATACCAACTACTTGCATAATGTCAAGCCTTGAAGTTGTCACATATAAAAAGCTTTCAATCATTGACCTATAAATAGTCCAATTTTCCTTAGGTATTGGTATCAGGGAGTCCTAGACTCCACACTTCCTGCAGTCACACAGCTCCGATACTACTTGTAGGTATCAAGGAGTCCTAGACTCCACACTTCTTGCAGTCACACAACTCTGATACCACTTGTTGGTATCAGGGAGTCCTAGACTCCACACTTCCAGTAGTCACACAAATCTGATACCACTTGTTGGGAAATAGGAGGGGGAAACAACACCCACATACTATGCCATAAAGCGGAAATAGGTACAATTCATTTCCCACATTGACCCTTAGAGAGACATTCAAGCAAAATAGTTTCAACAACACCAATAAAAAAATTGCAACAACCATTAAAGATGAAACAAAAGACATGAACACATAGATATGCGTGGGAAAAAACCCTTTTGGGTAAAAAAAACCCCACACTCCAAAAGCCAAGATCGCCATTGTATTATTCAACAACAAAAATACAGTTACAATACAATATCAGGCTCACGGCCTTTACAGGAGATTTACATCTTGTTCCATTTTGGAGAAAATTTGACAGCATAACCCCTTGCGACCACATCTCTCAGTAGGAGACATCTCGTGGCTACACAGCCACACGACTCAACCATTGGCCTCTCGGCCTCACTATTGCACAATTGCTTGACTTTCACCTTTTGCAAGATTCATCTCTTTCATAGCGTCACAACCTCTTGGAAAACACCCAGGTTCTTAGCTAGTTCACGCCCAACATCTCGGCCTCTCTGCTTGCATCCAGCCTCTTGGCTTGCATCCATTATCACATACCTCTCAGCTTTTTTGGCACCCATCCACTCGACCTCCGCAAAGCCTCTCGGCCTCTGTGCATCCTCTCGGTCTTCGCCTGGTAGCCTCGACCAGCACCAAGCCTTTCAGCCTCACATCCAACCACTACACCCTCTAGTTATCGCTACTCACAGTTGCCGCCACTCTCTGATCCAAGCTCTGAGCTTTGAGAGAGTTTCCAACATTAGGTGATTCATCATCCTTAATTTACATCATGTTACCATGGGTGTATTCACAGGATTACAATCCTCCATTCGAAACTTCTTCAACATTTCCTTAACATACTTGGTTTGTGAAATGAATATCCCTTTGTTTGATTGAGAAATTTGTAACCCAAGAAAGAAATATAACTCACCAAGCATAGAAATTTCAAATTCTTTTTCCATCTCTATGGAAAATTCTAGACACATATTCTCACTACTTCAAATATAATATCATCCACATACACCACAACTATCAGTTGATCATTATCCATAGTCTTGATATAAATATTGTTATCCACAATTATCTTCTTGAATCCTTGTTGTTGTAGGTATTTATCAAGTCTTGTATACCATACTCTAGGAGAATCCTTTTGTTTGTTCAATATGTACCTTTTCCTCTAAATTATAATTTAGGAAGGAAAACTTAACATCCCTTTGATAGACCTTGAAGTTCTTGAAACTAACAAATGCTAAAAAAAAATGATGGTTTCCAATCTAGCTATAAGAGTAAAAGTTTCTTCAAATTCAATACTTTCTACTTGTGCAAATCCTTTTCATACCAACATTGCCTTGTTCCTTACAACTTGACCATGTTCATTCAACTTATTCCCGAAACCCACTTAGTGCCAATCATATTTTTCTCTTTCGATCTTGGGAAAAGTTCCCAAGTTTCATTCTTTTCTATTTGATTCAATTCCTCCTCCATGGCCCCTATCCAATACTTGTCTTCACTTGCTTCTTTGAAGTTCTTAGGTTCTATCTTAGAAAACAAAGACTTTAAATTCATGATCTAATGTTTTAGCCAATCTCCGCCTTGTCTTAATTTCTCCATCTTTGTGACCTATAATTAAACTTTTTGGATGTTTTTCTTGGTCAAATTTGGATGTTGTTTTAGAAGAAATTCTTGATGGTGTATTTTAGATCTCTTTGCTCAACTATCTCCTTCTCAATTTATTCCTTTGTTTCCTCTTCTTTGCAAATTTCCTCATTTTGAGGAACACCTTCCTATGCCTTTTCTTTGTAGTATCTTCCCTCATCTACTTTCACATTTGTAATTTCAATGACCTTATGCAACCTGTTATTGTAACATATGTACACTTTACTCCTTGAAGAGTAGCCAAGAAATATTCCTTCATTAGCCCTAGACTCAAACTTTCCAAAATATTCTTCATTACTCCTTATGTAACATGTATTCCCAAACACCTTGAAATACTTCATCATTGCAGGCCTTCCTTTCCATAACTCATATGGTATTTTATCACCATTAACTCTTATTTGTCCATAGTTTAAAATATAGTCTGGCGTATAAATCACATCTCTCCAAAATGTGTTAGGTAACTTGGACTCATTCAGCATGGCTCTAGCCATTTCTTGAATTGTTCTATTATTCCTTTCCACAACCCCATTTTGGCATGGAGTTCTTGCAGCAAAATATGTTGGAAGCTTGAGTTTTTTGTGAGTTATTTTGGTGTTTTCATTGATGTCAACCCCTTGTATGAAGATAATTTTGGAATTTTGTTGGTGTTGATGATGTCAACCCCTAGTATTGGAGTTGTTGGAAGCTTGGATTTGTTGGTATTGATGTCAACACAATGTTGATGTTGTCATTAATGTCTTACTTCTATATAGTTACAAAAGTTATATTTGGAGAGATAGTTGGATGTGCAATATTTGATGAGAGGCATTGCAGATGCTATAGATGTGTTACAAAGATGTTAGTAGTGTTGTTGATGCAGTTGGTTCACTTGGTTTCCAAGTGCTTTTGAGCAAATTTTAATAAAAGAGAGTTCATTGTGACAAAGTGGTGTTCAATGTTCTACTCTGCATTTCTTCATAGTTGAAGATATGCCTACATTTTTTGGATATGATGACTAGAGGTGTTCAAAGGTTATATATCCAAAGTTTCAGGTTTTGAATCATTCTATAGTGAAAGATATGTTTGATATTATGGACCTATCTGGTGAAACAAGGTGTTTGGGAGAAATGATATTGCTCCACATTTCTCGACAATGAAGGTTCTTGTCTTGTAGAACTAGGAATGTGCTTATATATCATGTATCTACCTTCTCTTGAAGTTTTATGTGTTGTGGTGTTTCATAAGGTTGTTTGGTGTGTTGGATGTTTGTGCTAGTGTGTCTAGTTGCACAAAATAAATGTTTTCTTAAGTTTCAGATGGTTGCAGTAGTAGTGGTGAATATTCCAATGAGATCAAAATATAGAATTGAGAATATGAACTAACCCTATGAGAAAAGCTAGAGTTGTTTGACAAGTTGAGGTTCACAAAAAATATAGGGAAATAAGTGAAAGCCTAAAATCATTACAAGTATAAATTAAATTATAGTAAATTATACCATAATAAATATAAATAAAATATAAATAAATATAAATAGTTGTGTATGATATCATGACATGTAATCAATAAAGTAAACAAACTATTAGATGGGACTTAGCTCTTGATGATGGCAGAAGTTGACATTGTTGACTTGGACAATGTAGATATATGCTCAATGACCAATATCAAACTATAAAAATGATGTTTAGATGATCAATCCTATAGTTGAAACTTCAATAAAGTCTACATTATGGTTATATGGGATCAAGTACTATTATGTCTAGGTCTCACATATTTTATCATTTACATCATGATTTGGTTTGTAATTATTGTGTGCCTTTAAAATAAATTCTTGTGCTATGATATCTTGATGATGACCAAGATGGTGTAAATTGACACCATTTGGATTCTATGAGCTAGGATTGAAATTTTAGAGTTCTTTGTACCTTAATTAGACCCCATTTTATTATTTTTACATGAGTAAAAAATATCAACAATGCACGATATGCAATATACCCCATGTAGTTTTTTCTTATGGAAGTGTAAAATTCTCTAAATTATCTCTATAATGATGCTATAAGATTGATGCTTGATTCATATTTATTATCCTAAGTCTTGTCTTTAAATATGCCACATTAGATATTGTCAATTAGGAAAATCAGGGAAAAAGCATGAATCATCGATGGAAGCCACAAAAGTACCTAGATTCAAGCCATAGAGACCATAATCTAATAATGAAGCACAAGATAACAATAGAAATCAAATAATAAACCAATAATACCTCAATTCCTATTCCAAAGTTGATTCTCCTCCATTGTTCTTCTCAATTTTGCTTGTTTTCTCTTAGATATGTAGTGTACAATATTTGCAATAAGCTCAATATAGATGTATGATAGCAAGATCTTAAGATGATATGATAGAAAAATATTAAAGATTGTGGTTAACCTTGAAATGAAATTGATAGCTTTATTTTATAGAAATCCAAATTAGATGGATGATGAGGATTGAGTAATGATGTATCATGATCAATGGTGGAGATTGATTGAGAAGAAAATATTTAATTATGGGAAGCATGGACAAAAATCCAATGAATTAAATGATGGATAGGGCTTGGATAAGAATAGATAAATTAAATAATTGCTATAATTATTTAATTTAGGAGAGGGTTTATGAATAATGAAATAATTAAAAATAATTATTTAGTTATAGAAGAAAAGAGGGAAATAAATATTTAAATAATTTAAAACAATTATCAAATAATAGATGGGAGGAAACATGGTACATAATCAAATAACTAGAAACAATTATTTAATTATAAAGGAGAGGAAATGCTAAATAATTAAATAAATAAATGTTTATTTAATAATAGAAGAAACAAGGTGAAGAATAATTAAATAATTAAAAATAGTTATTTAATTATAGAACAAAGGAGGGAAAATTAAAATGAATCATTAAATAAATAATAATTTATTTAATTATAGATGAAGAAAAAGAGAGTAATTAGAGATGTAATTAAACAAATTAAAATTTATTTAATTAATCCAAAGAAGAATAAAGATAAGTGAATTAAGTGAATTAAGTAAATAATAAAATTATTTAATTAATAGAATAGAGTGGTATTAATGAATAATTAAATAATTAAAAACTATTTTTAATTATGTTAGAAAGGATGCAAATTAGTACAAAAATGTTGTTCGTAGGCTTAGGACATTCTTCAGTGTCTACATTTTTCCCTTCTTTGATACAATGTGATTTTGAGCATTGTGTCAAAGAATAATAATTAGAATTCAGCTCAAGACCTACTCTATTATGCCTCGACATGCCTTGGTTAAGGCAGGATAGCGTGGTGCCTCCTCGGAAAAATTTACAAATTTTCAAAAAAATACAAAAAAATGGCAAAGTTATTGACGTGCTAATGTGATGCATTTAAGTACAAGGACTGATAGAAGAAATGTTAACTAGAAGAAAAGGTTAGTAATAAGTGAAGAATAGTTAGATGAATTAAAATGGGATGGGTGAAATGAATTGAGATTTTGCTGATAGATTTTGAGCTTTAATTTTAGTGCATGATTATCATCATAGAGCATTTTATTTGGCAATGTATAATGAACACATAGGTATGACATAGACCAAGGTGCAAAATGTTATCCCTTTGCATAAATAGACACATTGTAGACAAGGAATGCCATGATGTATACTAGTGGCAATAGAACATTGTTAGAATATGTGAGGAAGTAACCACAAAGTATGTTAGTCCTGATGCAAGAAAGAGTTAGATAACCTTTAACTTGCATAGGATATTTTGATTATGCCAAATGGAACCTCAATTAGACATAACGAACTTAGTTTCCCCAGTCATATTTCCAGTACAAATTGCAAACATAATCAAAGAGAAAAGGTCATGATCCGTCATCACTCCTCTCATCACTTGTGGACTTCCTCGAGGCACATAGTAACTTTAGTGTAGGAAAATGTACTCCTTTACATTTTCATACTATGTTTGGATCCCTTAATTAACTAGACTTAATTAAGCCTCTAATTGGCCCTATTATGAATTTACAAGCCTAATTAATTGAAATTTTTGAAATGGGAATTATGATCTAATTAATGCAATTATCATTTTTATCACCCCAAAGTGAATAGGTCTTGATAATATAGGTCAGGACCCATTCACCCTTGGGAAAATAGGTCCCCATTAAGATAAAAAATTCAAATTTTAAACATGTTTTTGGTGGCATCTTAAAGTCCTAAATTCAAGTTTTTTAGTGTCATCTTGTAATGTTTTATTTTTGGGAAATTAGAAAATTGTCTATAAAATCAAGGTCTTTTTATTAATTCAAGTCTAAGCAACATTATCCAAATTTCACAAGAGCTAAGATTATTGTCAAATGTGTTCAAGAGCAGATTTTTCAAGCATTTGTTGCAACAGTCAAGATCTCAAGCATCATGTCAAAGTTATCAAGCATCATGCATGTTTTTGGAGCTAACATTGTGGTCTAGGTTTCAAGCATTCAAATCAAGATTCAAGCATCAAGATCAAATCATAAATCAAGCCATTTCATGCAAGATCAAGACCTTGGAGAGGTCTACCAAGTTTTTCTTCTTCAAGGGTTTCAAATCAAGGGTTTGGTGAGTTGTGACATAGCACTGTTCATTCATCATCCCTTTCATGTTTCATTGTTTCAATTCAAGGTTTAATTACCAAAATGGGGTTTGACCAAGGAAAACTCCCATTCAACAAAAAAAAACAATTTTTCCCTCTTTTGTGTTAGGTTGAAGAAGGATTGAAGATCTATCAAAGGAGAAAAATTATCAAAGTTGTCAAAGTTGTTGTCAAGCCACGAAAACTCACTTTCAATTTTTTTTTCGAATTTATGATTATGAAACCCGAAGGAATAAGGAGTGCAAACATAGGACCAAAGGACTTTGAAAGAATTTTTTCAACCCCTGTAGCTAGACCCATTCACCTTTGGGAAAATGAGTCCCAGAGGACACTCAACAACAAAATTTTGATGAAAGGTGCAAAAATACTTAACCTTCTCAGATCTTTCAGAAAGTTGTAGGTTCTATTAGATTAAGGTTTAATCTAGTGTTTTCAAGTTTTTGCATTTTTGGGTTTATTTACTATTTATAGTCTTTCTCCCAAAAGTGATGTTTCAATAGATTTACCCCATCCTAGATCATAAGGAAAACAACAAGATCTCCTTCAAGGTTGACTCACCTAAGGACTGAAAGTCAATCTTGACCTAAGGGATCTCTTTTTCTTAATGAGATAGATGAAAGATAGGTTCATTACACCCCATTTTTTCCTTTCTATTTTTAGTAAGTTATTGGTGAACACCCATTTTAATAGAATGAACCTATTTTACTTTATTTCATTTTGGTGAACTTGACATACTTGCACTATATTTTTTTCTAATTTGGAGTCCATTCAAACCCTAGATCTAGGATTTTCATTACTTTGCATTGCATTACATTGATTTGTGTCTCATTTAGGGTTGTTAACTTTCTTTAGTTTGCATTTCATTTAGGGTTTTAGGTTTGCATTTTGCATCCTTTAAAATATGAAAAATTCAAAAATTTGCATGCAAATTACATTGATTTTGCATAGGACTTGCATATTAGTGTATGTTCAATCATTCATATTCAAAAATTGAGTCAAAATTGTATTTCAAAAAGTGTCATATTGTCCATAATTTTTCATGCATTTGACTTGCATTTAGACATCAAATCTGGGAAAACCAGTCACTAAAAGTACAGTTTATAACTTGAAACAAGAAACCCCTTATCCTTGGAGATATTGAGAGCAAAAATGGCACAAGGAATAAAGATTCCTATATTTGAGAAATACGATGGACAAGGAGACCCTAGTCACCATGTCTTGGCATACACAGCCTTATGTAGTGACTTCATTTTTTAGGATAAACTCTTGGCTAAACTTTTCCCTAGATCCTTGAAAGATATTGCCTTGGAGTGGCTTTTTTCTTTACCGGATAACTTAATTAGTTCATTCAATGAAATTTTTGATGCATTTCTTAACCATTTCCAAGTGCATATGGGTCCCAAGATGACCTTAGCTGATTTAATGCAATGTAAAAACAAAATAAAGATGAAAAGGTCACTAATTTCATAGCGCGATACCAATTGATTTACTCACAAATAAATATTAACATTCCTGATGTTGACCTTAAAAAAATGTTTATAACCAATTTACATATTAATTTAATATTCAATATAAATTGGATATTTTGAAGTTTCCATCCTTTACATACTTATGCACAACCCTCCATGATTATCGAAATTCAGTTAGTCATCATGGAGAAAAAACCCCTTCTAACAATTTTGAGAAATCCGAAGCCATGCCCCAAAATAATTTCTAACCTTTCAAGAAACAAAATAAAGGATTTTTACAAATAAACACACGTCAAACAAATCAACATGTTAACTCCCAAGTTCCTACTACAAAAATAACAAATCCATATCCATCTAGGGAGAGGAGTAGACAATTTACCCCTTTACTCGATACCCTTCGCTCCATCATGTTGCAACTTATAATTAAGAACTTAGTTACCTTACCTCTTATTAGAGCCATTGACACAACTAATCCCTTACCTCCAAACTTTAGCTTGAATGCCTTTTTCCATTATCGCCAACAAAATGGACATGATATAGAACAATGTAAGCATCTTAAACATATTGTGCAAGACCTCATTGATTCTAATCACATCTAGATTGGTGGTGTTAATGATCAAGGAAATAATTCCATTTCCCTACCCAACCAAAATTTACAAATCTTTACCAACCCCATGCCAAATCATAATATATCCTTTGTGAAAGCTACTGATACTAAGAATTATGTAATGAATGTTGACAAACTTGAGGATACAAATAATGATAATATAAATGAAAATGAGGTAGACTTTGAACATGTGGTCAAATTCATTGATATTAAATCTCGTAAGGGCCAAACCAAAATTCCCCTTGATATTTCTTTCTCACAAAATGACATAATTAGATGTGCACCTGATGGTCCTCTTTATATAGCTCAAAGAATCAATGACAAGCCTACTAATGGGATATTAATTGATCCCGTGTGTGTAGAGAATGTGATCACTGAGGAATTCTTATTTGTGCACAAACTTTATCAAGATTATTATGAACAACCGAAAGCATGGATCAAATGCATAATGGTTTTCTTGCCCTACGATAGGTTTAATCACTCTTCCTTTTAAAGTTGGACTAAAACAATTGAATGTCTCATTCTCCATCATCTCGTTGTCAGACCAGTTTAGTGTGAAGCTTGGTTACCCATGGCTACACTCCATGGATTTTGCCATGTTGGTAGTGCATAAATGTTTAAATTTTCCATTTGGAAATGATATATTTACTATACACCATAGTTGCTTTAATCCTGTGTTTTCCCATTGGAATTTCTCATTAGATTTATTGTGGCTTGAACCTATGGAACCTATTAAGCCTTGTGAGGACTTATTTTTCAAATATTATTAAAAGTTTAAGGAAAAGTGCATAGAAAAATTATCCCTTAGTAATATGCCTCAACCCATGATTAAGCCTCCTATCATTGATGAAACCATGATTGAACCAAAATCCCTTCCAAGTAACCAAGACCAACCCATGACAAATCCTTTGCCTATCTCCTATAAAAGACCAATAGATAACCAAATGAGTCCCATTGTCCCTCCTAAGATAAAACAAGTTTATAAAGCTAAAGAGAAAGTGATTGAACAACCTTCCAAGGTTCCTTATGTTCCTCCCTTGTGAGAAGAAAAGAAACCTATGGTTGATAAACCCTCTCTTACACAATCACAACTTGAAAATTGTACAAAAAGAAGTTGAAATGCTAAAGAGAATAGGTGTAGATGTTGTGCTATTGCTCATAGATTCAAAGAAGAGAATAAAATAGAAAATCACGATCAAACACCAATTGAAACAAAGAATGATGATCCTCCACCTTCACCACAAAAAAAAAAGAAACTTCTATGGACATTGTCATTATGCCTCCTGTTATGATTAACTTGGGTGATGATGATGAGGAAGTGCATAATGAGCTAAATTTATTGTTTTCCTCTTCTATGATCTTAGATGATAACAATTGTGATGATCCTCCTAACAAGAGTGACTCACCATGTGTTGAACCTAGTGATGACCCTAGTACAACACTTGTTGTCCCTTTGGATAGTTATCCTCCTTTTGCATATGATGAACAATATTGGGATGCAGATGACCTACTATAGGTTGACTCGCATGTACCATACTAGTCTTCTCTTTGTTTTCTTTGTGATTGCATGTGCGTAATGTGATCCCCCATATTGTGCTACTTGGCATGTTTTTATATGTTTGTGAGCCTACTTTGGATGACCCTTGTCACTCTGTTGGTGCAAGGATACAAAAGAAGTGAATCTATTGTGAGATTCTTCTATCTGTATCTACATTCTTCTATCTTTCATAACCTTTATATTTTGTCTTGTGTTTTCTTTTTGGGGATGACACAAAGCGTTGATACATTTAGGTCACTTCCATGTTGACCCAAAAGCTTTCCTTTGTTCTCTCTCTCTCTATGTGTCATTATTCCTTTGTGCTCATTGTTTGATGAGTTAGTTGGGAAATGATGATAGTTTTGAGATCGATTATATCACTGCAGAAATGACAAACGTTGACCCCAGATCCACGGATCCCTTATGTGTTATCTTAGGATTGCATATGGGGGGAAACACTCCTTTCATGACGTAGCTATATTCTGGAAACATATGTTTTGCATAGGTCTTTCCGAATAAAGCTCTCATGTATTAGCATTTATTGTGTTCTACTTTAAAGTAATTTGTTCTACTTTAAAGTAATTTCTCACAGCATGGTGTTTTACAATTTCTTTAAAGTGGGGGCATATGTGTCCCCACTCATTGTTTTCTTCAAAGTGTGGTATTTTTACTTCACATGATGTGTCTTCTTGGTGGTATCATTGGGTTTGATGTCCTTCAAGATTGCAACCTTTTTGAGCATATGACATTCCTCTTAGTAGTGATGCTACAAATTGCATTCTCTAAGTTGTGAATCTCTTATCCTCGACTAGTCCTCTCTTGGAGACATTAGGAATGATGTTCCATAAGGTGAGACCTTTCATGAACTAAGAAAAAACCCTTTGAATATCCTATTGCATGTATCAAGGCCACCAAGCATAACACAACTTTCTTACTAGTGGAGCCTTTTATGTTTTTTAGGGCCACCAAGAATAACACAACTTGCTTACCAGTGGAGCCTTTACATTTTTTAGGGCCACCAAGCATAACACAAATTGCTTACCAGTGGAGCCTTTTTCATGAGTGCCTAGCATAATGTAGCTTGCTAGCCTTGTGACCATTTCTGTGGCACCTTATTAGAGTTATCAGGAGGTATAACTTTGGTATGGTTAGTACAATGGGAGCCTAGACTTGGTACAACTTCCCATTAGCCACTTTTTGAGGCTCACCTAGTGAAAAACGTATTTCACTAGTCCATGTGAGCACATTTGGTTTGCATAGTGGACAACGGGTTTCTACTTGTAAATTTTTCTAGACAAACACCTAAGGCTTGATCCATACCAGTTGGATAGACAGTTGAGAATTGATCCACCCCTTTCATCTCTCTCTCCATTCTCTAATTTTGACATTGTATGCTTGTGTATCTTGTCTTGTTGCATATTTAACATAGGCATGTGTCTCTTTGTGCCTTTGTTGGGTTTCCATAAGATCTTAGATCATCCTCCTTGACCTTTTTTTATCTCATCTTTCCAAGAGTTGTACAATTAGACCTCTCTTGGAACTTGTTTGACTAATTTATTGTGAGTTTGAGTGTTGGGCTCATCCTCTCACTAAAGTGGGGGCTAAACGTAGTGTAGAAAAATGTACTCCTTTACATTCTCATACTATGTTTGGATCCCTTAATTAATTGAACTTAATTCAGCCTCTAATTGTCCCTATTATGCATTTATGAGCCTAATTAATTGTAATTTATGAAAGGGGAATTACGATTTAATTAATGCACTTATCATTTGTATCACCTCAAAATGAATAGGTCTTGATAATTTAGGTCAAGACCCATTCATCCTTGGGTGAATGGGTCCCATTTAAGATCACAGATTAAAATTTTAAACATGTTTTTAGTGGCATCTTAAAGTCCTAAATTCAAGTTTTAAGTGTCAGCTTGTAATGTTTTATTTTTGGGAAATTAGAAAATTTTCTATAAAAGCAAGGTCTTTTTATCAATTCAATTCTAAGCAACATTATCCAAATTTCACAAGAGCTAAGATTATTGTCAAAGGTGTTCAAGAGTATATTTTTGAAGAATTTGTTGCAACATTCAAGATTTCAAGCATTATGTCAAATTTATCAAGCATCATGCATGTTTTTGGAGCTAACATTGTGGTCTAGGTTTCAAGCATTCAAATCAAGATTCAAGCATCAAGATCACATCATCAATCAAGCTATTTCATGAAAAATCAAGACCTTGGAGACATCTATCAAGTTTCACTCCTTCAAGGGTTTAAAATCAAGAGTTTGGTGAAATGCAACATAACAATTGTTCATTCGTCATCCCTTTCATATTTCATTGTTTCAATTCAAGTTTTAATTACCAAAATAGGGTTTGACCAAGGAAAACCCCCATTCACCAAAAACAAACAATTTTTCCCTCTTGTGTGTTTTGAAAATATTAGGTTGAAGAAGGATTGAAGATCTATTAAAGGAGAAAATTTGTAAAAGTTGTCAAAGTTGTCATCAAGCCACAAAAACTCACTTTCAGAATTTATTTATGAGTTTCTGACTATAAAACCTGAAGGAATCGGGAGTGCAGACATGGGACTAGAGGAATCTGAAAGAAGTTTTTCAACCCCTATAGCTAGACCCATTTGCCCTTGGGAAAATGAGTCCTAGAGGACACTCAACAACAAAATTTTGGTGAAAGGTACAAAAATACTTAGCCTTCTTAGATCTTCCAAAAAGTTGTAAGTTCTATTAGATTAAGGTTTAATCTAGCAATTTCAAGTGTTACTTTGCATTTTTGGGTTTATTTACTAATTTTGGTATTTCTCCCAAAAGTGTTGTTTCAACATATTTACCTTGTCCTAGATCATAAGGAAAACAACAAGATCTCCTTCAAGGTTGACTCACCTAAGGGATAAAATTCAATATTGACCCAGGGGATCTCTTTTTCCTAATGAGATAGATGAAAGGTTCATTGTACCCCATTTTTCCCTTTCTATTTTTAGTAAATTATTGGTGAACCCACATTTTAATAGAATGAACTTATTTTCCTTTATTTTAGTAACATTTCCAAAGATAAATCAAATAAAAAGATAAGCATAACTAGACCAACGATTCAACAACCATTTAAATCTTCTTACCAATCAATGAGTTTTTGTATGATAGGATTCTAGATAATGTCTGGTTTCAAGAGATGAAGTATGTCGTATAAGGCGTCGAGTCTAGTTTTAACAATGCAACATCCTGTACAAGAAAGATGATAGGATTGAGTCTGGTTTCAAGAATGATACACCTCGTATAAGATGACGATTCTAGTTTTGAGGGTGCAACGACCTATATAAGGAAATTGATAGCTAATAAAGGTAACTAATATTGATAGGGAAATTGATCGGTGAAGATTGGAGACTGGTTGGATAGTTTGTCTGTTGTTTCAATATTTTCTAAGCTCAGCTCTCTATAGGATATTTGTTTGTTTGATCAAAGTGTCAACCTTAGAAAGGGACACCTTATAATGAGATGTGAATGAAACATAGAAAAATGGGGTTATAGGTTTATATGAAAGGGGGTTCACCAAAATGATAAAAAAATAACCCTATTTTCCACTATTTTATTCAAGAAAATGAGATCCAGACAATGAAATGAATGTCAACCAAAAGGTGAGTCAAATCAAGGTATGAATCTACAAGTTTCTCCTTTATGCAAGGATGCGGGTATGAGTCAAATGACACTTTAGGAAGAAAGATTAAAACTATCAAATAAACTCCAAAATGCAAGCTATAAAGTGCAAATGAAAGACTATACTCAAAACTAATGGAACCAACAATCAAAATGTAGATTTGAGAAAGGGAAAATGATGTGTACCAGTCACCAAAAGTTCCTTTTTAAATCTCATTGAGGACTCATTCACCCTATGGCGAATGGGTCTTGGCTAGGGCTCTATAAAAATGCTTTATGGGTTCTCTGCTTCTATGTTTACACTCCCGAATTCCCAAGTTTCACAATCAGACAACCAAAAATAAATCCTATAGAAGAGTTTTCGTGAGATGAAAAATTTCCTTGCAACTTTGACAACTTTTCAACTTTCTTCAATTTTTCTCTTCAAAGGATCTTCCACCTAAAACCTACAAACACAAACACAAGAGGAGAAAAATGTTGCTTTTGGTGATGGGGGGTTTGCCTTGGTCAAACCTTGTTTTGGTAATTAAACCTTGTAATGAAATGAAATAGCATGGAGTGATGAATGAAAAAATGCAATGTCACAACTCACCATGCCCTTGATTAAACCTTGGAATGTGAATATGCAACTAGCATGAAGTGGCCTCAATGGATGTGGATCTTAATCATGAAACTTGTCTTGAAATAATGCCTTGAAACGCTTGAATAGATCTTGAATACTACATCACCATATTAGCTCAAACAACATGCATGGCTTTGACATGATAATGGATCTTGATTGTTGCAATAATTCTTCAATAAATCTGCTCTTGAATGCCTTGAAATGCTCTTAATCTCACTTGCTCATAATTTTTCTAGAATGCTTGAAGTCTTAGATTTGCTAAGTGAAACATAGTGAAACGACCTCTTATTTATACATATCTTAACATTAATTCCTGAAATTCAAATAACACAAGTTGACATGTGAATATACATTTGAAATCATTGAAATATTGCCAAAAAAAAATTGAAATTTAGGTCTTAGGTCATTTGCCTAGGACACACATTCTTCTGATGTTAAGTGTTATGTTATGTTACAAAATTTATGAATGTCAGGTTTTACCCCTCAGAAATTGCAATTAATTAGGCTTGGATTTGAATTAAAGGGGCCAATTAAGGCATAATTAACATCAATTAATTAATAAATCCACGGATAAATGTGAAAGTGTAAAGGTGCACATTACAACACCATAAATAAGGCACAATTAAATCCATTTTAATTAAAAATTCCCTCAACTTAATGTGAATATGTAAAATACATATTACAACACTAAACTAAGGAAAAATTTAGTCCTTTTTATTTAATATTATTTCCCAAATTAAGAGTGAAAAAGGGATACTTTTCCTACACTACAATGGATAATGATAGATGAGACCCAAGGGACAAATCGAGGCCTTGAGGGCTCATCGATGATGGCCTTGCCTACATGAAGTCGTAAAGACAATGTATTTCGATCGACCTTGACTAGTCAAAGCACCACCAAAGTGGTTTTCACTATTGGACGAATTATTTGTCTTAACTATTTTTGTTTTTTCTATGTCTTTTTTGTGTCATACAAGACACCTATTTGCCAAGTTTTCATCAGTGTGACAATTTTTTTGACTTTTTTGTGACAAATTTTATTTTAAGACCAAGTCACCAATGTCAAAGTGTCTAACTCAAGCCTTATTATTGTAACTTCAATGGAGATGTTATGATAATCTTGTAAATGGACCAATGCAGTTTGGTGTCTCTCATCCGGTAACTCTAACTCATACAATATATATACTTAGTAATCTTTGTCATCAATGAATTTTTGCATAGATACCCTTAGGGATGGTAACTTGACCTTGATGGGAAGAGTGGATTTGGAATTGAAAACAAGGGAGTATGGAGTGGATCTAGCGGGAGTGTGGATGTTGGTTCGATAAGCCCATAAGGCATGATTAAGTTTGATATGCCTGTCATAGCTAGTGTCATCGATAATCTTCTTTAGGATTTTGATAATTGTTTTTTTAGATGCCTCAACTTGACCATTACCCTGGGGGTAATATGGAGTAGTAAAATGGTGATGGAAATGTAAATTCTCACACATTTCACGAACATCCTAATTTTTGAAACGATGACCATTATTTGTAAGATAGATTGGGGCACATCATAGTGGCATATAATTTAATTGAGGATGAAATTAGTGATCTATTTACCAGTAATATAGGCCATCAAAATGGCTTGAATCCATTTAATAAAATATTCATTTGTAATGAGAGTGAATTTATAGCCATTAGTAGATGTAGGGTGAATCCTTCCCACAAGTTCAAGTCCCCAATGAGAGAATGACCACGGTGACATAATTGGATGAAGTTCTTGGGCAGGTGCATGCACAAGATCTCCATGTATCTAACATTGTCAGTATTTCTTAACAAAGTGATATGCATCACATTCAATAGTAGGCCAGTAGTAACCAATTCACATGAGATTTTTAGCCAAGGTAGGACCACTAGAGTGAGCTCCACATATATTGTCATGTACCTTGTGTAAATTTTTTTTTGCTTCATTTTAATCGAGACATCTAAGGAGGGTGTTTTCTAAGCTACAACGATAAAGGGTATCATCAATGATGATATATCTAGAGGATTTTCGGATAAAGGTATTACGTTGATTGGAAGAAAAGTTAGGAGGAATGATTTAGTCATGTAAGTAGTTGTAAAGGTCTTTATACCATGGGGAATCAGGACCAACAATTTCACATACAAGCTTAGATTCAGGGACATCAAATGCAAGGATCAAAATTTGTTCCACCAAGAAATCATATTGAGGTACATTGTTAGGTATATCCAAGGGAGATCTTATGGTGGTCATTGCATCTACTTTACTCCTAATTCTTGGAAGTTGATTGAAGACAATGACATCAAAATACTACTTGAAACTATTATTGGAATACAATGATCCACTGAGAGGGGGGTGAATCAGTAGATATTGAAAAGTTGGCTCTTAAAATTATTTGTGCAGACTACTTTCTTTAACCCTTAATGTGCAGATATTAATCATGTGATATAGAAATGTGTATGCACACAAAAGTATCACATAATACTAGATATACTTGGAAAACCCGATGTGGGAAAACCCATGGTGACAAAGGTTGCTTGAGTCTAGTGCTCAAATCCAACATCACAATCCAAATCTTTGTTACAAAGTTTAGGGCTACAACCCAAGGAAGCTTCAACTCCCTAGTTTAGAAGCTACAACTTCAAGGAGACTATAATCTCCTGATTTGAGCCACAACTCAGTACAACATTACAAATTCATATATGCATACAATTTGGTTCTACACAACCTATAATGCATCATTACATTCAGTACATTGTTTCTTTCACTGCAACACTCACTCTATTGTTGAAGTTACTTAGCAACACATACCTCTACTTTGCACACTCCTCTCCACATAGAACAAACACTATTTTATCTCGCTGCTATGCTCTTCTTTCCCCTTCTACAGTGTTTCATACATCTGCACTATACACTTTATTCTCTCTCTGCATCTGTTGTACACTCAACAATACATAACTTTGTTCAACACCTTGTGCTCTTACAAACTTCTCACACCTACTATAGATCCAACTTCATCAACACAAATTATATAGTCTTCACTTTTTTTTGCTTAACACCACCAATCAAAAATCTCTACCTCGATATTCTCACTATTGTCCAAATCAACTCACATCATATTAGGGTTTTCCTCACTTGCAAACTTCACCAGCAAGCTACCTATACCTTGAGCTCCACACCACAGTCTAGCTCATCATAAAGAAATTTGATTAGATATCACTGTATCTTGCATCAAGTTGCACACCATTAAATCTAGTGCAGAGAATTTTCCTTCATTCTCTTCCTGTCAAACCCTAAGAATCAGATTATGTGATTAATGCTCTATGTTGTTAATTTGATCTGATTCAATCTTAATCTCATCTATAATCTATTATGTCACCTAACAACTTAGATCTTCATCCAATTTGTCTCTTTGTGCAATTAGACCAATTAATTATTTTCTTTGTGTCGGTTACTAGTCAAGAACCATTGTTCACACTATTGAGCCATTACAAATCTCTACCTTTGAATTCTAGTCGTCGATCTTCTCCTTTTGTGCCCTAATCTTGTGATCCTCATTCACTGTCATGTCTTTAAATCCTAACTGTTGGATAAGTGGACATTCAAAACTCCTTCGTTGACCTTTGGGGTATTCACCATAGAACACCATCATTAAAGACTCACCTTGACCAAGTGTTTTTTTGCAACAAGGATGCAAAGAAACGAATCATCAATTTCAAAATATCTTCCTTCACTATGCACATCATCAGTCAACGCTTTGTCTCTTACATGGTCGGTCATCGTCTTCATCATTCTTTCAGAGAGACTCATTCACATCTCCCTTTGATACCTCCAAGTCTCTTCTACATACATTACTTGCTTGAACAGAGGGTCCCACATATCGCTAACATCCACCATAGAAAACATTCCACCAATCACTATCATCCACCTAATATATTACCTTCATTGTCATCATGATTAGCCATTGTCCATATTGTCGATCTATCAAAGGGACACTAGATCACCTCCTGCTGATATGGCATTGTCACACTGATGCCATGTGTCATCCTTCTATTTTGTTCTCACATGTCAACATTACCTTATCACTCCATCACTGGGACATCCATCAATGTCCTACAGATACACCACTATAACACCGATGAAGCATATACACTCACCCATCAATTTGTTTCTGGGACATGCTTCAAGGTCCTATTGATTCCATTCAATCACATTGATTCCATTCACAACAAGGATGTGAATTTCCGGATAGATCAATCATCTACCGCCACGTCGCTTGCACTATTATCTGATCATGCCCACAATCCTTCATGTCATCCATGTCATCACCACCTAATTCGCAACAACCATGTGAATTAGCACATCGAGCAATTGTTCTTCACCACCTGTACTTTTCAGTCATAATCCGTTGTTGCCATCATCCTATCAGGTTCCACATAGCACCACATCGCTCCATTGGGGGGACACCATCCCCAGTCCTACCCATGTGCCTATGTCACACTGATAACCTTCGTTGTTGTATGGTCCCCATGCCATTGTGTCACCACATGTCATGTTTCACTTGTCATTTTTTGCTACGTGCCATCCTCAAATGTGTGCTTTGGAGTAGACCCCTCTTTCCTATCGGAAGATCCAATGATCGGTAATTTTGAAGGATGGAACCATTTAGGTGTGTGCAATATTATCCTAAAAGTGCGATCAACCTATATTATGGACTTGTGAGGACCCCCTTTGATGGACTCCAAAAGATTTACTAGTATTAGAGGTTGGACTATTAAGTGATCGAGGAATCGGGTTAAAATTAGGTTCGGATCCCACAAGATATTATAGGCTAAAACTATGACTAAGGTGACTTTCTAATAACACAAAGGATGGGGCCCTTTTTATGCAACAAAGACTTTGATGCTAAAAACCATCAGGCCATTGGGCCATTAGACCATCAGACCATCGGAGAGACTTCGATGCAAGTCCCATCGAACAATGCCAATCACCCCAATGAACCTTCATCAAGCCATCAAAAAGACTCCTGCTTGACTCTCGCCAATCCACTAGTGTCCCATAGACCTGAAGAGGGTATACAACCTTGAGCGCTAGGCAGAGGGGCCGGTCACCCTCATGATATCAATGACATAAGTTGTAAAATATGTGACTGGTTACCTATTGTTGACATGCATCTTCAAAATAGAAGAACATATTAAGGATGCCATGATTGCAACTCTAGGGTTTAACCAATGAATCCTAATTTTGTCTGAGAGAAAACAAAATTCATTTCTAGATGTGTTATACATCTTCTGGGCCTGCACAAAACCTTTATGAAATTCTCTCAAAAAACCCATCACAAATTTTCCACTCAATTCACCATCAAATCCACTTCTTTCTCATCCATCTTTTTTCATCATGCCAACAAACTTCTTTGCCTGATTTGCACTTTTGACATCAATGAAAACTATATGCACTTCTACACAAGATCAACACACTTCTCCTCTGATCCCCTTTTTGACATCAATGACAACATATTCCAACAATCTCCCCCTTTGTCATTGATGTTAAAACTTAAATGCTCAATGATACCAATTAATCACTTCAACATTTGTGTCAGTATCATCATTACTTTATGCTTCTATTGCAACTTCCTCCAATGTTCCTCTTTGAACATTTTCATGAATTTCTCTCTCTTGCTTAGATGCTTGAGCAGTTGCATTCTTTCTCCCCCTTTGACAAGCAGTGCAAAGGGTCTAGTTGTATTCTAATATCCTCCTTGGACATTCCTTCTCCTTTTCTCATCCTTTATCCTCTTCATTATCGCAGGTCACCATATTGTTGTAGCATTCACTTCTTCTTAGCAATGGAAAAGGGACACTACTCCCCCTTTGAATTTTTTTCAATTAAAAACATTTTTCGCTCTTATGCCAATTGTTGCATTCAACCTTTTTATTGCAATGGAAAAACTGTATGCTTCATCTGCCTTGTACCAATTAAAAAAACTATCTAATTCCAGTTGACATTCCATTACAAGCTCTTCTCCAATCAGGTATGATACCAACTATAAATATTTTGATTCATGCTTTGTACCAATTGATATCATATACTTGACACCAACTGATGATATCATGCCTTGACACTAATTATCATTCTGATGCTAATTGTGAATGTGTTCACTTTATGCTATTGTACCAAATGATATCATAGACTACATTGTATCAAGTATAACATTGATTTGATACCTATAGCAACACCCCCTTAGAGCTTGCTCCATACTCTTCTACTAGCCTACACACATATTTGCTTTATTCCAAGTTTTGCATTTCATCTGTACTAGCTAATCTGATCATACAATTGATCTACTAACTAAAGCAACTCCCCCATGAGATCATGCAACATTTTCTTCTTAGCAAACTCAAGCATTTACTTCCATTTGGGCGCTGTACCAACTAGACTATTCTGAACAAATTTATAATGGTCTGATACCAATTTGAAAACAATATACACAAAATAGTTTCCTCTTAGCCATAACTCTTCTTCTTGTAGGAAAGAAACATTTCTCTTTTCTCTTCAATAATTTATACCAATAGTTGATATCAATTTCTATAGCAAACTCTCCACCATCTGCTCATTTTCTTACACCTTGACATGCATTTCAAGGAGCAAGAATGTGACCATAAATTTGCAACCATCAATTTGTTTGAAATTTTTAAAACATGTTTTCCTTGACTTGATCTCTTTCTTCATTCCCAGAGATGAATGAAACACCAATTTAGCTCCCACTGGACTCATGCCCCATCATTACAAATTAGTGATGTAAGGCAGAAGCAGCCTCATGGAGCACTACCTGCTAGTCTTTCTCTCTCCAAACCATCTTGTGCAACTTCTTTGATACATCAGCCCTCTTTTCAATAGCATGTGAACCATTGTTCACTCTGGAAGATGTATCTTTCCTTGTATTCTTCCTCTTGCTATGTACTGCTGGTCTCACAAGATCTAATTTGTAGTTTTCAGCTATGTGACCAAAGTTGTCACACTTGTAGCATACTACATGCATATTCATTACAGGAGCAAATGAATTTCTATTTACATGTTTTATGCTCCTAGGTGAAACTCTACACTCTCTAGCTCTATGTCCATACTAATTACAAGCATAGTAGTAACCATTAAAACATGGGGAGTACCTAGTCATAACACTACCTGGTGTAGGATGAGGAGATCTTTGATTTGACATTTTTTTCATATCTCATCCTTGGAGTTCCATTCTCATCAGCTCCCATAATATATTTTCCTTTTCTTTGATACCTTGGAACTAATTTCTTCATCTTCTTCCCTACTGTAGTCATCTTCTTTTCATAAGCAACATTTGAATAATTATTCCTTTTCTTGTTTGGAGTAGGTCTCTCTTCATCTTCAACTCTCTTCTTATTGGCAACGATCTTCTTTTCTTCTTTTTCTTTCTTCACTCTAGCAGTGTCTCTCTGATCTTCCATTTCTAGAGGTACTTTCTCTAGAGCAACTTGTGCAACATCCTTCTTTTGATTTAAATCTGTCATACAAGTTTGCAGAAGTACTGGTAGAGGAACTCATTCCTTTCTCAAATCCAAGGCCAACCTTCTCTTTAGGTTTTGATGGCTTTTGTGATCTAACCAATTCATCAAGTATCTCAGAGCAACCCTTTAACTTCAGGATTTTATCAATCTACTCTTTAGAAATTGCTAAATATTTTCTCAAGACCTCTACTTCTTCTTTCAACTTAATGCACTCTTCTAATTTAGACTATAGTTCAGTCTGAACTACATATTTTTCTCTTCTTTCTTCTTCCACTTCAATCTTCAAACATATCACCATCTAATTAGATTCTTCAAGACTATTATTCATCTTTTCTATCTCTTCTTGTCCATTCAACTTTTGTTCTTCATTTTCTTTTCTCAATTTCCTAACCTCATTCAAAGCACTGATGAGTTCTCCTTCTAGGTATACTCCTTCATTCTCGAAGGTTTCATCTTCTTCATCTCTATCAGACCTCTCAATCTCTTCATCACAGGTCGTTGGAAATGGGTCAACCCCATGGAAACTTCCTTATTCATCATCTGATCTACAACAACCATCAAATGACCCTTTTTCTTCACTTGCATATAGATCCTTCTTCTCATTCTTCTTACAATCCTCTTCTTTTTTAGGATTACCCTTTTTACTATGAAAGCATTTAGCAACTCTAGAACTTATTCTACTAGACTTAAAAAATTTAGTGGGTAGCTTACCTTTGTATCTTCTAGAGCCTCTTCTCAATCTTCTGATGCACTCAACTTCCTCTTCATCAGTATTCTCTAATCTGGAAGTGGATGTTCCTTCTTCATCAACTCTTTTTGTAGCTTCACTTGAGAACCAACTTGCAAATTTCTCATCTTCACTTGTCTCAAGACTTTCAGATTTACTGTGACATCTCTCAATCAATGATTGCAACTCAACATAACTTTCTTCATACATCCTCTTTAGCTTGTTCCACACTTCACGTGCACTTTGGAAATGCATGAATTTGAAAAATATGAAACTTGACAACCCACAAAGAATTAAATCCATTGCTTTAACATTGTTCTCATATGCCATCTTTTCATCCTTAATAGTTGGAGGTGTAGCAAAAGTTGTATATCCATATTCCACTAACATCCACACATCAAACCCTATGGATCCAAAATGTGACTTCATTTTGAAGCTCCACCATATATAATTTGATCCATTAAAGAGAGCTACTCCTTCTATAGATGAGCTTTCCTTATTAGCCATATTGTGTTCACTCACCAAGATCTACCTGAGTTGATTAAGCTTCTCTTAGGGAACCTAGGGCTCTGATACTAATTGTTGGAACACAATGATCTACTGAGAGGGGGGTGAATAAGTAGATATTGAAAATTTAGCTCTTAAAACCATTTGTGTATACTACTTTCTTTAACCCTTAATGTGCAAATATTAATCATGAGATACAAAAATATGCATGCACACAAAAACATCACATAACACTAGATATACATGGAAAACCCGATGTGGGAAAAACCATGGTGACAAAGGCTGCTTGAGTCTACTGCTCAAATCTAGCGTCACAATCCAAATCTCTATTAAAAAGTTTAGGGCTGCAACCCAAGGAAGATTCAACTCCCTAATTTAGAAGCTACAACTTCAAGGAGACTAAAATCCCTTGATTTGAGCCACAACTTAGTACAACATTACAAATTCATGGATGCATACAATTTGGTTCTACCCAACCTATAATGCATCACTACATTCAATACATTGTTGCTTTCACTGCAACACTCACTCTCTTGCTAAAGTTGCACACTCAGTAGCACATACCTCTACTCTGCACACTCCTCTGCACATAGAACAATCAGTGTTCTATCTCACTACTCTGCTCTTCTTTCCCCTTCTGCAGTGTTTCATACATCTGCACTATACACTCTCTTCTCTCTTTGCATCTATTGCACACTCAACAATACATAACTCTATTCAACACCTTGTGCTCTTGGAGACTTCTCATACCTACTATAGATACAACTTCATCAACATAACTCAGATAGTCTTCACTTTTTTTTTCTTAACACCACTGATCAACAATCTCTACCTCAAGATTCTCACTACTGTCCAAATCAACTCACATTAGATTAGGGTTTTCCTCAGTTGCAAACTTCACCAACAAGCTACTTGTACCTCAAGCTCCACACCACTGTCCATGTCATCATAAAGACATCTAAATAGATATCACCATATCTTGCATCGAGCCACACACCATTAAATTTGGTGTAGAGAATTTTCCTTCATTCTCTTCCTGTCAAACCTAAAGAATCAGATTATGCAATTAATGCTCTATGCTATTCATTTGATCTGATTCAATATCAATCTCATCTACAATCTATTCCACCACCTAAAATCTTAGATATTCATCCGATTGGTCGCTTTGTGCAGCTAGACCAATTAATTCTTTTCTCTATGTCGGTTACCAGTCAAGAACCCTTGTTCACATTGTCGAGTTGTTACAGATCTCTGCCTTTGAATTCTGGTCGTTGATCTTATCCTTTTGTGCCTTGATCTTGTGATCCTCATTCACTGTTGTGTCTTTAAATATTGACCGTTGGGTAAGCGATCATTCAAAACTCCTTCATTGATCTTAGGGGTCTTCACCATAGAACACCATCATTAAAGACTCGCCTTGACCAAGTGTTGTTTTGCAACAAGGATGTAAAACAATGAATCATCGATTGCCAAATATCTACCTTCACTATGCATGTCATCAGTCAACGCTTTGCCTCTTACATGGTCAGTCACCATTTTCATCGTTCTGTTAGAGAGACTTATTTGCATCTCCCTTTGATACCTCCAAGTCTCTTCTACATACATTACTTGCTTGAGCAGAGGGTCCCACATATCGCTAACATCCACCGTAGACAACATTCCACCAATCACTATCATCCACCTAATAGACTACCTCTATTGTCATCATGCTTAGAAATTTTCCATTTTGTCGGTCTATCAGAGGGACACCGGATCACCTCCCACCGATATGGCATTGTCACACTGATGTCGTGTGTCGTCCTTCCATTTTGTTCTCACATGTCAACATTACCTTATCACTTCGTCGCTGGGACATCCATCAATGTCATACTGATACACCACTATAACACCAATGAAGCATATACACTCACCCATCTCTACGTCGCTGGGACATGCTTCAAGGTCCTAGCAATACCATTCAGTCACACCAATGCCATTCACAACAAGGATGTGAATTTTGAGACAAATCAACATTTATCGGCATGTCGCTTTCACTATTATCTGATTGTGCCCACAATCCTGCATGGCATCCATGTCATCACCACCTAATTCACAATAACAATGCGAATTAGCACACTGAGAAATCACTCTTTTCCACCTGTAATTTTCAATCACAATCCACCGTCGCCATCATCCTATCGGGTCCCACATAGCACCTCATCACTCTATCAGGGGGACACCATCCCCAGTCCTACCGATGTGCCTATGTCACACCAATAACCTTCACTATTGTATGGTCCCCACACCATCGTGTCACCACATGTCATGCTTCACTTGTTTTCTGCCACATGTCATCCTCAAATGTGTGCTTTGGAGTAGACCCCTCTTTCCTATCAAAAGATCGGGTGATCAAAAATTTTGAAGGATGAAACCATTTAGGTGTGTGCAATATTATCCTAAAAGTGCCATCGACCGATATTATGGACTTGTGAGGACCCCCTTTGATGGACTCCAAAGGACTGACTATTATCGAAGGTTGGACTATCAGGTGATTGGGGAATTGGGTTAAAATTAGGTTTGGATCCCACAAGATATTATAGGCTAAAACTTCGGCTAAGGTGACTTTCCAATAACACAAAGGATGGGGCCCTTTTTATGCAACAAAGACTTTGACGCAAAAAACCATCAGGCCATCGGATCATTAGACCATCGGACCATCAAAGAGACTTCAATGCAAGTCCCATCAAACAATGCCAATCACCCCAATGAACCTTCATCGAGCCATCAACGAGACTCCTACTTGACTCCCACCGATCCACTAGTGTCCCTCCGACTTGAAGAGGGTATAGAACCTTGAGTGCTAGGTGGAGGGGCCGGTCACCCTCATGATATTAATGAAATAAGTTGTAACTTATGTGACCAGTTACCTGTTGTTGACAGTCAACTTCAAAATAGAAGAACATATTAAGGGCACCATGACTGCAACTCTAGGGTTTAAACAGTGAACCCTAATTCTTTCTAAGAGAAAACAAAATTCATTTTTGGACATCTTATACATCTTTTGGGCCTGCACAAAACCTTTTTGAAATCTTCTCGAAAAACCCATCACGAATTTTCCACTCAATTCGTGATCAGATCCATTGCTCTCTCATCCATCTTCTATCATCATGCCAACAAACTCCTTTTTCATGATTTACACTTTTGACATCAATGACAACTATATGTGCTTTTTCACAGGATCAACACACTTCTCCTCTGATCCCATTCTTGACATCAATGACACCATATTCCAACAACTATTGACCATTCTCTTGTAAGGAAATTTTTTCATCTTTTGTATCATAATCATCATTGACCTATCAAATAAACAATTGTGAATCACCATAAACATGAAGGTTCTTAATTTTTTATTTAATATCCATTTAGAGTCTAGTGAACAATGCTTCATATTTAGCCATGTTATTGGTACAAGAGAACACTATCCTATATGAATTGGGTATTGTGTCTCCTTGAGGTGTGACAAATAGGATTCTAGCACCAAAACCATGATTTGTGAAGGATCCATCAAAATATAGTTTCCATGTGGTGGAAGTCTCTACTATGAAAATTGACTCATAAGGGAAATTAGACACTAATGGCTTATCTACTATTGCTAGAGCGTTTTCAAGTTGATTGGATATCACTTGTCCTTTTATTTCCTGTTGATCAACATATTATATATCAAACTCACTCAAGATCATTACACATTTTGCTAGTCAACCAGTTAGAGTTGCTTTGTTGAGTAGGTACTTCAATGGGTCTATGTTTGCTACTAGCTTTATTTGATTATTTAACATATAATGTTGAAGCTTTTGAGTGGCAAAGACAACTACAAGGCATGCTCATTCAATAGGGTTTTAGTTAAGAGCTCATATCCCACAAGGGTATGACTAATATAGTATATGGCTCTTTCCTTTCCTTCTTCATCATTTTGTGCTAAAAGGGCTCCCAATGTTGATGATGTTGCTAATATATGGAGTATTAGAGGTTTACCATCAATCAGTGGCATGAGTACTAGAGGGAATAATATACAATCTTTGATTTGTTAAAAGACGGGTCTTGACAATGATCATTCCATATGAATGGGACTCCCTTACGAAGAAAGTTCTACAATCCAGATGACATTTATTAGCCAACTAAGCTATGAACTTGCAAATTGATTGTAACTTTCCTTGGAGACTGTGTAACTATGAAAAAGTTATTGGTAGAGGCATATCCATGATAGCTTTTACTTTTGTGGGGTCAACCTCAATACCACTATGAGACACAATGTATCCTAGTAGTTTTCTAGAGGGTAACCCAAAGACACAATTTTAAGATTTAGTCTAACTTTGTATTCTTTTAATCTTTTGAAAATCATGTCTAACACATCTAGATGACCGTCTCTTGAAGGGGATTTTTCCAACAAGTCATCAACATAGTCTTCCATGAGTTTATGCATATAATCATGAAATCTTGTAGTCATAGCCCTTTGATATGTTGCTCTATCTTTTTTAAGGTTGAAGGGCATAGCATTCCGATAATATGTACCCCAACAACAAGTGAAAGTTTCTTTATGTTGATCTTTAGGGGAAATCCTAATTTGACTATAGCCTGAAAAAATATCCATAAGTGATAACATTTCATATCCCGTTGTTAGTTCTACTATGATGTCAATATTTGGCAACAAGAAATCATCTTTGGGATAGGTTTTATTTAAATTTCTGAAGTGTGTATAAATTCTAATTCCTCTAATTGATTTGGTTACAAGTACAGATTTTAAATCCACTTTGCATAGTCTATATGTCAAATGAAACCAATGGCCAATAATTTCTTCAACTCAGCCTTCACTAAGAGCACGATCTAGGATGCATTTTCCTCAACTTTTTTTTGGTTGATTTTGCATTTTGGAATAGTGGCAAATGATGTACAAAACTAATTTAGGATCCAACCTAGGCATATCATCATATGACCAAGTGAAATTGGTTTGTCTCGTTGAAAATAAGCTAATGAACTTTGGTTTTTATTGATTGTCAAAGATGAGGCGAAGTGAACAATTCTAGGACTACCATTGATACCAATGTTTATTTCCTTTGACTTTTATGTACAAGAAATGGTGATCTCTCTTGACTTGTAGGTAGTACATCCAACCCTCCATCCTTGGGAACCTCAGAGAGGTTTCCACCCTCAAATATGTATTTTTTTTAAAAATTCATCGTCTAAAGGCACCTTTTGTTTTCACCTATAGACCTATTCTTTTCTTCTTTTTTTCACTTTTGCGACTAGAGGGCAGAGTAGATCCCCCAAGTAAGTTGTGGTATTAAGTTCTATGATGAATCCAACTTTATGATCCCCGCTAGGTATTCCTTATTGAAGTTGCATAAACTCATATGTTACTTCATCGTTCTCAAATATGTCTAAGCTCAGAGGTCCTTATGTTGCTAAGATGGTTGTTGTTGCACCAAAAGATCGACTTATTAATGCCTAATACAATCACCAGAGTTAATGAATCCACGGGAGGTGGTTAATCCATGTCATGAACCTAAGTGTTGTGTTGCATAACACAAGGAGATCAAGGGTACACACCTTGCAACAATCCCCCCGACGCAAGCAATGGGCTCAAACCCATGACCTAGGATCTACTACCAATTTTTTCTGATATGGTTGTTGTTGCACCAAAAGGTTGACCTGTTAATGCCCGATACAACTTCTAGAGTTAATGAATTCATGGGAGGTAGTTAATCCATATCACAAACCCAAGTGTTGCATTGCACAACATAAGGAGACCAAGGGCACATGCCTTGCAACACCTTGTTGGTCCCAATCTATCAATTATGGGTAGACTAGGGGTAAATCATCATCAGTATCAGTATAGCTCAAGGATAGGGTGGATAGGGTAAATACAATTTAGGTACCATCAAGATCCCAAAAGGTCTCAATCCAAATTCATCACTTCAACAAAGAATCGTACATTGTGAATAACTTCTCGTGATGATGCTATCACGATGCACCACAAATAGTAGACGACCAAAAGGTCTTAGGCTACTAAAAATAAGTGTTTCATTGTGGAGGTACTCCTAAGAACACCAGAACATAATGGCAATGGGATACCAAAGTCTTTAACCTGTGTTTGGAATCACCCGGGACCATAAAGGCCCACCCTTTATGGTACAAGTGAATTGAGCTCACCTTTCACTTTTTTACCCTTTATATAGCTCGCTGGAGATATGTACCTAAGTTCAAACCCTAAGGTGAACTCCTAGGCAAGCCCTCTACAAAAAAAGGGAAATCTTAAGTTGCTATTTCTCATCACTCAAGAATCACACATAGTGCAATGGGAGAGGATACTTTAGACAATAGTGTTGTTATTTCTCATCACCTAAAATTCACATGTAGCATAAGGGGAGAGGATACTTTAGACAAACACTCTTTCAGTAACCGACTCACATGCGTGCAAGTGCACAAAACATGGAATACACTTGTTCTTTTTAAGCAACAATTCCAGTTCCTAAATTAAAAACACAAACACACAAGGGAACCTACAATAAATTGGATTAGTAGTTTTGTTCAAATTCTTCTCCAAATGATTTCCATAGTGTTGGAAATCAGATATTAGTAATTGAAATTCTCTACCCTAATGAATGTAAAAATAAAAATATGAAAAACATAGTTTTATACCCTCTTTTTTCTTGACACTCAAATGTGGTGCCAGATTGACCAAATGTGGTGCAGGAGCCAACGATTGTGATGCACCAATCTATTAGAAAAATTGATTATTATGGTGAATGAATGTGGAACACATGAATAATTATGGTATAAAAAGAAATAGATGCAACACAACGGAACCAACCCTAAAAACACACATAATTAAATGACAAAATACACCAAATTAAAAAACCGAGAAAATATAAGCTCACTATTAGGATGTCAAAAAAGTAATCAAAACCCTATAAAATGATCAAAAATAGGAATAATTGAGCAATTTTAAAAATTTGCAAAATCATAGTCAAACGTGGTTCTAGAGACGATGAATGTGTCAAACAACAGATCTGTGGTGCACTGAGGCACAAATGTGGCTTTACAATAGATGAATGTGGTTCCAGATCTGATGAATGTGTTCCAGGGCTTGACGATTTTGACGTTTGACTAAATAATTACACTATTTTACAGAATAGATGTGTCACACTTCTTGAAACTCAAAATCTCTCAAAATATTCACAAATTTCGGTTAGTTCATATTAGGTTTACCAATTTTTCAATTAGGGAAATTAGGGAAAAAGCATGAATCATCGATATCAACTACAAAACTACCTAAATTCAAGCCATAAAGACCCTAATCTAACAATGAAGCACAAGATGACAATATAAATCAAATAATAAACCAATAATACCTCAATTCTTATGCCAAAGTTGATTCTCCTCCATTTCTCTTCTCAATTTTTCTTTTTTCTCTCAGTTATGTAGTGTGCAATATTTGCAATAAGCTCAATATAGATGTATGATAGCAAGATCTCAAGATGATATGATAAAAAAATATTGAATATTGTGGTTAACCTTGCAATAGAATTGATAGCTTGATATTATAGAAATCCAAATTCGATGGATGGTGAGGATTGAATGATGATGTATCATGATCAATGGTGGAGATTGATTGAGAATAAAATATCAATGATGGGAAGTATGGACCAAGATCCAATGAATTAAATGATGGATAGGGCTTGGATAAGAATAGATAAATTAAATAATTTCTCACAATTATTTAGGAGAGAGTTTATGAATAATTAAATAATTAAAAACAATTATTTAATTATAGAAGAAAAGAGGGAAATGAAATATTTAAATAATTGAAAACAATTATTTAATAATAGATGGAGGAAAATGGTAAATAATTAGAAACAATTATTTAATTATAGAAGAGAGGAAATGATAAATAATTAAATAAATAAATAATAATTATTTAATTGTAGAAGAAAAGGGGTGAAGAATAATTAAATAAATAACAACTTATTTAATTATAGATGAAAAAAAAGAGTAATTAGTGACATAATTAAATAAATTAAAATTTATTTAATTAATCCAAAGAAGATTACACATAAAGTGAATTAACTAAATATAATAAAAAATATTTAATTAATAGAAGAAAGTGGTATTAAGGAATAATTAAATAATTAAAAACTATTTAATTATGTGAGAAAGGATGCAAATTAGTACAAAAATGTTGTTCGCAAG
Source organism: Sequoia sempervirens (assembly GCA_007258455.2). Classification (NCBI taxonomy): domain Eukaryota; kingdom Viridiplantae; phylum Streptophyta; class Pinopsida; order Cupressales; family Cupressaceae; genus Sequoia; species Sequoia sempervirens. The sequence goes on along the minus strand of VDFB02275314.1, from coordinate 310,383 downwards.
CTTAGGACATTTTTCAATATTTACAGATGTCATAATTGAAATGCTTTCATGTGCAATATGACAAGAAATTACTTATTTTTACAAAGGGTTCAACAAGTACATAGTGAAAATCAAGCTCAAATGAGACACATGTGATTATTCTTACGATTTTATCTAGGAGATACAAATTTCATTCACATTTTTTCTAAAATGGTAGAATATATAAATATCATGTATGGTCTATATTGGTGTGAATTAGGTGTCTTACCTAACTAGTTCACCTAGTAGGTTCTATTCATATGTTAAGTTTACTTAGGTCCTAGGAATATTTCTAGGAATATTAGTTGACCTTATATCTTATCTTATATTTTGTCATTTAATGCTTGCGTCATAGGTCATTTAATATTATTTGTCTCATGGAATAGGATTTAGATACTTTTCACGATCTTATCTAATCCTATGTTTCATCTTGGATATATAATCAAGGGTTCACATGTGTGAATAACAATCATAACAATCATAGTCTAGATCATTTGCATCCTTTGATAGAATTGCATTACTCTTTCATAGCTAATCTCTCTTGTGCTTTCATGAAGTTCCTAGATCTTGGGTGGCTATAATCTTCAGCCAAATCTTGCATGGTGTAGAGTATTTTATACCAACTCTTACATGGTATTAGAGCTTGTGGGATTGCTTTTTGTTAGTCTGTATTAAGAGATATAGGTTGTAGATCAAGTGGTAGATCTTGAAAAATTGAGTATGATCTTTTTTTGCATCAAATGATGATTTGGAGAATATAAAAACATTGAAAGAAATATTTGGGGGTTTCTTCTTTTTTTCTTTATATTGCAAGTCAAAATTGGATCATGTCGGTGTAGATATGAGCTCACCATTGAGTTCAATGGGTCTAAGAAAGTTATTTTTCCTTTTTCGTCCAAATTGGACATTTGAGGCTAGATATATGATGGTTTGAAGTTGAGAAGTGGTTGTTAGATCCAAGAGGTAACTATAATTTTGGAGCACTTTGGGTCAAAATAGACCTTCCCATAACGTCCAAGAGGCCGAAAATCCCTAAGATTGATTGTTGAATTGTCAAAATCCAAGCACTTCACCCAAAGCTTGATGATTTTTTCCCCTCCTTTGTTGTCCATACGACTATCATAATTATAGGTCAAAGTCATAAAAAAAGGTTACTCATGTGGTATGATGAGAAAAAAATCAATATTTTATTTAAATAATTTTTTGAATTAAATATACATATACATATATTGTAGTCACCCTAATTCTAACAATGATTCTTCTTAATTAACTCTTACACTCTACCCCCACTAACTCTTACACTCTCTTACCTCTAGCCTCCAAAATTAATGGCTTCTCTATCTAAGGTATGCTCACACGTGTGATCACACCTCATCATCTATCCTTCACTCCATTGTGACACTTGTCACAATGTTAATAAGCCACACCACCTTCATCCAAAACCTATCTCACAATCAATCCTAGCCTTTCATCAAATAATTAATCTTGGCCCTCCATTTTCCCTTCCAATTTCTATAAATTGGAGCTTCATCCCCTCATTTCGACACCTTGAATCCATATAGCCTTATTAATCTGGTATTTTGGTGAGCAGTCCAGATTCAAGAAATTGAGAAAATCTTTAAGACTTGGGTGCACTCTTGAGCTCAATCCATGGAGGGTTATTGAAGGTATAAACTTGTGTTATGCATTTTAATTCATTTACTTTATGTTGTTTTTACCTTTGATGTCAACTTACCCCATCATATATATATGTATATAATTAAAAAAATGAGTGGTACTTGCAGGTACTATAGAGTAGTCTTGTAGAGTACCCTTAGTATCGAGTTTCCTGCAATTGTGCCATGTGGCGCGATGCCACAAAAGTTGTAACCCCCTCACTAACTCTTCCAAATCACCATCAATAGAGGATATTCTGGTAGTGATTGAATATACCACCAGCCTAAATATTTTGGCTACCATATAATTTTTCCAACCACTAATTGGTGAAAGAATATTCCATATTTTATCATTAGATTCTATCATTGAAATCACAAATATTTTATCAAATATTTGATAGAATATTCCATCTGTGCACCATATTCATCAGTTAAATAGTATTTTGTTAGCCACTTTTTCTAACATTATGATTGTGTTAGGTTGATTCCAACATGTTGACCCCCAATTTGGGCACCCCCTCTCTAATGTAGTTTTTTGGAAGGAAAAATTTAGAGGTTCATAACTTGGGCTCAGGATCTCCTTTCTTTGAGCATTGTTTTTTATTTGGGATAGAATTTCATGCTCTTCACAATTATATTATTGGTTTTGTATTTTGATACCTATATTTCCAAAAAATATAGATTCACACAGGTGTTGCTGATTTGTTCTCACTTTTTAGAACTTTCAAGGCTCCATTCTTGCTCCTATAGTAACATTTTTGGGTGCAATATTTTTTAAAGTGTATTATTTCTTATGTACTTTGTTGTGGTTTTATCAAATTGACTATATCATGTGTAAGAATTTTAATTTAATTTTATGGCCAAATTTGGCATCTATAAGCACTAAGATCAAGTCCACTTCACTATTTTTGGCTAGTGGCACTTATAATTGCACTAATCATAAAGTTCCACATCATATATTGTTGGGGGTTTCCTGATTGAGTAATTTGGTGTGTGGGGTCTTGTAGTGGTTGATTGCTTTATTTTGTTAGTTGTGTGTTCTTGCAATGGTAAAATCTCAAATTATATTCCTAACTCTCTATAAAATTATGTTTCATGGATAAAATTAGTATGAAATTATCTCATGGGAAAAGGTTGTCTAGGCCATCTAAAAGAAACCATTCCTCAACCTATTGATTCTAAAGAATTGGAAAAATATGAGATTGACTGTGAGAAAACTCTTTCATGCATATGTTTATTACTCTCTTTTGATTTAAAATTTCATGTTGAAACCTGCATAACACCTAAAGAGGAATGAGAGAATTTTGAGAAATTATATGGTAAAACTGTTAAGATTAGGGGATATTAGATTGACAATGATTTGATGAATCTTGATCCTCAAGGGTTATACCACATCCAAGAGAACATCTCCAAGATTAAGCAACTAAGAACACAATTAAAAGATTGCAATATTGATAGAGGATTTAAAATTGATTCTAAATATATGTTATCCAAGCTTGGTCCTAAGTATTCAATGTTTATTTTTTGCTTTCATAACCATCACCTTTCTATGGGAGCATCATATGTTGATCTTAAATTTGATGACTTTGCAAAAATCCTCATCAAAGAGGAAGAAAAATTAATTCATATGGGTTTAACCAAGTCTTCTTTATCACAAGCATTGTTGGCTAGTGAGCCTAAGGTACAAAAAAATTTGGGAATCCTAAAAAGAAGAAAAAGAATAAGATACATAAAGAATATGAATCCTCTCCCTCTCAGGGGGAATCATCTAGGAAGGAGAATCCTAAATATGCATATTACTAGAAAACATGGCATGATGAACATCAATATTTTTAAAACATATTGACAAGTTGAACCATCTTATTAAGAAGAATCAAATAAAAATTCTTTCAACATCAAAGGGTTCATCTTCTTCTTCTTTATCAAATTTTGAGAGACATAAGGAGCAAGCACTTGTTGTAGTTACAAATTCTAAGTTAGAGAGGTAGATACTTGATTCAAGAGCCTCACATCATATGGATTCATTAGAGAGTATGTTCTACTCATTTTAATCTTGTTCATCACCACACATATTGATGGTTAACAACACATATATGTGTGTTTTTGGGAAGGGATCCATTGACATGGATGATAGATCATTTAATGATGTTCTTTGCATGTCTTCATGGTCAACTAATATCCTTTCTACCTATTAGATCACAGATGATGGAGAAAGAAAGAATGTTGAGTTCTCATTAGATTTTATCATTATCTAGGATTAGCATAGAAGAGATATAGTTGTAGTTGGGGAGTTTGATCACCAATAGTGAGTCTACACCTTCTCACATGTTTCTCCTATTGTTCCTTTATTTGATGCTCACACTCAAACATCCGATGTGGATACTTTTTAGGAGATTTAGTATGGTCATTTGAATCTTGGTATTCTTTCATCTACTACAAATCTAGAGACATGTGTTGTCATTCCATCTTCTTCATCTATTGTTGCTTCTAATGATGTTTGTGTTTCCATAATTTTAGCTTCCTGCGATTTAGTACAACACAAAATTAAATTTCTTCTAGATACTTTGGATGAGTACTTGAAAAACATTGATAGTTTCTTTGTGGAGTTCTATATTTTAGTTTGGGAGACACCATTGATTGCATACATCTTCTCTTTGATGGAGATGATCCTTTTTAATTTTTTGTGAGGGAACACTCTATCCCTCTTGTTCATTCTCTATATGATCAATCATTCTTCACAATTTTACATGAGTGTATTATTTTAAGCAACATTTGGAGGAGGCTTCTTTGTCTTTAGAGGAGATATCCTTGTCTTTAGATTGTGTTCCACATCCATTTATAGGAGATTCAAATTTTCCATCTTCTGTAGTGTGGCCTAGAATACCTATATGGATACCCAACATGGCCTTGTAGCTAGGACCCATTCGTGAATCATTTGTATTGGTTTGTTCCTCCCTAAGTTACACTTATTGGGGGTGTTGGTGTGAATTAGTTGTCTTACCTAACTAGTTAACCTAGTAGGTCCTATTTACATGTTAATTTTACTTAGGTCCTAGGAAGTGATCTATAAGTCTTAGCTGGCATTAGATCTCATCTTTTTTCATTTAATGTTTGTGTCCTAGGTCACTTAATGTTAGTTGTCTCATGACATAGGATTTAAAAAAATTTCATGAACTTTTCTAATCCTATGTCTCACCTTGGCTATACAACCAAGGGTTCTCATGTGTAAATAAAAATATAACAATCTTAATCTATCATTTGTATCATTTGATAGAATAACATTATTCTTTTATAACTAGTCTCTCCTATGGTTTCATGAAGTTTTTAGATCTTGGGTGGCTATAATTTTTAGCCAAATCTTTCATGGTGTAGAGTATTCTATACCAACTCTTACAGTCTAGAACACATGGGATAAATTGACAAAGGATAAGGGAATTGCCAAAAATATATCAATGTATGAGGTGAAATTCAATAAATTGAACATTTAAATGGCACATAAAAGAATAGTGCAAAAAAAATGTAAACTATGTGGAGAAAATGTGAAGCATGCACTTTTATCCTCTACAAAATTATAGCAATCTAGTCTAGATTTATGTGTACAAAATTTTTTCTATCTTTTCTATAATTTACTTTGATTATTGAACAAATAATGAATTTTTTACCTTCTATAAATTTTTGTATTTAGTGATAAGAAATTCATGTGTGATGTGATATTTTTCCTTAGTGAGTAACTAATTTTTAAAAAGGGAGCATCTATGATTAAAATTTTCCTCCATATACAAGCAACATGCCATGTGCATGAATATCTAAGGGTTTTGCATCCCCATATACTATTAATGCATGATTTTTAAAGGTCACATTTTATTTTCGACATAAACATATACTCTATATTATTCTTTTAGTTATCTCTATATGGATATTTTAATTTTATATTGAATTTCAATTTTAAATACACTCTCTTATACACACACACAATGGATAGAAACCTTTCTTCTACTTGGAAATAAGCTATAAAACATCCCAAATTTAGAAAATAGTGTTTGAGTGGACTTATGCTGATAATGCTTACCCTATTATTCTTTGCTTTCAACATGGAAAAAATAGATGTCAATGGCCTTTAATTGTTTTGTGCCCTTCGTATTTTCTTTGTTTCTAGACATTTTATTTGTTTTCATTAGATTTTTGGAAATAAGTTGTATGGTTGAAAGTATTGATTTAACTTGCAAGTGGACCTATACAAAAATGGTTTTCTAACCATTTGCAAGGACCGATTTGTAGATGGAATTGTAACAATAGATGTAACTCTATAAATTATTTTTTGTGAATTTATGGACTTGATCCTTCTCCCTTTGTGTAAAATAAAAAAAATAAAAATAAAAACCATCAAAAAAATCTTTTTCATTAATAAGGATTGTTAAACAACTCCCCATTTAAAAAATGGGAAGAAATGATAATGTCAAAAAAACTTAAAATAGGTCAACCCTTTTAAACATAAGAGTGAAGGATAATCTTACTTTTGACTTTAACAATTTTTATTGAGGGAGTCTTCTTTTTTCTTTTCATTATGATCTAGACATCAAGTTTTTTTAAGATGAGATTTGATAAGAAATAATCATTCTATCACTTGGACAAGGATTTCTTGAGGAATTATCTATTATGTTTTATATTGAAACCTTGGAGGGGTTGTGCGTATTAGCATTAGTAAAAGAAGATTCATTGACTACAAAAAAAAAATATTGTAAGAGATTCCTTTCCCACAAGTGGTGATGACTCAATTATTTGTATAAGAGATTATTAAGAGGCACTAACTAGATAAACCTCATAGAGAAGATCCTCATCACAATCAAAATTGACCACATGGTATAATAGTTCAACCCCCTCGTGCCAAGTAGCCTACCTTAGAAAAACATGATTTGATGAAATGAAAGAAATATTTAGACACTTGGTAGTCAAGTGGCCTATAGATAAATACAATATGGATATAAAGGAAAATCCTTCATAATCACTATGTTGCTTCAAAATCCTATTAACAACTTTTAAAAAATGTATTCCAACATTTTATTTGATAAACTCAACTCAACAATAATTATTGTGAGAGTGAAAAGTGTGATACATATAGGATATAAATTAACTTCCCAAAAAATTATAATAGAGGATAAGTTCACTCTAGGAAAATATTATGAAAAGAAATATTCTAGTTTTTTGAAATAGACTCCATAAACTATTTGGTTATTAGAATTCACTTCTTTTATTACTCCTATTTTTAGGGATCCCTTAGATGTCTAGGAGTAGGCTAGATATACTGAAAAAAATTGTTATAATACTAAAATTTCCACTCTTTTTATCTACTTTATTCTTCATATTAATATTTCTTGCATTATGAATGTCAATATGATCCCCTGTGTATAATTGAATTAAAACACTCTTAATCATAAACTGTCAAAAAATCATATCAATTAATTCCAATATCAAATTTATTACGTCCACAGGAATAATTCTACAATCACAGTACGTTATATAGGTGGTCATCTACAGGGTATATTGGTGGTCAGCAAATCTGTGAAAGAAAAACAAAAATCTACATTTTATTTTTATCTACAATAAATTTTTATTCTTTAAAACGACTTCACAACATAATATAAATAACTTAATGAATTGCACGGTTGAAAGGAAATAGTTTTCCTGATCGGGCATTCATGCGTCGCTCGCAGAGGCTACTTGGGGCAACCTGGTAATTAAACCAATTCTGACTGCATCTATTGCTTTCCTTATCCTTTGCTGCCTCCTACCTATACCACTGACATTGCAGTCCTGAACTTCACTACGGTCGACCGGAGAAGACATTGGGATCCTTCAAAACAGCACTGCGGTTTTGGATGAAAACTAGCAACTGCCATACTGTGCAAGATTCCACCGCTTTAAATGCAGCCTCCTTCAACTCCATTCTCCTTTTCCTCTGTCACTGTTTATAAAAGGTTAGTTTGATTTAAGTTGTTATAGTAATATTATCATTTCTTCCCAAGTTTTAAAATGGGGAGTTTTGTTTAATGGTTTACCCTATTAACGAGGAACATTTTTGAGGACGACAGTAATGGTCTTTGCTTAAATTGGAAGGTTGACGCTCTGAAGATAATTTGCGAATCCGTTTAACGCCATTAAATTTCGCAGCGGATTCAGCTAGCAAAGAAGCTCACAGCTATTAATCATCCTGAATTATTTCCATTTTGCTTTTCGGGGCTGAACTCGCGACGTCTTTTTTGGAGGTTTTTATTGCTGTAGACTCCCCTATCTTTGCTCCAATTCGAGCATTGTAAAAGCAATCTATTCCCTTGTACTTACTCTTAGTGACCTCATTGATTCCAGGCAATCTTTTCGGTGCATCTTCAGGGTTTTAACGTTTCATTTCTCAAGAACTGCTAAATATTCCAAAAAAATCTTGGAATTCCATTCCGGGACTGCAGTCATGATATTTTTCTCTGTGCGTTAAAATTTAGACAGGACTATAAAATCCCCGTTCATATAACCATTACAGCCAAGAGTATTCTGTAAAAGGTGAAGAAAAAGAAAACATTGAAATCATCATCTCAAGCAGTATCCATGGCTTCCGAGAATTTGGATGTCAATGTGATAGAGGAAAAGGGTAGAGTTAAGAAATTGATAACAGCGTTTGAGAATATGAAGCTTCCTTCAGAGATCCCCAGGGCATTGCCATTTGTTGTGAATAGGAGGAGATTTTTTAGTAACAGGAAGGTTGGTAATGGTAATGTTAAATCTGGAGGAGGAGGAGGGGCGAATGAGGGTGATCACTGTGATGAAATACAGAGCTTTCAATCGTCAGAGTCCCATCACAAGAATGAGGGTGTTTACACTCACACAATGCAAAGCTCTCAATCAAAATACAAGAATGTAAGTCCCCACTTCTTCTTCCTTTTCTTACTACATTTCTGATGATAGATTATGGAGTTTGATTTGAAACGTCCATGTTAAAAATCACACAGTTTCAACTCAGAAATCTCAAACAATATAATCATCACTTCTCTCTTCTTATTGTACTTTCTAAATTGGGTCCATGCCATCTCATGGATTTCTTTGACCATTTGCAGTTGGTTTACAGAATTTTAATTCACAAGAAAGTTCTGTATGGAAATGGAAGAAAGAAGCAAAAGTCACCTCTGCACCACAACCTTTCAGGTTAAGAACAGAGGTACAAAATAACTGTTAGAATATAAATTTTAATAATTATTAGCATACAAAATATTACTATTTAATTGTTATTGCAAGAGTTTCTGGAGTAGATTGTGTCAAAAAAACTTCATCAACGTTTTGAATCATGCTTTTTTCTATTCTGATGATGAATCACACTCCTTCAAAATTTTTGACACAGTCTAATCCAGAAACTCTTGCAATAATCTTAATGGATTGTGCAAATCTATTATCACTAACTATTTAATTGGATTGAATATTTTGAAGGAAAGAGGTATAATAAAAGAGCAACAATTTATGAAAAAAATACGACAAATATTGGATGAAGAGAAGAAGCATCAGATACCTTGTGCGCAGGGATTGCCATGGACAACAGATGAACCACAAGTAAGTTAGATCTGTTAAATCTAATTGAATTAAAGTTTATTATTGATCTTTGTTGTGTCAAACTACACTTTACACTTTATATTATTGAAATTTTAGATAATGACATTTTAACAATCTTTCTGCTCTATGTTTTGAAATTATCAGGTTTTGCTGAAACCCCTTGTGAAAGAACAAACCAAGCCATTAGATGTCAAACTTCATACTCAGATTAGAGCAACTAAACGAGCTCAATTTGATCTTTTAGTAAGGATTTTGATCTCAAACCCATAATTTTAATATTTTTAAATTTTAAATATTTATTTCAGTTTTTTATAATTATAAACATATTTCTTTCAAACAATAAGTATCCAATATGAGCCTAGTATTCAAATTTTATTTATTTTAAAATAGAAAATAAAATTTAATCTTTGTTGTTTGTTGTGTACATTTAAATAGATGAAAGAAAAACTCCATATGTTTGAACAAAAAAAATTAGAGGAAAAAAGACATCTAAAGGTATTATTCTCTTATATGAAAGTTTATTTTATGGTTTACAAGAGATTTCAAGGCCTAGATTATGTTACGTTGACATTTTATTTATCTAATTTTCAATCAAAATAATTAAAATGTGATTATGCAGCTTCTTGAAGAAGAAGAGATCAAGATCTTGAGAAATAAAATGATCCCTCATGCTCAACCCATGCCATATTTCAACCATCCATTTATACCAAAAAAGTATGTTTTACAAGTTTGTACAATAAAACATCAATATTCTAGATAATACTTTTATAAAATTATCAAAATTTATATTCATTACTATCAAAAATTAATATGATCTTATAAATTGCGTTTTTGACAGATCAACAAAATCTCCAACAATTCCAAAAGAACCCAAATTCCACAATATACATCACAAAAAAAATTCATTAAAATAGATGAAAGAAAAACTCCATTTTCTTGAACAACAAAATTTAGAAGACGTCAAAAGGTACTATTCTCTTATATGAAAGTTTGTTATTATAGTTAGAAGAGATTTGAAAGCCTAGATTGTCACATTGACATCTTATTTATGAATTTATTTTAACATAATACAAATTTTATAAATACTTATCTAATTTTTAATCAAGAAAATTAATATGTGATTATATTTGCAGCTTTTTCAAGAAGAAGCAATCAAGATCTTGAGAAAAATAATGATTCTTCTTTGGACTATCCATTTATAACAAAAAGGTATGCTTTACAAATTTGTAAATTGAAACATCAATATTCTGGATAATATTTTATAAAATTATCAAAATTTATTTTGTTGCTATCAAACATTAATATAATTTTATAAATTATGTTTTTAACAGTCAACAAAATCTCCAACAATTCTAAAGGAATCCAAATTCCACAATATTTCAACATTACAACTTAGGCACTATCAACTAACTACAATAATTTCATTGTACTAAGTAGCCTATCTTCTTAATATGTAATGGAGCAATTTTTTATTTAATTGTTTTTATGTATTGTAAATTGAGTCAAAAGATAAATGATGTATCATCAAATTTTGATTTTAATAAAATATTTTTAGATTTTTTGAAGTATGTTCATTATTATTTTTATTAAAAGACCTTTCAATTGTATTTCTATGATTTAATTTTTTATATTTTAAAAAATAATATTTCTTATATAGATACTCTAATGCTACATAAAATATAAATATTATATAGTATTCACAAACCAAATGTAAAAAATAAAATATTTTAAAAACAAATAAATTTGTAAATAAAGAATCTTCTAACTATTGATAAGTTTTAATATATATGAAATAGAATTTCTATACTTTTAAAAAATAAATAAAAAACATACTAATACACATATATTAATTTAAAATTATATAATGATAACTTATCTTTCATAAATATTATTAAGTTTTAATCTTTTGCTATTGAAATGCAAGAAACAATGATAATAGTTATGAATGTTGACCCTTGTTTTCATTTTATTAAAAATGGTGATTATAATTTCTAATAATAATTTAATTATAAATCTTAATTAATACACATTTCATAAATTTGATTAGATTCAATACCATTTTTATATGTTCTATCATTAAATTAATAATATAAAATAAATCTTTTATTTTAAATATGTATATAAAATTAAAATACTATTTAATAATATATTTAATTTAAGTAAACTAAAAATATTTAATCTAAGATCTATTTCATGTGAATCAACATGACAGAGGTACCCATTTTAAAAATAGAATGGGTATCATTCTGAAATTTTCCAAAATATAAATTTTTTACAAGGGGTACAATTCTTAAAAGTTTCTAAAAATTGATTTTTTTAAAACGGGTATGTTCAAAATCTTTTTTTGGGAATTTTTTAGAATGGGTACCCGTTCCTAGAATTATCAAGCCACTATTTATTTGGGTTTTAGGCTCGATAAAGGTTTGGCAACCCAACCCTTAGCCTTTGACCTGCAACTAAAACACTAAGGCAGATTCAAGATACCTGCAACTAAAAGGCGGATTCAAGAGAAATGTCCAACTTTGACAATATAGTTGATGGACATTTTTTTAGAATTAATGTATGAAATTAAAACCCAATATAGATCATGATGTCTAGTTTCCAAATATATTTTTTATTAGGATTGGATTATGTTTTCTATTTTTTAATTAATTTTTAAGCAAACTAGTCCATAAATTTGAAATATCAAGCTTTTATGTTTCTTAATAACTTTTTTTTATGTTAATTTTTTTGAAAAGAAAATATGACATCAATCTTTAACAATTCTCTACACAATAAAAAAAATTCAAAAAAATATTATTTTAGGTCCAATTATGTTGTTTGTACACGTTGATTTTTAAAAATAATTATTAAGACCAATTAAAATTCAATAAAAAAATATATTCAAAAAAATTACAAAAAACTATCCACATCAATCTTCATGTTGTTACATATCTTTCCCAAAATTAGAAAAATACTTTTATTTAAGTCAAAAAACTTGGTGTCATGGTTGGTAAAAAAAAATAAAAATTTAAAAGTGGTTTTTTATACATTGCTTATTAAAATTTAATTTCTATTATTTGAGTATTAGAATAAATTACACATCTGGAAACTAGATTCAAAATACTAAATTTCATATATTACTCAATTTTTTTAAGATTCATTATGTAAGTGTTTCAAATTTTTAGTGCAACTGTGACAAATTCTGAAAAACAACAAAAATACTTTCACTTTTTCAATTTTTTGTGGACCCAATTTCGTCTGGTATGAAATATAAGAGACCTTTTGTTAAGGAATAGTTTAGTGTTTCTAGTTCAAATTTCTACCCTAATAGACCTTACAAGGAATGAGCAAGCAGATGTTAATTTCCAAAAGTAATAATCTAATAGGTATTCAATAGATCCTTCAGATCTTGTAAGTGTTAATGGTATAGCCTATACTTCAAGTTAGGATGATGTGACAAGCCATAGAACTCCCAAGGAGCTAGAGACACGCAATCACATAGTAGAGATCTTCAATGAGCCTTAATTGATCAATCTACAAATACTATTGAGGTTAAGCCATCTAGAGAGGTTAATGAATGGGGTCAAAATAATGGTGTTGTCAATATGAGAGAGGCTCATCTAGATTTTCCTCATCCCAAATCTCAACAAGTGACAAATAAAATTTTAGCATAATTTGTTGTAGAAGGGTAAAAGCACAAAATTGTATCACACTTTCAACCAACTAAATAGTTCTGAGCAAACCGTTTTCGGCTGGATAGGATTTAGTCGAGAAATTTTCAACCAAAACTATGTGGCATTGATGTGGCAACAATGTGGTGGTCCCTATTCAACCGGAAAGGTTTCGGTCGAATCCCATCTGACCAAATAGTTTCCAGCCAGAATCATCAAATATATATAATTTTTTAAAAGTGCCTTAAACCACTTTCTATGTGTTCAATCAAAGTCTTTGAGAGCAAGTGTGAGTTGGTCAGGATAGGGTTTGTTGCGTGGCTATAAAACACACCGAGACCAGGTGCATATCCCACATTGTTGCTCCTGTGTGTGATTTCACCTATGTTTTAGCCTCCTAGAAGTGCATTAAAGTTGATTATGGTTTCAATTTTGTTCGTGCTCGAAACCGTATTGTGATATTTGGCTAGAAATGGATTTCTTGTGACAATTGTAGCATTCGAATAGGCACAAATTAGTTTCCCATTTTGGAGTTTGCACAGTCTTCCATTAAAATTTTATTGTTTTGTTGGTTACTATGTTTGTAGGGTTTCAAAAAGAGTTTTATAGTGTACATTGATGTATATGGATTGCAATGTGGTTTTTAAGTAATATACTTATATTTCAATGAATGGGTATTCAAGATTGGACAAAAGATAAATTTTGATTTGAAATGTATTATGTTATCATAAATCCATCAAAAAATTTAAAAATTGGGAAAGCAAACCAGTAATAAGGTTGTATTTTGTTATCATAAATCCATCAAATTTTTAATAAAATAGGCAAGAAAATCAGTAATAAGATCATAAAGACCCTCTTAGACCTATATAAGGTATTGTTTTTTCAAACCCTTATAAATTACTAGAGCATACCTTAAATAAGGTCGTGGAAAAGAAATACCCTCATTTTTGTTTGTAAAGGTTTCACTACAAATAAATATTTGTTTTCTTAAATTGAAAGAATGGCCAGTCTATAATAAAATCCCAATGTAACACACTCCAAGAGACTGGCTATTCTTTGAATGAAACAAAATAATAAGTTTGCATTGAAACTAGTAAAAATAAAAACTGGGGGTATTGCTACATTATCTAGGGCTTGAGAAACACTACAACTACCCTCTAAAATTTACTCAAGTCATGGCAACAAAAGAATTAGGGAAATCACTCCTAAACATTGAGTAAACTTGTTATATTCAAGATTTGGTAGGAGTTTCACTCAAGTCATAAAGAGCAGTTTGATGTCTCCCAAGTTTTCTCCCACATTTCCTAAATAAGACTTAGTCTCACTTTAAAATCCATCCATGTCGCATAGTCAATTGTTCATTCTCACTGTAATTTCCCCACTCTAGTCAATTATCAGGAGCAATTGAGTTATCCTATCTCTTGGACTCTTGTAGGATGACAAGATTTGGTTAGGGGGTCAGTGGTCATTTTGGTGGGTTTTGTCATTCCCACTCCTTCACTTCAGTATTAGTTTTAGTATAGGCATTTGTGATTCAGTATTCACCAACTTCTGACGGCACAGAAAAATACTGAGTTTGGAGGAAGTCGTTAATATTTCTGTGGTTAAGTTATTTATTTAACTTATGGGTTTATTATAAAGTCAAATTGACTTTATAAAAGTGACTCCACCTAAATATTTTATTAAGTGATAAATAAATCACTTAAACATAAAAGTGCGCGCAAAGTATTAAAAGGCCAACTATTGAAAATAACTTAAAATACATTTTAAATGTATTTTAAATAGACAAAGTCATGTTTTTCTTGAAAGTCGTGCCTTTCAGAGATATAAGGAAAAAGATGCAAGTCGAACTCACTAATTGATCATTTGACATTGAATTTTGATATTTTCTTTGTGGTTTTTGTTTGAGGACAAGGGTTCTAGGAATTCTTCATTGGAAAGCAACAATTCTTCATTGAAACAGTGATTGTGAGACTGTGAGAGATCAATTGAATGGTTGCTACTAAGGGAGCTTCATACAAAAGTTCATTTGTGTTACATCTGAGCTATTCTATTTAGTTTTACTAGTTTTCAATAAGGAAGAGGAATTCTTTCATCTGGACGCCATCTTCATTCAGTTTTCAACTTTCAATAAAGGATCTTCTTCATTTTCAGAGGCCATACGATTGCATTGGGAAGTGTGCTTCATCTGGAAAGGGCATGTGAAGGAGAAAGCCAAAATTCCTTGTTTTTGGGTCATTTCTTGACTCCTTTGTGGGTGCCTATACCTCTTAGCAGCTTTTCTCCAATATTTGCGTGGGAGAAAATAGATCCAAGCTCCGAGTGTGCTATTTCATTAGTTTCAGCCATTCCTACCTGGCATGTGCAAAATTTCTTATTTAAATAATCTGGAGGGTTTCGGGTATGTCTTTTGTATGAAATTTCTTTGTATAAATTTCCTGATCTACAATACAATTATAGTTTCTCAGATTTAGCTTTAAATTTAGTTTTATCTCCATTTATGCTTGGCACACCTTCTACTTCTATCTACAATTCTCCTTAAAACATTAAAAAAACACAAAAACAAGTAAGTGAAAGTTAGAAGTTGAGATGGAGCCAATTAGGCTCATCATAGTGGTATCAAAGCTTTTAATCCTGTCAGCTTGGAGGGTTAAACATTCATATGCATCATAATCATTTTGGGTCACACAAGTTTTACTCACGCACAAGACCAAGGTTGTAGAGAAACCAATTCCCGTTTGAGAATAGCCCATTTGGAAATTAATTTGAAGATATACCATTTGATACCCTGGGTGATAGAGAAGAAAATGAACCACCTAGAAACAATGCTCATAATGAAGATTTGGAAGCTAGAGATATTCTAAGAGGTCTGGTGACAGGATAGGAATAGGTTGCTAACGTCCACAACAACTTACTACAACAATATAGAAAATATCTATTCCCAGGCACCTAAATCAGGATTAGGAAGAGGATGATAGTATCCATGGAGTTCCACATCCCAAAGTTACTCCTACACATACCTATGAAAGGCCTACTCACCCTACCTTTGCTAGAAATGATCCAGAAGAGGGTAACGAGGATGAGGAGGAAGGTAACATGATCTTTGGAGATAATATTATGACACAACATGATGAGTGGGATGCCTTGCCACATAGAGTTAAGGATCACCTTAACTTTGATAAGTTTCTAACACAAAAAAGAGAGCACAGCAGGAATAGGACAGATAGGAGACCTTGGCACAGGAACAATGACCTTAGACATGCTACCAGTAAGCTCACTCTCACCACCTTTGATGGAAGTGTCAGAGTCACAGCTAGAGCTTGGGTTAGCAAGTTGGATACATTCTTAAACTTACATCCTATGGTAGAAGAGAATGCCATAAAGTTCATAGCTCTACACTTGGATGGCATAGCACATGACTAGTGGCACCATGGCATGGTTACACTACAGCATGACAGGATCACAACTTATCAAGAATTCATAGATAGGTTGGTTGAGAGATTTGAAAAATAGGATCTAGAGTTATACTTTAGATATCTCGCTCAGCTAAAGCAGTTGGGTAGTTTAGAATCCTACAATGGGGAGTTTCAGAAGCTCTCAGTCATGGTAGTGGGCATTTTAGAGAGGAGATTGGTTATACTCTTCATAGAGGGCCTATTCGAGCCTATGAAAGGATGGATCAAGGAATTAAATCCACCTACCTTGCAAGAGGCTATGAGGAAAGCTCGTAGTATGGAACTTACCACACCTCATAGTAAGTTCCCTTCCAAACCATCATCTTACAATGATAACAGATCTGATCCAAGGAAAATAGAAAACTCAAAACAAAAGAAAATTTTTGCAGCTCCTTTGGATCGAGAAATGATCAGTGATTTATGTAGGAATAATCTTTTCTTTTATTGCAAGGGCCCGTATGATATTAACCATGATTGTCCCCTCAAGCCTAAAGGTAAAAATAGGCACATGGAGTGGTATTTTGAGGGAGAAGATATGACTGATTTTTCAGACTAGCAAGTTGTACATGATGATTCAGAGTTAGAAAAATCAGAAAATGAAGTTGAGATTGAGCTATAGGAAGCTCACATGTCAAGCATGCAATGAGAAGGCTCTTTCAGACTACATGGACTCTTGGCTGGTCAAAGAGTCATTTTGTTGCTTGATACAGGTGCAACACATAATTTTATAGATGCACGATTGGTAGAGAAAAGAGGAATTAAAACTCAAGAGTTTGAAGGGATTAGAGTGAAGGTTGTCGATGGTTATACTCTTCCCTGTGATAGAATGATTCTAAATCTGCCAATGAAGCTCAATAATTTTGAGTTTAAAGCAGATTTCTATGTGGTGAAGATGGGAAACACAGATGTGGTTCTTGGCATGAAGTGGCTTCATGCAATAGGCGAGTTCACACTCAACCTTAGAGATATGGAGATGAAATTTAAGGTTGATGGGACCAACCACGTACTCAAGGCCATCCAAGACAACAATTTGAAGGAGATAACACTCAAGAGAATTCAAAGATTAATTCAGCATGACATGGTTGAGTGGGTGGCAGCGTGTCAGATGCAACCATCTTATAAGGAGCAACATAAAATGCCTTATCATCCTGATGTTTAGGAGCTTCGAATGAAGCATACTAAGGTGTTTAGTGATATACCTTATGGTAGACCTCTAGACAGGGGCATATAGCATATAATTGAGTTGGAGGAGGGCACCAAGCCCACTATGATTACTCATTATTAGCACCCTCAATGATTGAAAGATGAGATAGAAAAAACCATCAAAGAATTGCTCGCTATGGGACACACCAGGACAAGTAAGTATCCATTTGCTTCTTCAATTGTATTGGTGAAGAAGAAGGATGGTACTCTCAAGATGTGTATCAATTACAGGATGTTGAACAAGAAAACCATCAAGAATAGGTATCCCATTCCACGTATTGATGAGTTGATAGATGAGCTACATGGGGCTTGCTACTTCTCGAAGATAGATTTGAGAACAAGGTACTATTAGATCAAAGTTAGAGAGGACATTGAGAAGACTGCCTTCAGGTGTCATTATGGACATTTTGAATTTTTGGTTATGCCTTTCGGTTTAACCAACGCTCCAGCCACCTTTTAGTCCACAATGAACAGGGTCTTCCAACATCAGTTGAGGAAATTCGTTTTGGTGTTCTTCGATGACATATTAGTCTACATTAGATCTTGGGAGGAGCACATGGTTCACCTAGATGTTGTGTTGAGCATACTTGACAGCGATTCCTTGTATGCCAAGGAGTCCAAGTGTGCATTGGGTATGGAGGAACTATTATACTTGGGTCACATTATCAACAGAGAGAGAGTTTGTATGGATCCAGATAAAGTTTGTGCCATCATTGACTGGCCTACACCAGATACCTTGACAAAGCTCAAGGGGTTTGTAGTTTTATGCGCTTTCTATTGTCAGTTTGTTAGTGGTTTTTCATGACATGCTACACCACTAACAAATTTGACCAAGAAGGGAGCTTTCATTTGGACACCTCTAGCATAGGAGTGTTTTGAGAATTTCAAACATCTGATGACTACTTGTCCAGTCTTAGCCATACCAGATTTCACCAGGCCATTTGAGCTTCATTGCGATGCTTGTGGTGAAGGTATTGGTGCAGTTATCATGCAGGATCAACATCCTATAGCTTTCGAGAGTAGGAAGTTGAGGGGTCCTAAGAAGAGCTACAACATTTATGATAAGGAAATGTTGGCCATCATGCACACAATGGCCAAGTGTTAGGGTTAGAAAGGAAGATATCTAACAATTAAATTAAGATTTAATTAATAAATAGAGAAACTAAAAACACACAGAATAAATTATAACACAGAGAATTTAACGTGGTTCACCCAATCCGGGCTACATCCACCAAACCGCAGCCATCCAATGATTTTATTATCAAGTGCAAAAAACTATTACAATCTTGCGAATAATTACATTTTTCATCATATTGTAACACCCATCTGAACGCCTTTTTAACAAGCTTAGAAGCTTCCAGATTTGGGTTCTACAAAGTTAGATTTTTCCTTTTTCGTTGATACATGCCAAGGTGTACAGTATAGAATGATCAGTCACCACATACCAACAATCTCCCACTTGGAGACTGATCAGGCTCCACACCAACACATTCTCCCACTTGGAGACTGATCCTAGATGACACTGCTGCACTTACAGCTCCCACTAGAAATAAGTACGTTGGACCCTGCTGCTCTGTTATACTTGAATTCAACCTTGAAGGCCAACCAAAGCTAAAGAGGAGCTCAGCTTCTCCCTTGTCACCGCCTTCATAAACATATCTGCTAGATTGACATCTGTATGTATCTTGTCCAACTTGACTTGTCCATCCTCCAACACCGACCGAATGAAATGATATCTCAACTGTATTTTTTTTATTTTAGAATGCAAGGAAAAATTCTTTGCAAGATGTATAGCATTTTGGTTGTCTGTAAACAAGTAATTTCCATCCTGTTGTTTTCCTAACTCATCCATGAAAAGTTGTAGCCATATCATCTCCTTTGTCGCCTCTGTTTGAACAACATACTCTGCCTCTATGGTGGATAAAGCAACCACCTTTTGCAATCGAGAAATCCAACTCACTATTGTCCCATCACTTGTAAATACATAACCTATGGTACTCCACCTGGTATCTATATCCCCTGCCAAATATGAGTCAACATAGCCTTTTAAATCAGTATTAGAGCCCCAAAAACATAACAATTTATTGGATGTACCTCTCAAGTACCTGAGAATCCATTTTACCGCATTCCAATGCTCAACTCCGGGATGACTCAAATACGTGCTAACAACTCCTATGACATGTGCAATATCTAGTCTCGTGCATACCATGGCCTACATTAAACTGCCTACAGCTGAAGCATATGGTACCTTGGACATTTTTTCTTCCTCCTCTCGTGTCTTTGGACACATATCCTTAATCAATTTAACATGACTAGGCAAAGGTGTGTTAACAGCTTTTGCATTCTCCATATGAAATCTCTGCAACACCCTTTCAACATAATTAGCCTGAGATAAAAACAGTTTTCTATTTTTCCTATCTCTACAAATTTTCATACTAAGGATTTGTTTTGCTGCCCCCAAATCCTTCATAGCAAAATATTTTGCTAACTGTTGTTTTAGCTCACTTATGTGATCCATGTTAGACCCTGCTACAAGCATGTCATCAACATATAAACAAAAAATAATGTAGTTGTCATTATCCAACCTCTTAAAGTAAACACAATGGTCATAATTACACTTGTTGTAGCCTTGCTCAGCCATAAAACTATCAAATTTCAATTACCATTTCCGAGGTGCTTGCTTCAAGCCATATAAACTTTTATTCAATCTGCACACTAGTTTCTCCTTACCTTTGACCTCAAATCCTTGTGGCTGGTCCATATATATTTCCTCTTCCAAATCACCATGGAGAAAGGTTGTTTTAACATCAAGTTGTTCTAAATGCAAATCTTCAGCAGCCACAATACTTAAAACAATACGAATAGAAGTCATTTTAACAACTGGAGAAAAAATCTCATCAAAATCAATACCCTTTTTCTGTGCAAATCCCTTTACAACTAATCGGCTTTAAATCTTTCTTACCTCCATCCTCCTCTTTCAGCCTATAAACCCATTTGTTTGGTAAAGCCTTTTTACTCTGGGCAACTTGCATAATTCCCAAGTTTGATTTTTTAGCAAGAGTCCATTTCTTCTTCCATTCCATGCTCCCACTAAACCTTGGTATCCACACTGCATAGCTTCATCATAATATTCTAGTTCACCAGCATCAGTTAACAAAATAGTATACAAAGAGGGAGAGAATCTTTTTGGAGGTCTACTTATCCTTGAAGTGTCTAATAGGAGTTTGTGGTATTTGTTGTTGTTGTTGTTGTTGCCCGACATGAGGAACCACTGAAACATCATTGTTTGAATATCATCAACCTTTGCATAATCATTTTCTTTCTTCTCATGTTGCAGCAAGCAAATCTTTGTACAAAACTTTCTCATTGAAAATGACATCCTTACTTCTCACAATTTTATGATTTTCAAAATCCCAAAGCCTATAACCAAATTTATCAATGCCATATCCAACAAATACACATTTCTTTGATTTTGCATCAAGCATGGTTCTATTTTCAGAATCTACATGTGCAAATGCTTCACAACCGAAGGTTTTGAGAAAAGAATAACTCACCTTCTTACCTTTCCATGCTTCCTCTGGAATACCACAACCCAAAGGATTAGAGGGACCTCTATTAATTAAATAAACAGCAGTGTTTATAGTCTCTTCCCACATTTTTAAAGGCAACCCAGCATGCAATCTCATAGTTTGTGCACGCTCCATTATTGTTCTATTCATGCGCTCAGCCACTCCATTTTCTGTGGAGTCCTTGGAACCATTTTTTGCCTACAAATACCATTAGAGGAACAATAATCTTCAAACTCTTTGCTGCAATACTCACCACCATTATCCGGATCCTAAGACATTTTGGCTTTGCGAGTCTCATTCTCAACAAGCTTCTCCATTTTTTTAAAGTTTCAAATACATCCAGTTACGCTGAAATAAATCGAGACCTTCCTAGTTGCATCATCAATGAGTAAACATAATGAAACCTTAGAGAAGATACGGTGGTCCCCAGCCATCATGCACAAGCTCCAATTTCTCATCTTTCTTTTTGCTTCCCATCCTTGAGAAAACTTACTCTCTTTTGTTTTCCATACACACAACTTTCACATAAATCCATATTAACACATTTTAGACCTGGTAAAACATTATTTGAATGAAGTACTTTCATACCTTTTGCACTCATATACCCAAGTCTATGATGCCACAGTGCTGATTCAGAGTCCACAGCAACTGTATGATCTTCTACCTGCTGAACTGCAACAACTGTTCCTGAACCTTGAACTTTTTCCGTAACAATTAAAGTAGAAGGAACAATATGACCTATAAAAAGATATAAGGTTCCTACTTTCACACCTTTTGCTACCACTAAGGAACCCTTTGTGACCTTCCAATTTTTATCACTAAATGTAACAACACAACCTTCATCATCTAGTTGCCCTGTTGAAATTAAATTTCTACTTAACTTTAGAACATGCCTTACCTCATGTAGTAGCCAATGATTCTCATTCTGCAACTTAATCTTGATTCTTCCCTTTCCAATAATCTGACAGGGTTCGTTATCTCCTAAATAAACCAGCCCAAAATCCCCTTGGAAATAATCAAGAAAATAACTTCTATGGGGGGTAGCATGAAATGAAGCCCCTGAATCTAACACCCAAGAATCATTAGCATTATCAAGGGAAAGAATCAAAGCATCCTCATTAGATTTATTACTTACCACATTTTCCTCTTTACTTCCTTCCTTTTGTCTCCTTTATTTTCCAAGACCAACAATCTTTTCTTTTAAATGACTGACTTACCACATTTACCAGCAATCCCTCTTGTCTCTAGATTGGGACCTTTTGTCCTTTGATTTTCCTCATGACTTCCCATGATTTCCAAAATTGTTTCCTCTACTCTCCTTTGTTGCATTTTGCTTTACGTATTCAAAACACTACGATGGATGTTCCTGACTTTCTGTGAATTTCCTCCTCAAAATAACACCAACAACATCATCAAATTTCAATGCATTCAAACCAAAAATAAGTGCTAACAACCATTACCAAGCTATTCCAACTTCAGGGCAAAGAACAGAATCAAAAGGCCACTAACTTCTTCATCAAATTTTACTTTTCTGAAGTTAATTATTTACATTGACTATATTAAGCTGTTTAAATGATCGATGTGACCACCTTCTACCATTTTCATATTAAATAAACACTTCATAAGAAATACCTTATTTGAAGTGGAAGGCTTTCATATAACTTAAGCTAGGGTTTCCATCAACTCTTGGAGTTGTCTTTGTTATTGTAATATTGAGCATACACCAATTCTATACCGAGGGCATAAATGTGAATCTTGGCAAGAGCCTTTCCATATCCAAATCTCGGTCCTCGCTCGGACATTGCTTGGGGTTTTCTTGGTTTCCTTCCAATGGCCGCCATAAATCCTTCTGATAGAGGTACTCCTCCATCTGCATCTTCCATAACTGATAGTTCTGCCCATTAAACTTCTCATCCTTCTTACCCTCATCTGCCATTACTCCCACTTAACTGTGAGACCTTCCTACAGACGATAATCAAAACACAACCCACTCTGATACCACTTGTTAGGGTTAGAAAGACAAATATTTAACAATTAAATACAAATTTAAGTAATAAATGAAACTAAAAACACACACAAAGAATTTGCGATGGTTCACCCAATCAGGGCTACATCCACCAAGCGCAACCATCAATGGTTTATTATCCAGTGCAAAACCTATTACAATCTTGTGAATAATCACGTTTTTCATCATCTTGTAACACCCATCCGAACCCCTTTTTACAAGCTTAGAAGCTTCCAGATTTTGGGTTCTACAAAGTTGGATTTTTCTTTTTCGTTGATTTTTTCCTTTTTCGGTGATGACGCGAAAAAGTAGGAAGAAATTTTTTCTCGGGGGCTACTACCCCCAAACCCCTGCCCAGGGCCCAGAAAGGATACATGTCAGGGTGTATAGTATAGCATGATCAATAACCACATACCAAAAATAAGTTCAAGCAGTATCTTGTTTGCAGTAAGTTTTGTGTAAAAAATGATCACAACAACTTGAAACATTTCCTAGGGCAGCGAGATTTGAATGAGAGACAACAAAAATAGGTTAGCAAGCTTCAGTCATATGATTTTGACATCGCATATGTCAAAGGTATACAGAACATAGTTGTTGACGCCTTATCTCATCATCCTCATTTGAGCTCCATGGAAGAGATTATAGAGGACTAGAGACACATGATAGTTGTAGAGTATGCCAAGAATATGTGAGCTTCTTGCATTGTAGATGGGATAGTGCAGGACAATAGGTACTCTCTTGTGAGTGATCTTATCATTTACAAAGGGAGGATATTCTTAGTCCTAGGTTTTGAGATGAGGGACAAGGTGTTGAGATCCTTTCATGATTCACCCATGGTAGGTCATCCCAGTTACTTTAAGACCTGTAGGAAGGTATGGGAGAGATTTATTTGGAAAGGTCTCAAGTCATATGTTCTTTAGTATGTCAGGGAATGCTTTGTTTGTCAGCAGAACAAGTAAGAGCATACATACCCTACAGGGTTACTTCAGTCACTTCCTATTCCTGAGAGGAAGTGGGAATGCTTATCTATGGACTTCATTATGGTATTTTCGAAATCTCAAGGGAGAGATAACATTTATGTGGTAGTAGATCGATTGACGAAGTATGCACATTTCTTCCCAATCGCTACTACTTACTCAACTACACAAGTGGCGGATTTGTTCTTTCGTGAGGTATTCAGGTTGCATGGTTTGCCTCGGAGTATTGTTAGTGACAGAGACAACGTATTCATGGGTAACTTTTGGTAGGAGTTATTCAAACTATGTGGGACCGAGCTTACTTCGAGCACTAGCTACCACCCACAAATAGATGGACAGACAGAGGTTGTCAACAAATGGGTGGAGGGATACTTGCATAATTAAATTTTAGGGCAGCAGAAGGCTTGGGTGAAGTTGCATCTTTGTGAGTACTGCTATAATTCCACTCACCATATGACCACCTAGATGACACCATTCAGGGCTTTGTATGGCTATGATCCTCTTAGTTTCCTAGATTTATTACTGAGTGATTGCAGAGTACCAAGTGTTGGAGATCTATTGTAGGAAAACAAGGATATCACGAGGTCTTAGAATTAGCAAAAGCAGTATGCTAATCAGAGGAGAGTTGAGCAATCATTTGAGATCGATGACATGGTGTATCTGATGCTTCAACCTTATAGGCAATCTACCCTTCGGGAGAAGGGTGCATAGAAACTCAAGCCATGCTACTATGTACCATTCAGTATTGTCAAGCATGTCGATGAGGTGGCTTATGAGTTAGATTTACTGGTGGATAGTAAGGTTCATAATTTGTTCCATGTGTCACGCCTCAAGAAGGCATTGGGATAGGAGGTGATTCCTTCTTTAGACTTACCACCCCTAGATGATGAGGGGAAGTTGATTTCCATACCTGAGGCCATTCTAGATTTCAGAGAGCATCATCTTCGGAGGTGGGTTATCAGGGAATATCGGGTCAAGTGGAGAGATCTACTGGCAGAGGATGCTACTTGGGAGGGTCACAGTATTCTACAACATCCAGCTTTGAGTTTTCTTGTAGACAAGAAAATTTGAGGAGGGTGGACTGTAATGTCCCCACTCTAGTCCATTATCAAGAGTAGTTGAGTTAGCCTATCTCTTGGACCCTTGTAGGATGACAGGATCTGGTTAGGGGGTTAGTGGCCATTTTGGTGGGTTTTGTCATTCCCACTCCTTCACTTCAATATTAGTTTCAGTACAAGCGTTTGTCATCCAGTATTCACCAGCTTCTGATAGCATAGAAAAATACTGATTTTGGAGGAAGTTATTAATATTTTTGTGGTTAAGTTATTTATTTAACTTATGGGTTTATTATAAATTCAAATTGACTTTATAAAAGTGACGCCACTTAAATATTTTATTAAGTGATAAATAAATCACTTAAAAGGCAAAAGTGTGCCCAAAGTATTAAAAGGCCAACTATTGAAAATAACTTAAACTACATTTTAAATGTATTTTAAATGGGAAAAGTTGTGCTTTTCTTGAAAGTTGTGCCTTTTGGAGATATAAGGAAAAAGATGCAAGTAGAACTCATTGATTGATCATTTGACATTGCATTTTGATATTTTCTCTATGGTTTTTTTTTTAGGACAAGGGTTCCATGAATTCTTCATTGGAGAGTGACAATTCTTCATTGAAACAATGATTGTGAGACTATGAGAGATCAGTTGAATGATTGTTACTAAGGGAGCTTCATATAGAAGTTCATTTGTGCTACATCTGAGCTATTCTATTCAATTTTACTAGTTTTCAATAAGGAAGAGGGCTTCTTTCATCTAGATGCCATCTTCATTCAGTTTTCAACTCTCAATAAAGGATCTTCTTCATTTTCAGAGGATGTACAATTGCATTGGGAGGCATGCTTCATCTGGAAATGGTGTGTGAAGGAGAAAGCCAAAACGTCTTACTTTTGGGTCATTTCTTGACTCCTTTGTGGGCGCCTATACCTCTCAACAATTTTTTCCAATTTTTGCTTGGGAGAAAGCATATCCAAGCTCCAAGCGTGTTATTTCATCAGTTTCAACCATTCCTGCCTGGCATGTAAAAAATTTCTTATTTAAATAATATAGAGGGTTTCGAGTATGTCTTTTGTATGCAATTTCTTTGTATGAATTGCCTGATCTGTAATACAATTACAATTTCTCAGATTTAGCTTTAAATTAAGTTTTATCTCCATTTATCCTTGGCACACCTTCTACTTTTGTCTACAATTCTCCTTAAAGCAATAAAAAAAACACAAAAACAAGTTAGTGAAAGTCAGAAGTTGAGTTGGAGCCAGTTAGGCTCATCACACTCACTCATTTGGGCATTGATATTTCCATTTCATTTATTGATAAAAGAGAGATAGAAAGTGAGAATGTAAGAGAGAAGTTCTAGAAGGAAGGAGATTGATACGAGTTGGATATAGGAGTGACTATCTCATCATTCACCAGAGAACTAGGTGAAGTACTCCAAGTATATACAATATCTCTAACTATTGTAAAGATGTAATTTGATAGATTATTAGCAAAATTCCCTTATTTGATAGTAATCTGTCTATCTCCTCATAGAAAAATCAATTAGCTAAAAATTTGAGTGATAAAAAATTAATATGAATGAATACCCATGCAAATCATTTAAATCACTTGATCAATCCTTTTTCATAAAATTTAGTTGAATAGCTATGCCCATATTAAATTTTGATACTTAGGTCTGGTAGGATATGTACAAAAAAATTCTAAATTATTCATTGTTCCCCACCATCTACAATGATAATATGATTCCAATAAAAATAATATTTTGGTGTGCTACATCCTTTTCATTCTCCATGACTTGGTTTGCTCGCCCTTAACCTATATTTCATCACAACATAGTTCCCATGACT
This sequence comes from Sequoia sempervirens, assembly GCA_007258455.2. Taxonomy (NCBI): domain Eukaryota; kingdom Viridiplantae; phylum Streptophyta; class Pinopsida; order Cupressales; family Cupressaceae; genus Sequoia; species Sequoia sempervirens. Next base: position 283,359 of record VDFB02275314.1, on the reverse strand, counting down.
TAAATGCATTATTTTCATGACTTGGTTTGTGTTGGAGTAAACAAGTCATTATTTGATAATTAATTAATTATCAAATAATTATTAGAGGCTCTTTTACTTTAGTTCACTTAACCTAAACTTAGGAGTTGATGTTTAATCTTTAGTTTGATTCTTATTATTAGATTGGACTAAATTTAGGACAAGTTGTCTCATTGCATGAGATTAAAACACTTGTCACTATCTTGTTAATTTGTATGTAGGGTTTGCTCGTGTATTGCTTATATAAGCATGCACATTCATTTGTAAATTCATCTAGGTTATTTGTATCAATTATAATTCTTAGGTTATTGAGCACAATCTCGCTTTTGATCTTCTCTATTGTGATAGGTAATTGCATGTAGGTGTTTCATGGGAGCTGTGAATTGAATCAATCAATTCTAACATGGTATCAAAGCCCATATCTGTAGCCCCCTATTCAATTTCTAGATAGATCCAACCTTGAGAGAAAAATCAGCTCATCCTAGGATGAAATGGGCATCACCGTTACGTCCAGAACGGCCGAAAACCTAACAATCGCCTATCGTTTCATCAATTTTGGAGCAATTGAAAAAAAAGAAAAAAAATAGACATGCATAGATCTCGAAGTGAAATAGTATAGTCGTATGGCCATATGGTCGCTTTTCAGACTTGTGCAGGCCTCCTCTGCACTAGTTCATAGGTATTTCTAATTTTTTTAAAAAAATTTACCATTGAAAAATTAAAAAAAAATTAGGTTTGCATTTTTTGTTTTTTGAAAATAAAAAATATATATATCAAAAATCAAAAAAAGGGGGGCAAGTTGTACTGACCTGCGTAGGTCAAATCCTATATAGGTTGTACTATATCAAAGCGACACCATTTGTTTGTCAGTCATTGCATTCTCACCACCCGACCTTTATTTTCCTGTAGACCTTTCAAATACAAGCGACCGCTAAAAAGAAAACCAACACTTCAAAAATATATTTGGTGGCACTAATCAATTCCAGCAAGCGCGAAAAATCTGACCTATATTTCGAGTTCAAGAATATTTCGCCATAGAAAAAGAATATTTCTTCTATTTTATACAAATCTAGCAACCAAATTTTTTTCGAGGAGAGGTGGTTTTTTTCCATTGATGGGCAACAAGACATCAAATTTAACCCCAAGATTTGTTGACGTCATCATACGAACATTTCTTAAGCCCCCCTCCTAGCCCTAATTTTTCCTAAAGGAGCAGTTGTTTTTTTTTGGCATAACTTGGGCATACGATGTCAAAATTGGGCAAACGAGATATCATCGAAAAGTTGTTTCCGCGAAATTTCTAGTGGTGCAGGTATCATCATCAGATTTTTCCAATGGTTCCTGTTATTCTCAGTCAAAGTCATATCTTCATTTTGCACCTCTGAGCTCATAACTTTTTGCCTGTATCTCCAATTTTCGTGATTCAAGCGGCATTTGAAAGGTATTTCAGAGCTCTTTCAATCCATTCATGCACTTTTTCCAAAATTTTTCCAAGGTACATTTTATTCAATATTTTGTTTTTCACAATTTTGTTGATTACTTGGACATCTTAGCACCTAGAAAGGATATGTTTCCATAAGATGGTATATTTTGATCTGCTTTATCAATGCTGAGGGTTTTACTCTCTGATTTTTTCATTTGAGCGAGTATCATGGGTTTTTTAGTTCATCCTTTTGTGATCAACTTGGATAAGGATAACTATCAGTCTTGGTGAGATGGCATCCTAACACATCTTAGGTGGCTTGATATTTTACCTTCTTTATATGGCCTTATACCTACACCAGACACACCAGGGAGTTTATTAGCATGGGGCATCATCAAAGATCATATTGTAGGGGTTATATGCTCTAGTGTTGATCTTGACACTATGTATGTTGTAGATCAGACATTGAATGTCACCACATACTTTGGACACAAATTTGGGAGATCTATGGAGACCCTCATATATCTCCATACCCAGAGGATCCTACTACAAATTGTCTCATCCCTCTTGCAGATGTAGACTTCATACCCTTTGATGACGATACTTTAGAGGAGCTTGAGTATATCACATGTCTTGCATGTTCCGATGGTTCAAAGACTTGTCTTCATGTTCCCACTCTTCAGATTGAGACTACATCACCATCCTTTGTTGTTCCTGATCAAATTGGCATCACCACATCTATGGCCCCTATTGATTCAGTGTAGGAGGACATACATCTTTCAGACATAGCTACTTGGGATTCATATCTCGTAGACATATCATCATTATTTGTGGAGTCCTATATTTTAGATCTGGAGGATTACTTTGAGGACATTCATCTCCTCTTTGTTGACAACCACATCGCTGTTGTTGGCCCACCATCTTCATCGCCTTTGTAGCTTGTTCTATATCAGTCTTCACATGACTCTAGATCAACATCATTGATTTTTGACATGTGGACACGTGAGCAGTTTTCAGAGGAACACATCATTTGTATTTGGATTCCTGATTTACCCATCCTTTTGGATTGGCTTCTCCAATCACCAGTGGATCTATTTCTTCCTAAGGGGAGAAATTTAGTTTGCAGGTAGTGGATAATATTTTGTCTTCAAATGTTCATCATTGGAACAAGAGCTATTTCTTTGTGGGGGGGATTCAAGCATCCTCTTTTTCTCTCTCCTATCGAGGGGACATCTATTGCACTTGCATGAAAAAAGAAGTCCTTGGGGGGTCACATTGATTCCTCCTATCCTTCTTTATCTAGTGCAGTCATTTCTTTCTCTCTTTTGGAGAGGAGTTTTTCCCATGTGGTTTTCTCCTTTCTTCAATTATGAGATATTTCAGTTGTTTTTTCATGGTACCTCATCAGACCTTGTAGTCGGGACCCATTTTGCATTCATTTAGCTTCCTTTATTAGTTTTTTAGTTTCTCCCTAAGTTGATCTTAAGGGGGGTGGTTGGAGTAAACAAGGCATTATCTGATAATTAATTAATCATCAATTAATTATTAGAGGATTTTTTACTTTTGTTCACTTAATCTAAACTTAGGAGTTGATATTTAATCTTTAGTTTGATTCTTATTATTAGATTGGACTAAATTTAGGACAAGTCTCATTGCATGAGATTAAAACATTTTTCACTATCTTGTTATCCCACATGTAGGGTTTTCTTGTGCATTGCTTATAAGCATGCACATTCATTTGTAAATTCATCTAGGTTATTTGCATCAATAATAATTCTCAAGTTATTGAGCACAATCTCGCTTTTGATCTTCTCTATTGTGATAGGTAATTGCATGCAGGTGTTTCATGGGAGTTGTGGATTGAATCAATCAATTCTAACAGTTTGGTCAAGGTATGTGCAGAATCATGATGGGCCAAAAAGTGGCGATATGATGGGTATGTCTAGGGTATGTGGCTGACGACTTTTTTTTACCCAAAATTAATGAAACGAAAAGGGTTTTTAAAGGAGATTCTCAGCTTTCCAACAATATAAATTATGCTTTACTTTGAATTTAATAATTAATTATTATTCATTTTCTATTTGAATTACGATTAAAGTCCTGATTCATAGGTTGATTGAAAAACATCTATAGCTTTCAAACGGTATCACATTTTTTGAATCCAAAACATGCATCACATTCTATGCTTCGCATACTACAGGATTGAAAAAAGAAAATTTGAATTTCATTAAGTTTTGACCAAGTTAAGGTGGTTAGACATACGAGTTTTTATATTTTTTAAAATTTGTAATAAAAAATTCATAATTAATCATTTACTTGGAAAAAAAATACAAAAAAATATGCATCACATTGTGACATGAGTCCTCTACTTATATCAAAAATATTATCATTTTATTGTGGTTAGGGTGGTTAGATAGAAACGTACTTATTGTTTCCCTGAAATTTAAGTACTACTGCATTGAAATTTCAAATTTTCACCAAATAGATATATTTTTTTTAAATAAACCTAGTAGTTTAGAAACTACATTCAATTTTCTATAGATTCTATTCTTACATATTTTTGAAATAATAAAGATAACTTATTCAAATTTTTAAGTCAAGTTGCCTAACTCTGATTTTTCTAATTTTTTTGCCACTTAAGGGCCTATTTTTTCCATGATGATCCTACACATACCTATCACCAATAACTTAGATTATGCCATAAATGGTTTCCACAAGTTGCATGAGTTGGATTTTAGATCTAATCAATTTTCTAAAGTGAAATTAGTGAAACCCACATCTGGTAATTTGTCTGTTCATAATTTTAGCAACCTGCGCTATTTTATTTTGGCTGGGAGGCATTAAACTCACTTACCATGAGCTGTTTGTGAAGAAAAATATTCATAATTTCAGCTTGTAGGAAGTGATACACTGTGAAAAAGCATTGAAAGTTTTCTAATCTAAGCTTAAGGAAAGAAAAAACAAATGCAATTTGGAAGAGGTTGTCATGCAGGATATTTTAGTTGTTATGCTTTACTCATACCTTGTTTGGAAACACAAAACTAATATGTAACTCACATTAACAGTGAAATGATTTACTTTCATTGAAATTTGCTAAACATTAACTGATAAAAAAAAAATTAGAACTTTGAAACAAGTGATAAATTTGCAATTTAAATATTTTGTTTTAATGAATTTGAAACAAGTGATAAATTTGGAATTTAAATATTTTGTTTTATTGATATGCAAATTTCTTTATCCATATACATATATGGTTGATGATCAAGGATCTCACCATATGCCTTAGTCTAAGGAGAATGCTCAGACTAGAACGATTTTTTATGAGAGTATTAGGAGATTAGAAAATGCATTGAGATGTTTAGAGAAAACCATTCATAACTTCCCTAATCTATCCAATAGAGATAGATTATTCACTATTAGAGATGAGATTTTACATATGATTGGTGTCATTCGATCATACAATCCTTATGATGATGTTAACATTGAGCAGTTTTATTTATCTCTTGCTAGGAGTGTTACTGGCACTATGAAATGAAAGTTTGTTAGTAAGTTAATTTCACAAGATAATGTGCATAACATGCTCCCTTTTTATAAGGGAAAAGATGGAATTAAAGGATATGCAGTTATTAGGTGTACAAATGAGTTTTTTGCTCCATTTATATATCTTAGATGGTTGGAAACTCATCATAGATGACCTCATAATGATGAGCTACCACTTTATTTTTGCAAACAATTATAAGTAGAGTATTATTTACAGATAGATGTGGATGACACATCTTTTCTGAGCATGTTGGACATGGTAAAGGAATTTTTTTTGACAAACTTGAGTATAGATTTACAAATTTGCCACCACCCATCAAGAGGGAATTAGTTGGTCCAAACCTTTTGGTTCTTTCAAAATGTTTAGAATTAGTAGCAGTAGGGGACACAGTAGCAAGCCCCACCAGATCTCATATTTTTTATAGTATTGCCACCATTACCACATAGATCAATCAAATGTCATTTGATCATGTTGGTAGATACTTATTGCAGACGCGAATTAGCCTCCTCCCACTGAAGCTATATCTAGTACTTATGATCTTTTTATTCATGTCGATCTACCATAACCATCAGATGTGGCCTATATGAGTGACATGACTATGTGTAATGTGTTTGCAATCTTTGTTATTGATTTACTAGCAGCTTACTAGTTCATCAATGAGGAGCATGGGATCCCTCTGGATTGTGTACCAACCCTTATTAGATGTTGACATCCTACTACACATACGAGCCAAGGGGTGACAGCTTCACAGGATATTCCACACCATCCTATATGCTTCCTTTCGCAACATGTTTCTATTGATCATGCAACTTGTCAAAGTTCTCAGCATGTTGCAAAGCATGTTGAGGTTACAACACTAGTTGATCTTATTTGTGGCACATATAGTGCACTTCTTTTTGGCACTGATAGCGTACCATGTACAAATGTCCTCGATGTTTCTTTACATTCTTGTGATATCAGTGGGATTGATAGAGCCCTCAATAATTCACGACAGGTACTTGAATAATTTATATATATATTGAGGTCAAAAAATTTGCATACATATATTAAATAAATAAATTTGATTTTAAAGTAGTTCTAACTCTTGATTGAAATCATGTATTTGAAAATTTCCAGCAATATGGTGATTTTCCAGACTTTGGAGATTTGGAGCATGCTAGTGATCCCATGCATTATTCACGTGAGGTACATTTAAATAATAAATTTAAATTACTTGATACATGTTCACACATTGAACTTGTGCATTGTAAGTTTTAGATAATAAATTACATATATACACATGTATATTAAATTAAATTGTACATGTACTTGAACTTGTGTGAGGCTTAGGGTAGTGGATGGGACAAGGATCAAGACAGCTTGGATTAGGACATGGATCGAGATAGCTTGGATCAGGATAGGGATCAAGATAGCTTGGATTAGGATAGGGATCGAGACATGGATCAGGGCAGGGATCATATTCATGATCTATCCATACTAGATATCCTTCTCTTTGAGTTGTTTTACATGCACACACATGTGCTATAGACATTATGGTTCACTCTTATTATGCGTTGTCACATTATATATACATTTTACATTATGGTTTACATCACATTATGGTTTTTCATGTCATGTTATATGTATGTGCAATATTATAGTTTGAACTCTTATTATGATTTTTCATAGTACATACATTTTACATTATGGTTCGTAATGTAATGTTATATATATATATATATGTACATTATTATGGTTGAAATCTTCTGATGATTTTCACATTATGGTTTGTACATCGCAATTTACATGGTTTGTGATGTCACATTATATACAAATTTTAGATTATGGTTTACATCAAATTATGGTTTGTCACATGTCATGGTATATCACATTATGGTTCTTATTTATTTAGCAAGTTCTACCTTCTGATTTTATTTATTTAGTAATTGTACCTTAATAATCTTAAATATGTTCAACCAAAATTAGAGTACATATTAATTTTTTAGTCAATCTTGATTAAGGCATGAATCAAAAAATGTTCCTAAAATAGTTTCTCTTTGTATTTAAAAAAAATGGATGTAATTAATTACAAAAATGAATGTCTTTAAATATCAAGAAATAGAAATAATTCATGAAAACATGTAAGTTAGGTCAATTCCTAAGAGCTAATAAGAAAATACAATTTTAATTTTTTTATTTTGTATTAAATTTTATGGTCAATCTTGAGCCACATAGGATCAAACCTAAGCATATATGAATTTACATGCAAGAAAAGATTTAAGTGAGAGATGGCGCTCTAAGTGGATTTGAACAAATGAAATAAAAGATTCTTGAACTTAAGAATTCTATGGAACATTTATACAATTGGCAATAGATTCAATAAGGAAAAGAAAAAATGAACTTAAAGTTAAGAGGTTTTGTATTGCATATGAATTTACATGCAAGAAAAGAAAGTTCAAGAGATTCAATGCTATAAGTGGAGTTGAATGAAAATGAAACCAAATATTTTTGAACTTAAGAATTCCATGGAACAAATATAATGGGAAAAATATTCAATAAGGAAAAGGAAAAATAAATTAAGTCAAGAGGTTTTGTATTGCATATGAATTTACATGCAAGAAAAGAAAGTGAGAGATGATGTTATAAGTGGAGTTGAAAAAATGAAATCAAATATTTTTGAACTTAAGAATTCCATGAAACAAATACAATTGGAAAAAGACTCAATAAGGAAAAGGAAATTTATGAATTTAACTTGTCAAGAGGTTTTGTATTGCATATGAATAAATACATGGAAGCAAAGAAAGTAAGAGATGATGAACTATAAGTGGAGTTGAACAAATGAAACCAAAGATTCTTGAACTTAGGAATTACATAGAATAAATACAATAGGAAATAGATTCAATAAGGAAAAGGCAATTTATGAATTTTTAACTTGTCAAGAGGTTTTGTATTGCATATGAATTTACATGCAAGCAAAGAACTTAGTGAGAGATGATGCTATAAGTGGATTTGAACAAATTAAAAACCAAATATTCTTGAACTTAAGAATTCCACACAGAACAAATACAATTGGAAATAGATTTATAAGGAAAAGAAAAAATGAATTTTTAACTTGTCAAGAGGTTTTCTAATGCATATGAATTTATATGCAAGCAAAGAAAGTGAGAGATGATGTTATAAGTGGATTTTAAAAAATGAAACCAAAGATTCTTGAACTTAATAATTTCATGGAATAAATACAATTGGAAATAATTCAATAAGGAAAAATGAATAGTTAACTTGTCAAGAGGTTTTGTATTGCATATGAATTTACATGCAAGCAAAGAAAGTGAGAGATGATGCTATAAGTGGAGTTGAACAAATGAAACCAAAGATTCTTGAACTTAAGAATTTCATGGAACAACTACAATTGGAAATAGATTCAATAAGGAAAAGGAAAAATTAATTTAAAGTCAAGAGGTTTTGTATTAAATGCACATGAATTTACGTGCAAGCAAATAAAGTGAGATGATGCTATAAGTGGAGTTGAACAAATGAAATCAAAGATTCTTGAACTTAAGAATTTCATGGAACAAATACAATTGGAAAAAGATTCAATAAGGAATTTAGGAAAAATGAATTTTTGACTTGTCAAGAGGTTTTGTATTGCATATGAATTTACGTGCAAGCAAAGAAAGTGAGAGATGATGCTATAAGTGGAGCTGAACAAATGAAACCAAAGATTCTTGAACTTAAGAATTCCACATGGAACAAATACAATTGCAAATAGATTCAATAAGGAAAAGGAAAAATGAATTTAAAGTTACAAGGTTTTACATATTGCATATATATTTATCTATCTTTATTTGTTGATAATATGTGCCTTCAATAATGACAAATCCAATGGGATACTCTTGTCCATCACCATCTATCATTGTTTCCACCAATTTTCATTTTGGTTGTGTACATCTTAGTAGATATTAATCTACACCTTTTGCATTGTCAAGATCTGCAACAACAGTGAAAATATCTCCTATACTCACCATGTAGTATAAAAATATATAAATACATGATTAAAAATTAGTTTTAATTTGAAAACCAAATTTAAATATTTATCTAAACATGCTCAACTTAAGTAGAATATATAAATCAATTTTAAGTTAAAAATTGAATCTAAAAGTAAATATAAAATATACCTATAACAACTAAATTAGGTACACATTTGTAATCAGTCGAATATAGAGAATCGTAGATCTAGCAACATTGATATTATCTTCAAAAGGAGGAATTGATACTAATTCTTTCATTTACCATTGTGAAACATACTTGTTGATGCCAAAAGTTGGCAAGGTAACAGCCCTTTGTGGGAAACTCAGTTTATGGGGGACTTATTGTGCTAAACTGAGTGACCTCCAAATTTTTAAAGAAGTTGAATTCTTCTGTAACTAGGGTTTTGGAATGGGAAACAAAAGCAGATATAAAATAAAGAATATAACTAAGGTGATATGCCAGAATTTAGATAAAAGGCATGATAAACATATCTTTTGGATACAATCTAAGGGTCTGCTTAGCAATTTACCATATCCTAGAATAACAAAGATTAAAGATTGTAGCATGAATAGTTCATTTAATGACATAAAATAATGATCCCGCTCATTTACTAAAAAGAAGAGTCAAAAGACATGATATGAACCAGTAAATTTGCATTCAAATTATAGAAGTACAATAAACAAACCATTCAAACAAAATGGCACAACATAAATTTTATCAATAGCATAAGAAACAGAGAGGCCGAACAATGGCACAGTCTATGAGTCTTGCAATAACTTAAAAAATACAAAGGCCTAGTCTCTCCAACAATCCTGTAATTCTAAAAATTGGCAAAAATCATATAATCACCAAATTTTTAACCTAAAATATTGGAACCCCTGGAACTATGAAAATCACTGAACTAGGAACCCAGAAACAGAAGCAAAGAGTTGTATTTATAACGAGCCCTCCACTACTTGGCGAGTAGCAACCGAAAAGATTCAAAATCTGAGTAATGATGTTGAGGCAATGATCACCCCCGACCTTTGTAACAAAAAAGATTCGAGACATAGCATTTGTCTGCCCTCCATTTAGGTGCATTTCCTGAGGATGATGGTAGTGGTCCAGCAAAGCCTCGTGCAAAAAAGTGTTTCCCTTTGAGATAAACTGGTTAGAACACGTAGCAGAAGCCACAACTTGTAGTTCACCTCATCCCTTGCATTGAAGTAGTGTGCACTATAGAGACACATGGTATAATTTCACTACCTGCGGTCAATATTTCATTCCTTCACTAAAATCTTGCGCAGAGAAGACACATAGCAAAATGTTTACTATAGATGTCAATTTTGGGGCCTGCCAAATCCTTATGGGAATGGGAGCTACATGGCACACAAGCAAGGCCCGATGATGAATCAAAAATGAAATGATCAAAATAGCCCATGGTGATGATAAGTGGGAGCATTTCGGGGGGGCGATGGAAGAGAAAAGAGGAAACGGATTTGGACTATGGTGAGCAGACACGTGGTTGGAGTCACGATATCAACCAAAAAGGGGCCCGATGGAAATTGTTGGAGGCATGGGCTGACACTTAGCCAAAAATCAAACCCAAAGGGAGCATGGTGAATTTTGAATTCACAGCTTCTAGCAACTAACAGGGGCATTTCGCTTGAGGAACATGGAACCCAAAAAATTTCTCTGGCTCGCAGACCAGAGTGTCATCCATTGGTGACAAAATTAGAGCTTGGAAAGGGCTACCTACAAAGGTGGCCAGTCATCTTCGAATGGTATCTATAGTTTGCACAAATTCTCTTGTGCTCCACCTAGGTCAATCATTTCTTTATGAGGTAGTGCATCAGGTAAACCGGCCCCTGCTTCAAAATGGAACAATAGTTGTGCAAGAGGATGGATAACCCGTTCAATGTCTGTTGTAGTAGGAGGACAACTAAAACTCTGGAAAGTGTTTAGGTCTCACTCCTTCTCTTCAATTCTTTCTACAATTTGTTTAGTTGTGGCTATCGACCTATCTTCAAAAAATTAAGATGGCCAACCCATCTCGCTCAGCCAGGAGAAATTTTCCGCATGTCATCTATTGTCCAGTTCAAGGTAGTTGTGGCCACTTTAGTCCACTGCAAGGCCGTGTGGCAATGGATGAACTTGTTTTCTGTTTGAGCAGAAGCATCCCGATCTCTGATTCCTGCCTTGGCTAGGTCTTCATTAGAGATCGAATATAGATTGGTGAGTAAACTCTTTGCTTCTAGAACCCTCTCTAAGATGAACTGCAGGAATTGCTCAATTGTTCCATGGACCTCCTAGCTCAATCTGGTTGCCTTTGAGATGAACCAAAGTGTTGGTTGCAATGTTAGGTAGAAGGTTTTAACTTTTTCCCAATAAGAAATATATATCTGCTAAGCCAACATGATGAGGTCTAGCTGCGCAAAGGAGGCTTGGAGAGAGCTCTTCAAAGAGGATATTTATACATCCTTTGAGTTAATAACTTTTGTTAATTTTGCACTCCTCCTTTTTTGCGGATGCCAATTGCTCCCCGAAGCTGTTCATTTCTTTATGCCAGTTTTCGTCTGCCCGAGTGTGGTTCGTCAATTTTCTGTCAAGAGAGGACTTTGTTTCTTAAAGCTCTTTCTTCTTTTGTTGGAAATTTTGCTTCATTGAGGTCAATTAGCTTTGATACTTTTGGTTCCTTGCTCGTAGCTCATTGAGCAGTATGGGGTCAACAGATTGGGACTTATTGAGCTTCTCCTGGAGCTTGCTCCACTCTGACTCCTCTGTTCGCATGCATGCAACCTCAACTTCTAGTGATTTCTCTTTTGTTTCTAGGAAACTAACTCGTTCCTTCATCAGCTTTAGTTGCTCCTCCTTTTTCTTCAATTGACCCGGCCAAACTTCAAGAAGTTGGTCGTCACTACCTGTTGTGTTTCCTCCATGAGTTCCACCTTATCCTATGGTCGGGTTGCGGTCAAATCAAGCCCCATGGCATACATGTCATAGTTTCCCAAGAGCATCTCCCCCTGTGGTTTGACAACATTTGGGTACATGGTGGCAAAATTCAACACCTTTTTATCTTCATTGTAAATTTTATATACTTTGGACTCTGCCTCCTTATCATCCTTTTCTTTTCACTTCTAGATCCTGAGGACTCGCATTTTCTTTGTGGCTTCTCCCTGAGATATGAATTCAGATGGCGACTGAACCAGTCCGCCAGCAATAGGTGCACTAGGACACAGGGAAAAAGGAAATACCCATGTAGCGGCCCCTTGCATTTTCTTTTGTGGGAGATTGATAGTTTTTGGGGAGAAAAAGGGAACCTACCATAGTTCAGTTTGCGAACTAGCAGAAGGGCTCATTAGTTGTGGTGATGGGGTGGTCATAATTGAGTTCATTTGATGGGTATGTTGGGTCAGACCTGAGGTAGCAGAGGCAATAGGGGTGTCGATTACAACTGAGCTTTCATCAAGAGAGGTGAGGAGATATTGAGCAGCGGTGTCTAGCGTTACAATTTGCGAAGGTGTTAAGATAGATTGCCCAGTTTTGGTGAATTGGGAGAAACCTTCCAAAAACATGGTGGTAGGGGAAGGGAAATCTGGGTTGAAAACTATAGTAATGGGCACTGTGAGAATGGAAGAGGACACCAAAGATTGAGAAGTAAGAAAATCAAAAGCAAAAATTACCTGTTGACTAGACATTGGCAGCGCTTTGCTTGTCGTTGACTACTTACTTACTTTGGGCTCTTGGATTTCTACGAGCACTTGACTTGTAGCGGCTCCTTGTGATCCTTCACTTGAAATAGCTTCAGTTCATTGCCACTTAGTAGGTGGGGAATCTTTGATCACCATAGTTTCTATAGTTTTTGTTTGTTGCTGCTGGGGAACTCTTGCCATTTTTGAGGCCCAGGTGAGTGTCTACGAGGCTCATGACACATTTAGTCACACATTTGAAGATACATAGGAAGATTTCCCTGTAGACTTTCTCTTTTGCTGGGCAGAGGATGTTGATGTCTCAGCTTCCTCCTCTGGTTGCTCTTCTTCTTCGTCAGGTTCGTTGCCACTATTATCGCTTGAGTTGGGAGCAGGGTGCTCCTCATCCCATAGCCTCTCAAACTCTTTGTCTTCCGCTATGTCATTATAAGGTGCATTAGCCCATTTTATCTCCTGGCGATATATCCAGAAGGCTTTGATCTTTTCATCAGTCCATTCTTCCTCATTCTTCAGCTCATTGTGCATAGCCTTCCCCATTTTATAGTTCTCATCATAATCTACGACTAGGAAATAGAACCTGTGTCATGGTGGCATGTTTTCTTCCATGGGGATTTGAACCAGGTCAACCAAAAATTCATCTTTATCCTCTAGTGGGATGTGTCTCCACTCCCAGTAACGCTAAGGGTTGTGAGTTACCTTGAGGTGATCATATGGTAAATTGTTGAACGGGTTGTAATCCCATCTGTCGCAAATCATTACTAACCCCAAACAAGCTAGTTTATCCTGCAGAAGCGGGTGTGTCTACTTCTTTTTCATGGCCATCATTTTGAAAGTCTATGGATAGGTGAAGAATCCCTTTCTCTTGACATTTTTGCTATTGCAGAAGGTAATATCGATAATGCACACCTTCCAGAACAATTCCAAAGCCAACACTCATTTAGTCACACATATCGGAAGGTGGAAGGGTTCCTCAATGAAGCCTCACATTCAGATGAATGTAAAACCTGATCTGATAAACCAATCACATTTAGGAATGAAATTCTGCATAAACTTACTCTAAGTCAAGGTGAGCCGATTAGCACACTCCTCCCCTAATAAATCTTGCAAAATTGGAGTCAAAAAATTGTCCAAAAATGCGTAATAATCAAAAGTAGAAGAGAGGAGAGGGGTCCAGATAAAAATTGTCTTTTTCCTTGTCTTTTCATCAAAGATTGACAACTCCATATGCTCAGCAAAGAAATTAGGGGTTTGATATAATAACATATAATCAAGATAAGAGACAAATCTAAACTTTCGTTCAGCTGGGTATTTGTTAATTTTCTCTAACATCTTCTTTGACAAGAATTCTCCAAAATCATACCAGAAATAAGATTTTTGGTAGCAGAATTGGAAAGTCGGGCCCAATTGAAAAGACTGCACCTCTTGGTTAGTGTCCAAACCGAAAACAAATTCCATCATTGAAAAGACATCTTGTAGGTCATCCTTGAAAGCGTCGTGTGGAGCAAGAATTACTGGCAGATTCCCACATTCTGCTTCAATTCTTCTGGTTTCTTTGTTGAAAAACTCTAGAGCCTTATCCCTGGTGTTCCATATATCATTTCCTCTTTTAGGATTGAATGTCTCAACTTTCATCCCCCTTTACACAGGGTCTAGAATGCATAGCATATTCCATATGGCAGCCGGACTGATGTTAACTGAAAGAGTCAAGCCTTCGATAGTGTTGGTACTTGGATTGAAAAACCTAATGGCTGCATCTACCAACTTTGCGTAGTAGTGCACAGATGGTACCATATATTGAGGAAACCCATTGAACCATATCTTTTCTGTAGCTGAAATTGGCCTCCTGGACAACTTCATTCGTGCGTAGGCTACTTCCCTGAATCCTTTGGGGTTTTTTGTAATTAAGGGATCATGGACATTATCCCAATCTTCATGAACTAAGCTCTAGTCTCTATAGATTTTGGGCTTGTCTAGCTGCCTTGTGTTATCCCATTCCTGCTTGTCGGGAATACCCAGCATAGCATATGAAATATCTTCAAAGACATTAACTGCTAGTGCTCTTTGTAGAGCTTTAGCTAATTCTTGTGTTGCTACTGGCCTAACCCACTGGCTTGAACTTTCTGCCATTGCTAATCTATGGGAAGCTTTCTACTTAGCTAGAATTCTTTTGAAATTTTACTTCGGCTCTTGGCTTTGCTCTAGAATTTTTTTCTTTCCACTTTTAGTAGTGTTCTTAAAAGAAAACTTTTAAGTGCTTTAAAACTTTTACATGCAATATTTAGCGATCTTTTCTCAAGATGGTAGATGAGAACCACATTTTTTGCATTTAATACAACATGTACCGCCAACCCTTTGGCTTGTGTGAGATGAATTTCTTGTCATTTTGATTTGACAAAAATTCATAAATTTAATTAGCAACTTCTTGTACATCACAATTTCCTTGGAACTTGAGTTGATGCCTTGCAATAAGCTTAAGCCTCCGTATGCATTGGAAATTAATATCTTAAAAAGAATGATTAGGCTAAAGATGCACTCAGTATTTGAAAAGATATGAGTTCCACTTTGGAATAATCAAAATACTTGGAGGATGACACCTCAGTCCTTGGTCGTGCATAACACCGCCAATTGTTGCCAACAGCTTAGGCTAATTAATTAGCCTTCATCAATTTTGCATGTAGCAAATCGTACTTAGCAGATGCAACTGGGTGGGAAATTCGAGCAAGCCTAGGCACAACTTTCAAGTTGGTACTTGATTAACATCACATTTATGGAAAGCAGATTACCACACCTTTTCTCACTTTTTCTATAAATGGGCCTCTTCGCAATAGTGAAATCACACTTAGTGATTTGAGCAAAATTGGTGTTAGGAAATTGGCATAACAGTTTAGCATTTGTAGTGCGTAACATTCTCATAGGCTAGACTTAGGTGCTTTGCAAGGATAGTTTTAAAGTATTTGTAGAAGGTCTGACAAGATGAATACCCCAATTAGGCTAGTGTCGCACAAGTCTCAGACTGACTTCCTAGGAGAGATTTCTACCAGGTAGTTAAAGAGAATGACGAAGAACAACCATTCACTATCCATTATAGCCATAAAGTGGGTCTTGGGACAGGACTGCCTCAAGTATGAGGACAAGTATCGAGTCAACACTAATGTGTGCTTGCACTTTTTCGCCTCCATGCTAGATATAGGAATTCCCAAGCCATTAATTCTCCACCTGGTGAAGGAAATTTTCCCCAAGAAATACTTGAACGGCCTCGGTAGGTCATTGCAAATGTTGTATATGGTGGGGGAATCCTGACCGCAAGTGACCTCCAAAGGTTCATAGAAGAGGATTTGGTCGTGCCATGGCTGCCATTTTTTAGTGGCTTCCACCTCCAAACACGAGATGAGCACCACTAGAGGGTAACTCGAGCCTGCCACTTCATGTTTCACATTTACAACGTGGTGCCATTCTACAACATCGATTGGTACATAGACTTCAGGAACTTGGTGTTCCCTCCACCTGCCTTTGCTCCATTGGATGATGTTGTTGTTGCTCTCGTGGATGAGGATATTGTGGACACTTCCATTGATGCGTTCGTCGCTACTGCTCACACTGTGAATTGAAGACCCGCGTTTTTCTTTTTCTCATTTTCAGAAAACTCATAGTAATTAGTCTCTTTTTGTATACATGCCTGGAAAAGGATTTTTCATAATATATAATGGAAGAAAAATACATATACTTTTGGAAGCGTGGCCTTATGAGCCATTTTGGAAATGTAAATATCAAATTATATATATAATTAAAATATGTCGTTATGATTATCTCGTTGTCTTCTCCTGGCTCTACAACTGGGTTATTTTTCTTTTCCAGCATGTATGTATGAATCTCGGCTTTGCATGCGGGTGTTTAATTTTTCTCTGCTCGGCTATGAGTTTATTTCTCTTGCTTTCTACAATAATGGGTCACTGTTTCTTTTTTCCACAAACTATAGGATAAAATAAAAAGACCGGCCAGCCAAAACAAAAAGGGAAAGAAGGGAAAATCATATTTACATATTTACATGGGTATGGAAAGCAAGCTTAATTGAATAATTTTAAATGAATTCCATTGACAGAAATCCCCATCGCTTCATCTTCCATAGTCTCTAACTCGTATACATTGTGCTCCTTGTATTGAATTATCCTGAATGGTCCTTCCCAAAGGTTGTCAAACTTTTCGTGTTGACTCGGCTTCGTGGCTCTTTCGTTATATTTTAGCACCAAGTCTCCACACTTTAGGCCTTGGTCAGACGTTTTCTTGTCAAACCACCTTTTAACTTGGCGGTTATTCATGGTAGTCAGGGACTTTTCCTTTTTCTCTTGTACTTCTAGCAACTCAGCTAACCACACCTCCATTGCACCATTTTGCTCCACTTTGAGGGATTTTCGCAATTTCAGCACCGGAATCTCCATAGAGATAGGAAATAACACCTCTTTTCCATAAACTAGCTCATATGGTGAAGTCTTGAGGACTTTCTTTGGAGTTATGTGGTATGCCCAAGGTGTTGTTCGAATATTTTTGTGCCACTCTCTTTGATATTCTAATTCGATTCTTTTGAGGAGTCAAACTAGATTCTTGTTTGTTGATTCGGCTAGGTTGTTCCCCTATGGGTAGTAATTTGATGATGTTTTAAGGAATATTCCATGTGTAAGCACAAATTGACTTACCTTGGAGCCTAGGAAAGCTTTAGCATTGTCGGAGATGATAGTTTTGGGTGGGCCAAATCTTGTCACCAGTTCCTCTAGGAAATCCACAATCTCTACCTCTATCACATTCTTGAGTGGCACAACCTTGGTCCATCTTGTGAAGTAATTTTTGGCCATTAAGATCCATTTATATCTTGCACTAGAAGTTGGGTTAATCATTCTAATGAAGTCTAAACCCCATTGCGCAAATGGCTCATCAACTACTATTAGATTGAGGGGCATTGCAGAATTCTTTCTTCTTTCAGTGAAGAACTGACACTCTTTGCAAGTTTTCACCAAGGAGTGGGAATCATGGAATAGCATCAGCCAAAAGTAACCCATGCACATGATCTTGATGGTGGTAGTCTTTGTGGAAAAAATTTCGCCTGCGAGACTGTTGTGGTAAGTGTCAAGGATCCTCTTTGCTTGCTCTATGTTAACACATCGCAATAGAATGTCGTTGAAATTTATCTGGAACAAGATTCCTTCAATGAGTGTGAATCCACTATTTTGCAACCAATAGAATCTCCTCTTCTGAGAAGGAAGGCCCAATGGGTTTTTTGTTGTATGCATAAACCTTACTCTGTATGCCAGCCAACAACCTTCGAATTCTAACCCATTTGCTAGGACTAGTTTCGGCTGCTCTTCTTTGGGGGCCATCTCTTCCTCATGCACAAGACACTCGCACAATCCTCTTCCCTGAATAGTCTTGGTAGGCTTGACCTCAAGGTCATACTCAAGGATCTTGGTGATCCAATTGGATCTTTTCTTGGTGATTTCTCCTTCCATGGTGTATTCACACACACTAGAATGTGCAACATAGAAAATCACCTTATTGCAGGAGATTAGGTGTCAGAACTTCTTGAGCCCCTTAACTATGGAAAATGCCTGTCTCTCTACAAAGTTGTAGTTTGTTTAATATTCCTTCAGGGTCTCAGAGTGAAATGCTATTAGATTCTCTCATTTTTCCTTGTTATCTTTCTGAGTTAAGACAGTAGCAATGCTTGATTTGCTACTGAATACATACATTATAAAGCCCTTTTATAGGTATGGGTTAACCAGAACAGGAGTGGAAGAGATAGCATCCTTGACCCTCTCAAAGGCTTCTCTAGCTTCTTTTGTCCATTTGAATATTTGATCCTTTTTCAACATGAGGGTAATTCGCCTAATTATTCCTACAAAATTACAAAATAAATTTGCTAACAAAATTTACCTTCCCCAAGAAGGATTGAACTCCCTTCTTGTTGAACGGAAGAGGAAGCTCTTTGATTTATTTCACCCACTCTAGATCAAATGAAATTCCTTCTTTGGACACTACGTTCCCTAGTAGTTTTCCTTACAGTACTCCGAAGACACATTTTTTTGGGTTTTGGGATATCCCAAACTCCTGGCATTTCTTGAACACCATCTCAAGGTGATCAAAATGATCATTCTTGGATTTGGATAATACTATCAGATCATCTAAATAGATTAAGATAATCTTATTGATTAATTTGTTGAAAGCGGTATCCATTCCTGTTGGAAGGTAGCTCTTGCATTGGAGAGGCGAAATGAAATTTTGGCATATGAAAATGTTCCCCACTTGGTAGTGAACGTCATCTTATGTTGATCTTCCTCTTTGACCTGGATCTGATAGTAACCAGAGAAACCATCCAACAGGGAGAACATCTCCGATCCTACCACTGTTTGTAGGATTGACTCCATTGAGGGTAGTGGGTAATGATCCTTTAGGGATGATTTGTTTAAGTCCCGAAAGTCCACACATAGGCGAATATCTCCATTTTTATTTCGGATCAAAGCCAAATTGGATACCCATGTGCTATGCTTGATTGAGAAGACAATCCGTGACTAGATAAGCTTTGTTAATTCTTGCACCATTAGTGCTTCAATCTTGGGATTGATAGGTCTTTATTTTTGGCAGACAGGATTTGCACCTTCCGCTAACTCTATTGTGTGCTAAATGACATCGAGATCATATCCCTTGAGGTCGTCATATGACTAGGCCACCACTTCTTCATATTTATCATAGAAGTTAATAAGCCTTTATTTATCACGATGTGGGACATCCTTCCCAACTTTGAGATTTCTTCCATCTCTGACTTGTAGGTTCGCATAGTCACTTTTGTCTGCTACAAACTTTCATTTGTCATTTCTTGCATCATCAAAATCAAAAAGGTTTTTGAGCATGACCAACCCTTTTGGAAGCTTGTTGGATTTTAGCTGGATGATTTTCCCTTCACAGGCTTCAAGGATTTTTGGTTGAAGTTGGTCAGCAAATTCACCTGATTGCTAGATGAATGAGGCAATGTGTTCGTCACTATCAAACACTTTCCGGCTTTGGTCATTATCTAGAATCACTGATTGGACTATTACTCACATAGAGTGTTTGTTGTGAATGAGATCGGAGGCAGGATCAAATTGAGATCTGATCGATGCCATGTGATCAACTTCTGCATTTTGTTCTCAGGGCATCATCTGAATGTTGAAGGCTTCAAAACTCTCAATTAGGTCCCAAATTTGGTGTCTTTAAGATCGCATGCGGACTTTTTTTGCCACAAAAATTCCTCGTACTTGATTGACTACTAGTTTAGAATCTTCGAACACCATCAATTGCTTAATGGCCATCTATTCCGCAAGGCTGATACCTTGTACTAGTCCTTTGTATTTAGCTTAATTGTTTGAGTAAGTGAACTAGAACTAGAAAGACCTTAGTTCCTTTTTATTTTGTGGGGACATTAAACATATCCTAGATCCTACACCATTCTTGCATCTTGCTCTGTCGAAGTACAATGTCCATAGCTTAGAGGCTTGAACACCTACAGGTTCTTTGACAACCTTAGGGAGCACTTGACCTTCATCATAGATGACATAGGTGCCCAGCCTGGTAGCATGGTAGTTGCCAAAAGGGTTGGTGTCTATATGTTTTCTCAAGAGAGCATCTTCTTGATCATCCTGATCTTTGGTCACTTTTTCATCTTCTAGTAGCTCATCGTAATACATTTATTGCTTTGTGATAGAGGTATGCGCAACTTCAAAATTGATCATAGATTCATCGGCCACATGCTCTAAATGTAAGGCTTTAGATTCTATCTTCATTTTTGCACCATGCTTAGTTCTAAGGATCAAATGTGACCAATCCAGGGACAAGTATCTACCTACTTTTGAAGTAAATTATCGGGATAGACAGAGGCTGAACATGGGGGAACATCTATGATCATAGTGTCTTGCAACACAGTGATACTAGGGCAAGCAAATAGAGTCAAGGGGAGTGCTTTGATGATACCTACAGTTTCGACTATGTTTCCATCAAGCTACATCACTCCTCTTTTTAAGGGTTCATAGTTGAGTCCTAAAGCTTTAGCTATTTGTTTAGGTATAACTATGGTGCTAGCACCAAAATCAATCATGGCATTGTGTAATACTTTCTCATCCCCTATAATGAGAGTTAAGAAGGGTTGGGGCTTCAGCTTATCTCTAACTTCAGTAGGGGCTTCAGCTATGTTGTTCGTAAGAACTTTTGCAAGAGATGGTTGATCAAAATCCTTTACTTTGGGAAATTTCTCCATCGTCACCGCGCTTACGTCTTCTCGGAGAGCCTTCTATAGTAGTGTCTTCTGCTCCGAGATAGCTAGAATATCCCACAAAGACACATTAGCAGATGATTTCTTCAATTTTTCCACCACATTGCAAGGTGGTGGATTCAAAGGTTTCTACTCCTTTGCTCTTGTTATAATAATTTCCTTTCATGGCTGATATTGTGGCAACGCTATGGATTTACTAGGCATCTGGCTAGAAGCACTTTTAGGTTGTGGACTGACTAGTTGCAGGACAACCGGTTCGCCCATGAATCTCCTCTTTGAGTGAGTGTTGTAGTCAGATTGTACTTGCGGTGTTTTAGATGTGGATGTATCATTGGCAAACACCGCTTCTTCTTCCATCCATAAGAAGAGTGCATGGTCGAGAGCGATGTTCGGTTCTTGCTCTAGTGACATCCCTTACATTTTTTCAATGAGCACTACATTGTCCATTTGTGAAGAAGTATACACATAGCTTCTGGGGTTTGATGTTGTGGCTTGGTTGCGCTACTCCACCACCTTTTGTTGTAAGTTGCCTCGTGAGCAATTTTGGGGCATATGTGAATCACTGCAAGGGAAGGACCAGGGGTTGGTGTCATCTGCTAAATTGTTTTGTCTTATAATCAACTCCCTGTTTGAACTTAGATTAGTGCTTTGTAGCAGAGTGGGTACCAGTACCATTTGATTCATTGTTTGCACCTACGGATTCGTGTGAGCAGCTCCTTGGAACTAGTTTTGTTGGTAAGAGGACCTTCTTCCTTGATAATTTTGGTAAGCAGGCTTCATAGGTACGACTTGATTGTGCTTTATAATGGTTATCTCATTGACAATAGTCTACAACATTTCCTTTAATTTGATCATTTCCTCCTTTGAAGAGCCGGATGTAGAGGCAACATTTTGTTGTACACTCGGGTACATCTACATGGATTGAAGAGGAGTCGGTGCACTGGTGGAAGGTGTCTCCTGAGTAGGAACCGATATTTTAGGGAATATAGGAATGATGAGTCAAGGCGGTAGCTTCCCAACATCTATCATTTTGTTTTTTGCTTTAACAACGATGCTATATGTGCCTAGTAGGGTGGTTCTGCTGAGAGACTAGATCATCTTTGAAATATTGGGATTGATAGACTTCAAATAGAACATGAAATCCAGATCAGGTGATGGGCAGATATCAACTTGAATCCTCTGCCAGCTTGTATGGAACGGATCATTGAAGTCAGTCATGGCTTTGTGTGGGGCCGGCTTTATAACCGACAGCTGATAATATAGTGATGATTGGTATCCTTCATTCAAAAATCTCTGATAGAAAGGTTCCCTGAGCTCATCCTAGGTACTGATAGTATTTTCTTGCAATGTGTGGTACCAATCCAATGCCTTACTTCTGAAAGATATGGCAAGCAACCTTAATGCCACATTTTGGGTTGTAACCCCATGTACTAAGCATACATCCACAACATCTTGCAAATGTTCAGACGGTGTTTTTGAGTCATCTCCAGTGAATTTAGGTATAGCTTTTAGGGTGGAAACCAAGATAGCAGCCCAAACGATAGGTGCTACTTGTGCAACAAGAGGGATTTCGACATCCCATGCCACATAATTTTTGTTAGCAGTGGGCAACATGGCTAGCAAAAAGAGAGGAGGAAGCGGAATGTTTACTAATTGGGTTGCAGGGTGTACTATCCCTAATGGTGGTACTAATAAAGTAGGATTATTTGTTTTTCGTGACCTAGTAACAGGTTGATGGCTCATACACCCTTCTAAAAATTTGATTCATTAAGCTCAGTCCCACTAGGCATTCTAGGAAAAATAAAAATTGTTGATACCAAAAGTTGGCAAGGTAACAACCCTTTGTGGGAAACTCAATTTATGGAGGACTTATTGCGTTAAACTGAGTGACCTCTAGATTTTTAAAGAATTTGGATTCTTCTGTAACTGGGGTTTTGGAATGGGAAATGGAAGTAGATATAAAATAAAGAATCTAACTAAGGCAATACGCCAGAATTTAGATAAAAATCATGATAAACATATCTTTTGGATACGATCTAAGGGCCTGCTTAGCAATTTACCATATCCTAGAATAACAGAGATTAAAGATTGTAGCATGAACAATTTATTTAATGACATAAAATAATGATACCGCTCATTTACTGAAAAGAAGAGTCAAAAGACATGATCTGAACCAGTAAATTTTCATTCAACTTATAGAAGTACGACAAACAAACCATTCAAACAAAATGGCACAGCATAAATTTTATCAATAGCATAAGAAATAGAGAGGCTGAACAATGGCACAGTCTATGAGTCTTGCAATAACTTAAACAATACAAAATCCTGGTCTCTCCAACAATCCCGTAATTCTAAAAATTGGCGAAAAGCATATAATCACCAAACTTGTAACCTAAAATATTGGAACCCTTGGAACTATGAAAATCACTTAACTGGGAACCCAGAAACCAAAGCAAAGAGCCATATTTATAGTGAGCCATCCACCACTTTGCGAGTAGCAACCAAAAATATTTGGAATCTGAGTAATGATGTTGAGGTAATGATTACCCCCATCCGTTGTAACAGAAAAGATTTGGGACACAACATTTGGCTGCCCTCCATTCACGTGCATCCCCTGAGGATGATGGCATTGGTCCAGCAAAGCCTCATGTAGACAAGTGTTTCCCTTTGAGATAAATTGGTTAGAACTCATGGCAGAAGCCACAGCTTGTAGTTCACCTCATCCCCTGTGTAGAAGTAGTGTGCGTTGAAGAGACATGTGGCAGCATTTCGCTGTCCACGGTCGATATTTCATTCCTTCACTGAAAGCTTGCACAGAGAAGACACGTAGCAAAAATTTTACTACAGATTTTGATTGTGGGGCCCGCAAAATCCTTATGGGAATGGGAGCTATGTGGCATGGGAACGGGGCCCGATGAGGAATCAAAAAGGAAATGATCAAATAGCCCATGGTGACGACACGTGGGAGCATTTCAGGGGGCTAGTGGAAAAGCATAGAGGAAACACATTCAGACTGCAGTGAGTAGACACATGGCTGGAGTCACAGTATCAACCAAAAAGGGGCCAATGGAAATTGTTGAAGGCGCGGGCTGACACTTAGCCAAAAATCAAACTCGAAGGGAGCATGTTGAATTTTGAATTCACAATACCCATCTCTAATATTCTCACATTCTATAATATCTTCATTGGCCTCAATGAAATCAACACAAAAACATGATTTCTCTCTCACATTAATTGCATAAGGCTTACTACATCCTGTTGTCATGATTTGATGTAGACTTCTAATACCATTAATTATTTGACAATTTTAAGGATTTGATCTATCAATATCTGTAAATTACAAACATCCAAGTGATTGAAAAGTGTATATATATATATTTAAATTTGAAAATTCAATTTTCATGTACACACACTTTGAAATTCAAATAACAAATTATTGACTATGTACCTTTAACTTCCCAAAAATAGTGTGTTATATAATGAGTCGCGAGCGGAAAAATGACTTTTGCACCATTCAAAAAATTTCATTTGCATTCCATATGGCATTACCTACAAGTAAATGTTGGCAAAATTTATCAGGTTAAGAGGTTTAAGAATTTAAAGTTCAAATAGAATTTTTAAAAAAAATTATATTCCATATATGGTGTTACCTGCAAGTTCATGTTGACAAAGTGCACACTTCACACATGCTCCTGCTCTATTGTGCTCTCCTTTTCCATGTCTACTCTCATAAAAATTCCACAAAAAATTGGTGTCACGTCTAGTATGTTGTTGGCATAACCAATTAAAAGCTTTTGCAAACTTAAATTGTCCTATAAAGTTACAAATAATTTCATTCAAACCAAATTAGTTGAAAAAAATAGATATACATAAACATGTATACATAGACAACATATATAAGTAATTGAAAAATTTAAGTCTCAAAGTTAAGTAAATAAATTTAATTTAAAAAAAATAAATGCTTACCAACACATCCATCACACCATATCTAGTGTTTTCCAGCATTTATGCCACATCATCTTAGGTCTTCAAAAAAAATTCTAAAACAATGGGCTACATAGCTTCTATCATGACCCGTATCATCACTAATATAAAATTGAACCTCTTTGATGATAATTCAATCATCTTTGCTACTATTTAAATCATCTACATGTAACTTGGCATGCCTATAGCAAACTTGCACAAAGATTGCAACTTGCTCTAAATGATAATATTGACTTTGAATCTCAGTTTGAGGACTAAATGTATAGTTTTTAGAGAAATCTACAATAGAGAGAATACAACTTGGTGGAAAGTAATTCTTTGAGTCATGAAATTTCTTAGCTTGTCATCTTGCACCATGACAATGCTAGATATGTGGATATAGGATATTGCAAAATTTATTCATAAATTCATTGAAACACAATCCACTCTCTTTGAGAACAATTTTTTTGGCCTCGACTCCTAACTTCATTGAGTATTTCTCACATTCAAATGTCTTCTGAATAACTTGCATTGAATGATCAATATTGCAACTTGTAAAAGATTCTTCAAATTTCCATAATCATTACATATATATTTTTTATACATTGTACATTGAATTCATCTGAATCTTCTAATTTTTCACATACAAGAGACTTCACAAATTGTGTTGTGCTTCTAGCGATGGCTATATTTGGATTAATTACTGCCATAACTTTTTTATATGACTGTAGGTGTAGATGAAATTCAACATGATTTCAACAACAACAAGTTTCACATACTTTATTTATACGTACAAACGATGGTCATAGTCTCTCAAACATCCTTTGACAAATCTTCACATTTGAAAATTCTTACTTGAATGCTTCAAAAAGTTTTCTTTTTTTGTATCTATAAAATGTTTTGGATGATAAATTTTTTGCCATCTTCACCTATTATTTATATAGTTTCCCTTCTATTGGAAGAAACACGAGATTATCTGGTCCAATATTCAATCACCTATTTCTTTACATCTTTTGAAATTCTATCTTTTTGGGAAACCCTACAAATATTTATCCAATTTTTCTCAATATTTCATCTAATCTATCTCTCTTTTCAATATAACTTTGAATAGTTCTCCTAGAAACATTTAGTAATTGGGAAATATCTTGAACTTGTCTTCTATGTGATAATTCCTTACTAGAAATTGTATACACTTAAAAATGGTCACATCATATTGTCTGGTAATTAATTAAATATTTTTAATATTTAATTAAAATCTTCGAATTCTATCTGCGTATAAATAAATTTAAATAATTTATTTATATTTCTTCATTCTTTTATTTTGATTAAATAAATAAGTTTATTTAATCATCTTTTCAGTATTCATTTCTTAATTAATTAAATAAATATTACGATTTATTTATATTAATTATCATATAATCTTAGTTTGAATATTTTATTCAAATAAAGATTAAAATATTCTTCTTCTTCTAAATATCTATTTATAATTAAATATTTCAAATATTTAATTAATTCCTCTAATTCGATTCATATATCTATTTATAATTAAATATTCATAAAATATTTAATTAATTCTTCTAAAAATTTATATTCTTCTAAAGTCATATCATAATTAAATATTACAAAATATTTAATTAAATCTTCCATAGTATAAAAATCAAAAATCAAAATGCAATAAATGAAATTAAATAAATTTATTTATTTAATTAATTTTGGGATTTATCTTCAACACCCGTGAAACAAACTGCCAAAACAGAAAATTAAATTTTCTCAGTTTCTGTGCAGGCTTGTTCCCGTGGGTTGAAGATAGGAATCCATCATTCTCTCCAACCTCTCAACCTCTCCCATCTTCTTCTCAACTTCTTCATCTTTCACCATTCAAATCTACCAGACAATTTCATAGCTGTAGATTCTTGCCAGCCGGTATTGTGCCTGGAAAAATCTATAAATACGACTGCCGGGAACTCCAAATCATATAGAAGTTTTAAGCAAGTAAATTATAGGAAAATTTCATAGCATTCATAGCATTCATAGTAATCATAGCATTTTCATTTTATAGCAATAGAATCATGACATATTTTCAATCCATAGCATCTTTCATTTACAGCTCCTGTGCATAATTCACAGCCCCTATTCATATCCGTTAGCAATACCATCTTCACCAGCATATAGAATAGAGGTTTTCATTTGCATACTCATTCTACAGCAGCCATTTGGAGAAGCTTACATCAAATCTGAGAGCAACAACTTCAAAAGAATCACTGTAGATAGAGAAAATGGAACGGCTCTGAAGAATTCTTGTTTATTTAATTTTATTTCAATTTCTTTAGTTTAATGTTTCATTAGAGTGTTTTGTTTTCATTTAGATTACAAATTAAACAACAACACATTTTTGGCGCCCACCGTGGGGCTCTTGCCCCCTTTTTTTAATATCTATTTGCAGTTTCTTTTGACAGGTCACAGACAAAAACAGCGGAATAGCGCAGGAAACACGTTTCGGGAATTTCATCTCTAGTTTAGTGCATTTGAAGACTATTGCAGCGCCCATGAGAACTATTACAGTGCCCATAATCAATATTGCAGCGCCCGTAAGAACTATTGCAGCGCCAGTAATCAATTTTGCAGCGCCCATAACAAATATTGCAGCGCCCGTAAGAGATATTATAGCGCCCGTAATTTATTTTGCAGCGCCCATAAAGTATTTTGCAGCGCCTATAATGTTTGTTGCAGCGCAACTTTTAAAAGGCAGTATATTGTAATCTATAATTTTAAAAAAGTCTAACTAACTCCGACGCAGCCACAGACAGTTAGTAATTTTTAAGGATAAAATGAACCAATCCTAAGGTAGTCATCTAAAGAAAAATGAACCAATCCTAGGGTAGTCATCTAAAGAAAAACGAATCAATCCTAGGGTAGTCATCTAAGGTAAAATGAATCAATCCTAGGGTAGACACTTCATGTTTTGTTTTGGGCTTAAAAATAATTTTCTTTTTATGTGAAGAAACATCTTCACTTAGCTTAGAAAATTTTCATTTGGTGCTTAAAATACATTAGTGTTTGCTTTTTCTTTGGTGATAGGCCTATGCTCTCCCCTTAACTGGGTGATCAAAATTCCAAACTCACCTATTTCCCTTTATGTATTTTCCTGTTTTATTAATACCTCTTAGAAGGCCTGCCATAGTGGGAAAAAGTACTCACCCTACGGGAACGACCTAAGTGGGAACAACTAAAGCCAAGTTTTCCAACCCACTATAATCAAATGCGGATGGTTGATGAAAATCCCATTCGACGGTAGTGTGCATTGATAACCATACCCAAAGCCTTCATTCTAAAGGTAGGGAGGTCTCTCAAGGGAATCTATCATTTGCCGCACCGAACGGAAACCCTTACTACGAACCTAGTGTAGTATCTTACCGAGTCAGTTTTCGAACATCATTTTAATCACAGTGCAGGGGAGGGAAGAATCTACCCCAAAGATACTCACCATATAACTGCCAAGGATTGTTTGCTTAGGGCATCCGGTATCCACTTCCGTCACTCTGAGTACGCACCTGGAAAAGACAAAAACACGGGCGCCCTTTCGGGGGTGACATGGTTGTGTGAGTCGACGCAGTTATAAGATGTGGGCTGTTGATTGCTATGATGACCTACTTGAGAACTAAGAGTGAGTCTGTTTAAAGTGCTTATCATGTGTAAAACCCGTTAAAACACTTTTTGAACAACATTTTGGTTATACACTTGATGTTTAGTATAGGACTTAAGACAACCATTTTAAAACTTGTTTGATGTGTTTTCAATACATTAATTTAGATAAGATCATCCAAAACACTCATTATCACATTGATTAATCTCATGTTACGAGATTGGAAATCCACAAAGTTTGTAAAGAAATCCGTTTCCAAAAGGATTAAGAAGCCAAAGAAACCCCTCAATCACAAGAAATTATTGAAGAAGCAACGATTCTTGTATCAAAGTCAAAAAGTTTTACTCAAATATAGAACCTTTCTTCATAGGTATCATGATTGTGTTAGAGGTTTTTCAAATGATTATGCTATAGAGCCCTTGTATTCACAAGCTTACTTTCAAAGAAGAGCCCTTTCTCAAAGGCATAACCATAGTCAACGCATTCGTTTCAGTTATATTCCCTAACCCGCAATCGACTATTCTACTCGTCCAAATCAAATTCTGCAATAGAGAACTTATAATACATTAGGCATCTATCATAAAATCCATCCTTTTACAAAGCCATGATCAAAACTTCATAAAGTGCAAAATCATCCTTTTCTTGATCTTTTGCTTACATTCCCGCTAAACATGATTTTCATCCTTTCACTTAGGGAACAACACAAGCTACAAGATTAGAAATTTTGTGTAAGTCATAGAATCTTCATTCTATCTTGACTTTCATATATATCACAATTGCACTATTTCACTCTTTTGATCAAAAGTAAGTAGAATTTGGAGCAAAATCTATGCCTGTCTTCACAAGATCTCAAAAACAAATGGAAAAAGACGAGGGAGAAACCACTACCAGTAAAATGGGTGACCGTAATGAAAAAGAAGAGGAAACATTTAATCTTGATGAGTTAATAGAAGAAAAGCTTCAAGAAGTAGAACAAGATCCCCAATTCCATACTCTTATGGAAAGAATTCTAGAACGTAACAAAGAAAAATATTTTCTTTCATTAGCTAATCAAGGAGCTAAGTTGCCTCACACTTTTGACATAGAAGGGATTAAACAAAATCCTGAAACTCCTCCTAATGACTTTAGTGCTCTTAACCAACAGATAAAAGAATTACAAGGGCAAATAAAGGAAATGCAAGGAGGTACAACAAAGAAATATGTTTTGGAAGACATATCTCCTTATCCATTTGATAGGAGTCTTCAAATGATCCCATTTCCAAAACATTGCAAAATTCCTAAGTATGATAGGTATAATGGAAAAACTGATCCCATTGACCATGTTAGGGATTTCCGAAACATGAGTCTTGAATTCGCCTATGACGATACTTACTTGATGCGATTATTTCCATGAAGTCTAGGTGTACAATCCATGGAGTGGCTTTCAAAAATCACTCCACCTATCAAAACTTTTGAGGTGTTGATAAATTAGTTTATATCACAATACTCCTACAACATTCAACACCAGATAACAATGCTTGCTCTTTGTAAAGTGAAACAAAAAGTAGGAGAACCCTTTACCACATTTTTACAAAGGTGGAGAAGGTTATTTGCATAATATTCTCATCCTATTCCTGAAAAAGAAAAGATGGATATCTTTATCAATAGCCTTGATCCAGAATTAAGCTATAGACTTAACCTTCATTGTCCTCATAACTTTGAAAAATTGATTGAAAATGCAATCACCATTGAAGGGGCCTTGGTTAAAAGGGGAGTGATAAAACTTGATAATCCAAGTACATCAAATCAAAACAACAACGATAAAACAAGGTTTTGGAATAGAAACAAAAATGTTGTCAATGATGGTATAGTGGATGCAAATAATTTACGAACAAGACCATCTGTTTTCAATCTATCAAGTGCTCCACGAAACAATCCACAAGGAAATACAATTCAACAAGGAAACAACAATCAACAAGGACAAATTTCCAAGCAAGAAAACATGACCAATCAAAATACCAACCAAAATCGTGGTAATTTCAATAATAATCTTGGCAATGTCCAAACATCAAATCCATCTAGACCTTCATTCTTTTCAAATCGACGGACTTTTACCGCTTTGGGTCAATCTCTTGAGTCTGCTCTCAAGGAGCTTCTTGATAATAAGGTTATCACCTTACCACCACAAAGAGATTATGAGCCACGAGTCAAACCACCATCATGGAATGACTCATATTATTGCAATTATCATCGATGTAAGGGTCATAGAACAAACAATTGTCAAGCTTTGAAAAATCCAGTACAAGATTTAATTGACAATGGTACCATTACAATTGAGGGACATCATACCAATGATGATCATCAAGCATTCAAAGATCCTTTGCCAAACTATCAAAAGGGGGAAATATCGAATACCAAAGCCAAAAGGATACATAATGTTGAAGACAATATAATTCGTCACATCTACACAGATGATCATCGGGTTAATGTTATCAAAATCAAGGGAAAACAAGAATATCAACAGGTTAATGTGACAACACGAGGTCAAGCAAAGGTTGTTTTAAAAGGAAGTTCATCTAAAACAACTATTTCTTCTCCAAGTCTGTATAATCTGGTTGATCAATTGAGAAAAACATCAGCTCAAATATCCATCCTTGAACTTCTCAAAATATCCCCCATACGCAAGAATATTTTAGAAGAAGCTCTTGTAAATACAACTGTTGATACTGATTTAGATGTAAACAGATTCCAAGCCATGGTGGGACATTTGTCTTCCCCCACTTGTCTTTCATTTTCTGACAAAGATGATGCCTCTATGACACATCCACATAGTTCCTCGCTCTATCTTGAAGTCATGATCCATAAACATCGAATTAGACGTGTCTTAATAGATGGAGGAGCCGGTTTGAATATTTGTACCTTAAAATTAATAAATGCCTTAGGAATATCAGAAAATGAAATTGATCCACGAAGGAAGATAACCATCAAGGCATATGATGATGAAGAAAGAGCTTCTAAAGGATTAATATTGCTACCTATCAGAGTGGGACCTATTGT
Source organism: Sequoia sempervirens (assembly GCA_007258455.2). Taxonomy (NCBI): domain Eukaryota; kingdom Viridiplantae; phylum Streptophyta; class Pinopsida; order Cupressales; family Cupressaceae; genus Sequoia; species Sequoia sempervirens. The sequence continues at coordinate 251,748 of VDFB02275314.1, read as the reverse complement.
GAAGAATACATTTTGTCAGGTTCTAGATCGAGATCTGTCTTATAACATACTTTTGGGTCGTCCATGGATTCATGATATGCAAGCAGTACCATCAACATATCATCAATGTATCAAGTTCCCATATGATGGACAAGAAATAACTATACAAGCTGATTACAATAGTACCCAAACTTGTTCAAATCTTAGAGTAACTCAAGATGTCTTTGTGCCACACAATAGGGAAGCTCTTGCTGTTTCTTCTTCCAATCTACAAGTCCAATTGCAAGAATTGACAAAGAATCTTGATACTAAGCTGAAGTTTAAAGACAAAGGGGTAGGTGAATATTCACTATCTCTCTCTACTTTACCTCCTTCTCCAAGATCACATGGTTTTCCAACTTTATCAAATCAAAAGATTGCAACCACTTCTACATCTCAAGCTTCTGTGCCAATCACAAAGTTTGATGGAAAATTTATTAGAGCTAATACCACTGAAGAAGAAGCTGAAGATAGGGACATCCTAAATTGGCTATACAAAGATGAAGATGAATCTCTCTTGCACATTAAGTTGCCTAAAGAACAATATGGTAAGGGGTACGCTATCATGCAAAAGATGGGCTATGAAGGGAATGGTCCTATAGGGAAATGAAGAGAAGGAATTGTGGAACCAATTCAACCTATTTCAAAGCATTTAAGTGATAAAATAGGACTTGGATATGGTAAAGATAAAGAAGAATCTACTTCACAGCAGACACAGTTAACTCATGAAGGAGGATCTGTGTCAGATAAATCTCATGAATCAGTTTTCCAATTGCAAAATAGTTCAGATACTGATTCTAATGAATATGAATGGGACACCATTTATAATGATGAATTTTGGAGGGATAAACAAGTTGATACCATACACAAATATGCACTTGTTCTTATACAAGGAGAAGGCTCAAGGTCTCCACTTGATTTTGTTTTACAAAGCGATCATGACTCAAGTGAGGAAGAATTAGATTCTAACGAGATTGACAATCAATAGGAGAATACCATCATAGACCTTTTCTACCATGAGGATGATAACCATATCATGACTTTGACAATTCAAGAATTTACCCAACCTAATGATCCTATGTCTTTAGTTTATCCAGAACTTATAGATTGGGACATTAACGCACCTATCCATATTCCTACATTCAGTAATGATGAGGACATTATAAATTTCTTTTGTTCCTCAAATGAAGAAAACAATTGTTTCATTCAAGAATCTTATACTCATGATTTTGATAAGGAGGATGTCAAGTCTCTTAGCTGCAAAATAAATGAAATAAAAGATGGATATATTGGTGAAAACCGAAAAAAGGCAGTGATAGATCAAAACAAGAGAAAAATAAAGAGCGAATCCAACAGTGAAAACCTTTCTGAGGCACTGAAAGATGAGAAACTTGACACTCTTCCCAAGTATTATCATGAAAGATCTTCTATTTTGATCGAACCAACAGAATCAATCAACATAAGTACAGCAGAACAACCAAAAGTTTTGCAACTTGCAGCATCATTAACAATTGAAGAAGTCCTGAAATTCATGGAATTCTTGAAGGAGAATCAAATTAACTTTGCTTGGTCATATGCTGATATGCCAGGGTTAGATCCTAATTTAATAATGCATCATTTATCTATCAAACCTGGGACAAAGCCTGTAAAGCAAAAGCTCAGAAAAATGCATCCACATGTTGCATTATTGGTCAAAGAAGAATTAAAGAAGCTTTTGGATGTTGGATTCATTCGAACTATTGATTATGCGAATGGATTTCAAATATTGTACCTGTTTCAAAGCCAGATGGAAGAATCAGAGTTTGTACGGATTTCAGGGATTTAAATAAAGTTTTCCCCAAAGATGATTTTCCTTTGCCCAACATAGAAATGATTGTTGACTTAACTGCTAGCCATGCAATGTATTCATTAATGGATGGATTTTCAGGATACAACCAGATAAAAATTGCACCAGAAGATCAAGATAAAACAACGTTCACATGTCCTTGGGGTACCTATTGCTGGAATGTAATGCCATTCGGGTTAAAGAATGCTGGAGCTACTTATCAAAGAGCAATGACAACTATTTTTCATGATATGATGCATACATTCATGGAAGATTATGTTGATGATTTACTTGCAAAATCTCATACACGAGATGAACACCTGGAAATAATATCAAAAATCTTTATCAGAATGGAGAAGTTCAATGTTCGATTAAATCCAAAGAAATGTGTCTTCGGTGTTACATCTGGAAAACTCCTAGGGTACATTGTTTCAGAAAAGGGTATAGAAGTTGATCCAGAAAAGGTACAAGCTATAATGGACATGCCTTCACCATGAAATATCAGTCAACTTCGATCATTGCAAGGAAGAATACAGTCCATCAAAAGGTTTATAGCTCAACTGGCAGACAAAAGCTTGCCATTTACACATTTACTGCATAAAAATGTCCCATTCAAATGGGATGACAAATGTGAAGCAGCATTCAATCAGATCAAGCAATATCTTATGCATCCACCAGTTTTAATTCCACCTATTCCAGGAGAGCCACTCATACTCTATATTTCAACAATAGAAGTATCTTTGGGAGCTTTGCTAGCACAAGAAGATTCTACAGGTAAAGAAAGGGCCATATATTATATCAGCAAAACCTTAACAAGACATGAGTTAAACTACAGTTTCATTGAAAAAGCTTGTCTTGCAATAGTGTTTGCTTCTCAAAAGTGGCAACATTATATGTTGGCTCATACAGCTAAGCTGATAACAAAGATTGATCCATTGAAATACCTATTAAGCAGAGCTGCTTTAACAGGAAGACTTGCAAAATGGGTAATGATCTTAAGTGAGTTTGACATTCACTATGTAGATCAAAAAGCTATTAAAGGACAGGTCATTGCAGATCAGTTGGCTGAAGCTCCTTTACAAGAAGAAAATCCAATGCACATTGAGTTTCCTGATGCAGATGTCTTTACAGCAACAATTCAGAGACTGTGGGCATTATACTTTGATGGATCTTATACACAATATGGCTCGGGGGCAGGGATTCTTTTTGTTACACCTGAAGGACATACCATTTCATGATCATATCGGTTGATGTTTCCTTGCACAAATAACATAGATGAATATGAGGCATTACTCATAGAATTGAAAATAGCTTTGGAATGGTAGATTACATAGCTGGAAGTTTACGGTGATTCACAACTTGTCATTAATCAAATTAATGATGATTATCAAACTAAAGATGATAAGTTGCTACCATACAAGAACATGGTGGATGATTATAAGAAATATTTTGTGTCAATCAAGTTTTCACAAATATCAAGGATTGATAATAAAGCTGCAGATGCAATGGCTACCATTGCTTCTTTATTACAAATATCTAAAGATCAAACCAAGTATGAATTCTTGGTGGAACAATTGTTTTCTCCCGCCTATGATAATCCTGAAACCCAAGTTATATGTCATTTGACCGGTTCAGATTCACCTTTATATGGCAAGACTTATACCTATTTGAAAGATAACATCTTGCCTTCAGATTTATCCCGTAACCAAAAATGGAATTTCATTCGCCATTCATCCCGTTGTACCTTAGTTGCCAATATCCTTTATCGACGTGGTCTTGATGGTACACTCCTTAGATGTCTTGAACGTGACGAATCTAAAAAATCCTTACAAGAGGTTCACGGTGGTATTTGTGGAACTCATTCGAGTGGTTTGACCTTATCCAAGAAACTTGTCAGAATAGGGTACTATTGGCCTACCATGGAGAAAGACTCTTTTAATTTTGTCAAGAAATGTTCTAAATGTCAGATCCACAGGAATCTTATTCATGCACCTGCACAAGAACTGCAACCTTTCATTTCGACATGGCCTTTTTCTCAATGGGGATTAGATCTTGTTGGTAAAATACATCCTTCATCGTCAAATGGTCATAAATTTATCATCACAGCTACGGAGTATTTTACAAAATGGATTGAAGTTGTTCTTCTAACAACAGTGACTGGTAAACAAATATCTTCATTTATCCTGAATTACATTATTTGTAGATATGGAATTTCTAATTCTATTGTTACTGATAATGGAAGGCCTTTTAAGAATCAAGATGTGGATGAACTTTGTGAAAGATTTCACATTCAACACAGGTTCTCTACACCTTATTATCCACAGGGTAATGGTCAAGCAGAAGCTTCTAACAAAACTATCTTGAAGATATTAAAGAAGACAGTAAATGATGCTGGACATGATTGGCATGTCCAATTAAACCCAGCTCTGTGGGCATACAGAACCAGTGTTCCCACACCAACAGGAGCTACACCATATGCTTTAGTCTATGGAGCAGAAGCAATTTTACCATTAGAAGTTGAAATACCTTCGCTTAGGGTTTCACTAAAGGGATTGATAAGTGATGAAGACTACAGGGTTTCTCGCCTTCAGGAATTAGAATTGTTAGATGAAAGACGTCAACATGCAGCTGATCATTTGAAAGGTTATCAACAAGTTATGTCCTGTAGTTATAATCACAGAGTTAAACCACGGGCATTTCAAGTGGGTGACTTAGTTTTGAGAGAAAATCCACGTAATCAACAAGATAGAGAAAAGAAAGGGAAATTTGAACCTAATTGGCTTGGTCCATTTGTTATCGTAGCAGCATACGGTTCTGGTGCATATCAGTTATCCACATCAGAGGAGGAACCTGTTTGAAGAGCCAATCAATAGTATTCATCTGAAGAAGTTCTATGTCTAAAAAGTCCTGAAAAAATCAAAAAAAAATCATAAAAAGTCCCCGAAAAATAAAAAAAATCATAAAAAGTCCCAAAATAAAAAAAAAATCATAAAAAGTCCCAAAAAATAAAAAAAATCATAAAAAGTCCCAAAAAATCAAAAATCATAAAAGTCCTAAAAAAATGAAAAAAAAAAGAAAAAGAAAAATCCTGAAAAAGTGCAATAAAAACAAGTAGTAAAAAACCTGGAAAATAGGCATTACTTGTAATTAAAATGGGTTCCTCCATTTATTAGTTTATGTCTTGTTTTCATTTTTCCATCCATATATATCCTTTGTATATATCTTTCATTATCCATATCATGCAATGGGAATCCTTATCTTTCATCATGGCTTGATGAAATTTGTACATATCTTTTATCCTTAGGTTGTGTTTACATTGGGGGAAAAACGCAGAAACATACAAGAGAGGGGCAATGAGCTTTTAGAATATCACAAACAGACAAATAACAGTTTGACAAAACACAACAAACATTGTCGTATCAAATCAATCACAACATGTTTATTCAATGCCAATGGAAATCGAAACAACATGCTCCAAACAAATGAGAATATCAATGATGATAACTAAAAATTGGATGATCTTAATCTGAATAAATGTTTGATATACTTTAAGTAGGATTTGAATGGTTGTTTGATTTTCTATCATATCTCTAGAGTAATTCAATGATGTATTGAACTAGAAGAGCAAGGAAGGAGTATGATTTTTCTTTGTCTGCTATTTGAGAGGAAATCATTAGTACTATGTAAATTGGTCGCGAGACATGATCTACTATGTATCATGGATGACATTTCAGAATTTGCATGGAAAAAGGATTAACTCTTGTCTGTTTATGCAAGCAATACTCAGGTCATTTCGGTTCAATTATACCTAGATGCTTGTATTAACTTGTTGTATTAAAAATAATGAAAGCAATACTCAGGTCATCACTGGTGCTAACATACCCTTTGATGCTTGTATTAACTTTCAACATTTCAAAGCTCTATGATGATAGAAAAAGCATGTATAAGCTCTCCAAATGGCAATATTGTATGAATGTCCTGCATGGTTAGTATAGATTGCATTCATGTTAGAATTTGCATTTTGCATTTATAGATTTCTAAAAGGCTGGCAAAGAATCAAATGTTTATATCTTTTCGAAAATATGATTGAGAATATTTTGACATTCACAAAAACATCATTTCATACATTTGCATTAGAAAATCATAAAATCAAAGCATACATTACATACATCATTACCATATACATTCATTCATCAAATAAATTTCATCTCATAAAATCATGTATATAAATATCATAAATCATGAAATCATCATATCATACACATCATATGGACACATCATACATCATAATCATAAATCATCACTGCATTTCATATATCTCAAAAATGAATGTCAAAATGTACAAGGATGTCAACTACAAATGATATAACATCATCAAAAATGGGATCGTCTCAAGGTGTATACAAAATGTCTCAAATAGAATATCATGAAAATATCATCTACAATATACTAGGCAGTGCTATCCTTTGATGGCGCTGGTCTGGGACCTGTACCACCTACCCCTGATGGACCTGCACCACCTGTCCCTGATGGTCCTCCTGGAGGTAAAGGCTGTGTCACACCCCTGCTAGTAGTACGAGACCGACCATGGGTAGATCGTGACTGCGCATAACTCTCTCTCTGCTCAGGTGGAACTGCATCATGATATCTAGTCCGATAGATCTCTGCCTCTCGAGTGGCTTTGGTAACCTCTCTCATCATGTCACCCATCAAGGTGCTACCTGCTAATCTCTGTAGGCTATCTGCCAAGGAAATGGCTTGCTCACCCCACTGTCTAGTTGTGTCTCTCTCAGTAGTAATCAAAGTCAACTGATCCTGCAACTGTGTAATCAAGGCCTGTGCCTATGATAGATGAGCCTGCAAACTCTGTATTGTACTCTGTAGAGACAATATCTGACTAGATACTGTCAGATCTACTGAAGGGGATGGGTCAGTGTGTCTCATCCATGGTCCACCTCTGCCACCTCTCCTACCACCTCTCCTGCCACCTCTATCTCCACCCCTACCATCACCACCATCATCTCCCTCTGAGTCATCATCTCCACCACTCTCATCATCATCACTGTCCTTTGAATCATCATCCTCTGACTCTGAGTCCCTCTGTCGACGTCTTTGTGCAATAATAGGAGCAACAGCCTCATCAGGATCAAACATACGTGGCGCTAGATGCTCTAGGACATACTGATAATACTCTGGTGTCGTCCATGCATCAAGGACATCCACTCGATAATCCCACATCTATGCTCCCAAACTGGTGAACTCTGCCACCACTGCCTCATATGAAATCCGTGGACCCCACACTGCAAGCTCTGGCTATCGCTGCGCATAAATGGCTGAACCCACAGGCATACCCTGAATCCGACCAAGCTACCGAAGTACTCGTCCAGCAAGAAATCTCTCAATAATCCATGTAGTCCGCCCAATCAAAAATTTGGAAGTACATACAAATGGCATCTCCCTCGCATCCTCTGGCCATGGCTCACAATCTAAATATGGTCTCCAGCATACTGTGTCCAGACTATCCAATAACCACTGCCAATGCACTAGTTTGCCTAGTCTCGGGTGAGCAATAATATGAGCATATCTCCATCTGTAAGATCGACCAGCTGGTTGCTGTCCTTGGGTCAATGGACGTAAAACAGCAAAATGCTCCCGAGCCCATATCTGTAGTAATGAGCATCCAATAGCAAAACTCTGGCCTCTACCATATACGATATGATGTAACTCGTCATATAAGTGGGCTAGCTTACATGTACCCCATGCATACCGTGTCCCCTACATCACCATACTCTCCAAAACACGACCCCATCCGATCGCAAACCCCTTCGACCTATGGTCGGGGCACAACACACCTCTAATGAATCCTGCAAGCACAGCTGGTAATGGTGGATATGTATCTGTAATCTCACCCCATGGGATGAAGTATCCGGCAATCTGATCATCTCTGAATATCCGTCTCAAATAAAGAGTACCTCCAACCTCTCGCCTATCAAAAACAACTATCTCTCCCATCACTGGGATCCGTAGGATGCGATATACGTCCTCAGGGGTCACTGTAATCTCGCCCGTCGATAAATGAAAAGTGTTGGTGTCACTATGCCACCACTCTGCAAGTGCTGTCAATAGGGCCCTGTTGAGGCGAACCTCGGGCATATCAAGTAATGAACTCAAACCACATACATCAATCACATCTCTATCTGACTGTAACAAATGTGGAATCAATGTCCATGTGCTCGGAAATGTCTCTCGTAACTGCAAGACACCTAGTATCTCCTATTGACATATTATCAAAGCAACATCAAATATCAAATTATCATAACACATCAATCCAAAACTGAATATCAAATTATTCGTCTTTCATCATCATTATGAAATATGAATAATATCAAAATCATGTTTGTTTTTAACAACCTTAGAAGCAAATGAATCAATCAAACTATTTGTTTTTCATCATCATGGAACGCAAATAATCAACATCAAGTTTTTTTCTAACAACTTTAGGAGAAAAATTATATGTCCTATTTGTTTTTAACAAATTTAAAAGCAAATTTATCAGCTTATATTTGTTTTCCAACAACTTTGGGAACAAATTTATCATTCACAACAACATACAATCAAAAGCGCTACAAAACTGCTTATGGGCGCTACGAAATTCCTTATTAGCGCTAAAGAAATTTAGGCACTACAGAATTAATTAATAGCGCTACGCTTTTAATTATGGGTGCTATGGGATCATATGCGCTATGAAAAACATTAAGAGTGCTATAAATTCATCAAATGCGCTATGAAATTGCATGCGCTATGAAAAACATTAAGAGCACTATAAAAACTATTATATGCGCTACAGAATCAAATGCTCTACGAAAATAATCAATTGCGCTACGATATCAATCATATGCGTTGCAAAATCAAATGCGCTACGATATGTATCATATGCACTACAAAAAGCTTTAAGGGCGCTAAAACTCACTTTTTTCCACATAAACATTGAAAAACGTGCGTAAAACAGAAATTTTTTGAGAGACAAGAGATTTACGGGACACATACCGGAGGTCCATAGTGTGCTGGCCGCTGATGTCGTCGGATACGCTCGAAACGGTGCTGGTGAATTGGAAGTGCCATAATTATCAGCTCAGAGCTCAAAATTTGTAAATTTTACTAGCTTAAAATTGAAAATGACATGGAAAATGACATTTTTAACCTATATAATGGTAAAATTGGGGCATTTTTATCATATTTTCACATAGCAGGGGCAATTTCTTCATCAAATTTTCATTTCATATCTCTTCGGGTCAATTTTTTTCAAATCATTAGTTTCGAACGATGAATCGACATCTTCAAAATCCATAAAAATTGAAAATTTTCATAAAAATCCATAAAAATTCAAAATTCAAAAATTTGAAAAAATTCAAAAATCGATTCATCGTTCGCGGGGGCATATACCTATCAACATTTCGACAGTCAACATTTAGGGCAAATTCAAAATTCTTTGAAGCAATGCGTAAAACACATCACTTCAAAGAGGGGCAAAATGTATACACTTAAAAATGGTCACATCATATTGTCTGGTAATTAATTAAATATTTTTAATATTTAATTAAAATCTTTGAATTTATCTCGTATAAATAAATTTAAATAATTTATTTATATTTCTTCATTCTTTTATTTTGATTAAATAAATAAGTTTATTTAATCATCTTTTCAGATTCATTTCTTAATTAATTAATTAAATATTACGATTTATTTATATTAATTATCATATAATCTTAGTTTGAATATTTTATTCAAATAAAGATTAAAATATTCTTCTTCTTCTAAATATCTATTTATAATTAAATATTTCAAATATTTAATTAATTCCTCTAATTTGATTCATATATCTATTTATAATTAAATATTCATAAAATATTTAATTAATTCTTCTAAAAAATTTATATTCTTCTAAAGTCATATCATAATTAAATATTACAAAATATTTAATTAAATCTTCCATAGTATAAAAATCAAAAATCAAAATGCAATAAATGAAATTAAATAAATTTATTTATTTAATTAATTTTGGGATTTATCTTCAACACCCGTGAAACAAACTGCCAAAACAGAAAATTAATTTTTTTCTGTTTCTGTGCAGGCTTGTTCCCGTGGGTTGAAGACAGGAATCCATCCTTCTCTCCAACCTCTCAACCTCTCCCATCTTCTTCTCAACTTCTTCATCTTTCACCATTCAAATCTACCAGACAATTTCATAGCCGTAGATTCTTGCCAGTCGGATTGTGCCTACAAAAATCTATAAATACGACTGCCAGGAACTCCAAATCATATAGAAGTTTTAAGCAAGTAAATTATAGGAAAATTTCATAGCATTCATAGCATTCATAGTATTCATAGCATTTTCATTTTATAGCAATAGAATCATGACATATTTTCAATCCATAGCATCTTTCATTTACAGCTCCTGTGCATAATTCACAGCCCCTATTCATATCCGTTAGCAATACCATCTTCACCAGCATATAGAATAGAGGTTTTCATTTGCATACTCATTCTACAACAGCCATTTGGAGAAGCTTACATCAAATCTGAGAGAAACAGCTTCAAAAGAATCACTGTAGATAGAGAAAATGGAACGGCTGAAGAATTCTTGTTCATTTAATTTTATTTCAATTTCTTTAGTTTAATGTTTCATTAGAGTGTTTTGTTTTCATTTAGATTACAAATTAAACAACAACATAGAAATTATAGTCATCAATGCTCTACATGCATCACGAAGATCAGTAGCTCGACTCTTGTTTTCAATACAATTCAATGCTTCTTGCAAGTTTTCAACAATTGTTTGTTTTAATGAACCTGATGACTTTTTCCTATTATCAACCCTTAATAACTCCAAAATAGGGGTCATTTCTTTTCACCTAAATAACTTTTCACATAATTGTTCTCTTTCAATTATATTTTTTTCCTCAAAAAATTCATCCCATATTCTCTTAGAGTGTAATTTTATTGTGCTTTCAGATAACATATCTTTAGATGAAATATTATTGAAAAGAGAATCCTCATCCATCTCCATCATATTTTACATACCATAAAAAAAAATCTATTACTATGTTCAATTTGTTCTTGTACCTATACGTCACCTTGGTCATCAATAATTTCCATGGGTTGTTCTTAAGTAGATGCTCCTTCATTCACTTTTCTCTTCTTCTCTATTTTTCATCATACTTCCTCTTTCTAGTCCTTTGACTCCCCATCATAAATTTCTCAAATTTGAATTTACCTAGATACAAAATGTACACACATGATTTCAATGAGTGTAATTAATATTGCATAAATAGAACACTAAATATTGTTCATTTGTTAAAGCTAAAGTTTAAAAAATAAAAGAAATTAGAACATTGGTTTTCAAAACATGATGAGAGCATTTACTATAAGCACTCTATAACCTCAAGCATCATTTAAAATTCATAGGGAAAATTCATATACACAACATGTAAGAAATAATTAACATGAACCACACACCATTATTCTCTAGTATCTTTGTATCAACATAAAAAAAATATCACAAACATTTAAATAAAAAATAAATAAAAGACAAACAAAATAGGTCTTAACTAATGATATTGAAAGAATTTGTCCCCAAGAATATTACAACCATATTATCTTAACATCATCATACTCAAATTTTGAATTTATTTTCTTGAATATAAGGACTACATTACTTATGTTATTTCTCTAGTGATATAGGATGATAAGAATATGTCCAACCATATGATAAATATATAGCCACAATAAACCTGTTCATCAATTAAAATTTCCTTAAATACATAAATTACAAACATATCAAGAGTATATTTGGTATATATATCAAGAAAATATTTAGCATGTAACTAGATACACTAGATCATGATATCACTTAATATCACCACTAAATGCATCAATATGTGGATCTTTTTAATAAAATGAGTACTATAAAACATAGAAAAAGAAGCATCATACTCGATATACCTAAATGTGTAGATCACTAGCTCATATTATAAATTTGACAAGACATGCTCATAATTTTCAATATCACATGTGATAAGGAAAACCAATTAGATTATCATTAAAAAGGCATGTCATGGAGATCCTTGAACTATAACAATAGTTTAGAGACAAAGAAGGGGTAAATTAAATTACATGTATCACAATCCTTTATGTATTCAAAGAAGGGGCATTGTTACATGTGTCACAAGCCTTAAAATGTATTCAAAGAAGATAGAGTTAAAGAATTATATTTAGATAGCACACTAGATCAGAAATAATATGTTCATAAGAAATATAAACTAGATCTAATATTGAATCAAATGATGAAGCATCTAGCAATGAGGAACTCTAGAGGATACAAGAAAATGGGAATCTAAACTTGTACAAGTAGTTCAAGAATATATAATGTAGGGTATGTGAAATTATGTATGAATAAAACTTGGGCTGACGAAGGAAATTTGGGTTAAACCTTAATTTTGGAGGAAGATGGTACACACCATAAAAGGATAAGAAGAAGATGAATTTTATTGGTTATAGGGCATGAAGAAGTTAGAAAAGAATGCAAGTATGGATTTTAAAGAAGGGGACTTGATCTCCAAGTATAACATAATAGAGTCAAGTGAACCTAAGATGTGCCAACCTAATGCAAGAGCATGGGAAAAAGGACACACATAAGGTTTGGAAAGATCTAGTCAAGTTTTGATGATAAAATATAGATGGACAAGGTAGTCACATGTGAAAGAGAGGATCCATAGAAAGGCATCAACAATATTTTCAATAAAATCCAATTGAGTGAGTGGGCATGGGAAAAAAAGAGAATGCAAAAAGATCCTCAACAAAGAGAAATGAGAAAGGAGAATGGAGAATGGAACACATAAGTGCTACAAGAACTATTGGAACCTAAGAAAACTTCACTAACATAGAGGAAACTACCTCAAGAAGGTACAAAGTGTTGGTGTGTGGCGACTGATCATGCTATATTGTAGAACCCAAAATTTGGAAGCTTCTATGCTTCTTAAAAAGGGGTTCAGATGGGTGTTATAGTATAATGAGAAATGTGATTATTCGCAAGATTGTAATAGGTTTTTGCATTGGATAATAAAATCATTGGATGGCTGTAGTTTGGTGGATGTAGCCCAAATTGGGTGAACCACGTTAAATTCTCTATGTTATAATTTATTTTGTGTGTTTTTGGTTTCCCTGTTTATTAATTAAATCTACATTTAATTGTTAGATATCTACCATTTTTAACCCTAACAAGTGGTATCAGAGCGGGTTGTGTTTCGATTATCATCTGTAGGAATGTCTCACAATTGAGTGGGAGTAATGGCAAACAAGGGTAAGAAGGTTGAGAAGTTTAATGGGTAGAACTATTAGTTATGGAAAATGCAGATACAGGACTACCTCTATCAGGAGGATTTATGGCGGCCATTGGAAGGGAAAACCAAGAAACCCCAAGCAATGTCTGATGAGGACTGGGAGATTTTGGATAGAAAGGCTCTTGGCGGTATTCGTTTATGCCTGGCACAATCGGTGGCATTCAATATTACAAAAGAAAACACAACTCAAGAGTTGATGGAAACCCTGGCGAAGTTATATGAAAAGCCTTCCACTTCGAATAAGGTATTTCTTATGAAGCATTTATTTAATATGAAAATGGTAGAAGGTGGGTCAATTACTGATCATTTAAATGAGTTTAATATGGTCACCAGTCAATTAACTTCTATAAAATTAAACTTTGATAAAGAATTTAGGGCTCTTTTGATTCTGTGTTCTTTGCCTGAAAGCTGGAATAGCTTGGTAATGGTTGTTAGCAATTTTGTTTCTAGTTCGAATACATTAAAATTTTATGATGTTGTTGGTGTTATTTTAAGCAAGGAAATTCGTAGGAAAAGCTCAGGTGGAACATCCACATCAGGCAGTGTTTTGAATGCAGAAAGAAGGGGCAGAACAAAGGAGAGAGGAAACAATTCCGGAAATTGTGGGAAGTCATGAGGAAAATCAAAGGACAAAAGGTCCCAATCTAGAGACAAGAGGGATTGTTGGTATTGTCGTAAGACGGGTCATTTAAAGAAAGATTGTTGGTCTCAGAAAAATAAAGAAGGAGACAAAAAGGAAGGAAGTAAAGAGGCAAATGTGGTAAGTAATAAATCTGATGAGGATGCTTTGATTCTTTCCCTTGATAATGCTGATGATTCTTGGGTGTTAGATTCAAGGGCTTCATTTCATGCTACCCCCCATAGAAGTTATTTCTTGATTATGTCCATGGGGATTTTGGGCTGGTTTATTTAGGAGATAATGAACCTTGTCAGATTGTTGGAAAGGGAAGAATCAAGATTCAGTTGCAGAATGGGAATCATTGGCTACTACATGAGGTAAGGCATGTTCCAAAGTTAAGCAAAAATTTAATTTCAGGAAGGCAACTAGATGATGAAGGTTGTGTTGTTACATTTAGTGATAAAAATTGGAAGGTCACAAAAGGTACCTTAGTGGTAGAAAAAGGTGTGAAAGTAGGCACCTTATATCTTTGTATAGGTCATACTGTTCCTTCTACTTTAATTGTTACGGAAAAAGGTCAATGTTTAGGAACAGTTGTTGCGATTTAGTAGCTAGAAGATCATGCAGTTGTTGTGGACTCTGAATCACCACTGTGGTATAATAGACTTGGGCATATGAGTGCAAAAGGTTTGAATGAGGTCTAAAATGTTTTAATATTGATTTCTATGAAAGTTGTGTGTATGGAAAACAAAAGAGAGTAAGTTTTCTCAAGGATGGGAAGCAAAAGAAAAATGAGAAATTGGAGCTTGTGCTATGGATGTATGGGGACCAGCTCAGGTATCTTCTCTCGGTGGCTCTCTGTATTATGTTACATTCATTGATGATGCAACTAGGAAGGTATGGATTTATTTCCTTAGGCAGAAATCTGATGTATTTGAAACTTTTAAAAAATGGAGAAGCTTGGTTGAGAATGAGACGGGTAAAAAGCTAAAATGTCTCAGATCTGATAATGGTGGTGAGTATTGCAGCAAAGAGTTTGAAGATTATTGTTCCTCTAATGGTATTCGTAGGCAGAAAATAGTTCCAAGGACTCCACAGGAAAATGGAGTGGTTGAGCACATGAATAGAACAATAATGGAGTGTGTACGGACTATGAGATTGCATGTTGGGCTGGCTTTAAAAATGTGGGCAAAGACTATAAACACTGATGTTTATTTAATTAATAGAGGTCCCTCTAATCCTTTGGGTTGTGGTATTCCAGAGAAAGCATGGAAAGGTAAAAAGGTGAGTTATTCTTTTTCTCAAAACCTTCGGTTGTGAAGCATTTGCACATATAGATTCTTAAAATAGAACCAAGCTTGATGCAAAATCAAAGAAATGTATATTTGTTGGATATGGCATTGATGAATTTTGTTATAGGCTTTGGGATTTTGAAAATCAAAAAATTGTAAGTAGGGATGTCATATTCAATGAGAAAGTTTTGTACAAAGATCTGTTGCTGCAGCATGAGAATAAAGAAAATGATTATGCAGTGTTGGATGATATTCCAAACAATGATGTTTTAGTGGCTCCTCATGTTGGGAAACAACAGCAACAACAAATACCATAAACTCCTGTTAGACAATCTTCAAGGATAAGTAGACCTCCAGAAAGATTATCTCCCTCTTTGTATACTATTTTGTTAACTGATGCTAGTGAGCCAGAATATTATGATAAAGCTATGCAAGTGGATACCAAGGTTCAGTGGGAGCATGGAATGGAAGAAGAAATGGACTCCTTGCTAAAAAACCAGATTTGGGAATTATGCAAGCTGCTTGCAGGTAAAAAGGCTTTACCAAACAAATGGGTTTATAGGCTGAAAGAGGAGGATGGAGGTAAGAAGAGATTTAAAGCCAGATTAGTTGTAAAGGGATTTGCACAGAAAAAGGGTATTGATTTTGATGATATTTTTTCTCCAGTTGTTAAAATGACTTCTATTCGTATTATTTTAAGTATTGTGGCTACTAAAGATTTGCATTTAGAACAACTTGATGTTAAAACAACCTTTCTCCATGGTGATTTGGAAGAGGAAATATATATGGACCAGCCACAAGGATTTGAGGTCAAAGGTAAGAGAAACTAGTGTGTAGATTGAATAAAAGTTTATATGGATTGAAGCAAGCACCACGGCAATGGTACTTGAAATTTGATAGTTTTATGGTTGAGCAAGGCTACAACAAGTGTAATTCTAACCATTGTATTTATTTTAAGAGGTTGGATAATGATAGCTACATTATTTTGTGTTTATATGTTGATTACATGCTTGTAGCAGGGTCTAACGTGGATCACATAAGTGAGCTAAAACAATAGTTAGCAAAATATTTTTCTATGAAGGATTTTGGGGCAGCAAAAAAAATCCTTGGTATGAAAATTTGTAGAGATAAGAAAAATAGAAAATTGTTTTTATTTCAGGCTAATTATGTTGAAAGGGTGTTACAGAGATTTCATATGGACAATGCAAAAGCTGTCAACACACCTTTGCCTAGTCATGTTAAATTGACTAAGGATATGTGTCCAAAGACACAAGAGGAGGAAGAAAAAATGTCCAAGGTAGCATATGCTTCAGCTGTAGGAAGTTTAATGTATGCCATGGTATGCACGAGACTGGATATTGCATGTCATAGGAGTTGTTAGTAGGTATTTGAGTCATCCCGGAGTTGAGCATTGGAATGCGTTAAAATGGATTCTTAGGTACTTGAGAGGTACATCCAATAAATGTTTATGTTTTGGGGGCTCTAATACTGATTTAAAAGGCTATGTTGACTCAAATTTGGTAGGGGATATAGATACCATGCGGAGTACCATAGGTTATGTATTTACAGTTGGTGGGACAACAGTGAGTTGGATTTCTCGATTGCAAAAGGTGGTTGCTTTATCCACTACATAGGCAGAGTATGTTGTTGTAACAAAGGTGACAAAGGAGATGATATGGCTACAACTTTTCATGGATGAGTTAGGAAAACAATAGGCTGGAAATTACTTATTTACAGAAAACCAGAGTGTTATACATCTGGTGTATGGTGAACCAAAGGTTGCTTGCACAATCTCCTAGAAGACCTTTTCACTGTCTCCTTCTTGAACCTGACACCAATGGGTTCTTGTTGAGCTTGGATGATTAACCAAGTACTGCTGCAACTCTTCTCAAAGAGTTTTCCACTTGTGCTTTACCTTTGGAAGACAAACACCTCTTTTGAAACTGATACACTCTCTCTTGGACTTAGAAGAATCTAAGTGCCAACTTCATCATCTTACTTGAACTGCTTGTAGGGGTGTTGGAGGTACTATCATCATGCATCTCACATCCAAATAGATCCATTTTGGTTAGTGTTCAATCTTTACACTACCCACTTTCAAGAAATTGCTTTGGTGAGGCCTAATTTCTAGTAGCCCTTACCAGTCACTTTTCTGCCTTTCTTGCTTAAACTTGTCAAACAACCTATCAAATAAATTTCACTTCCTGACACCCTTTTTGGACCTTTAAATGTTTCATAGGGTGTCAGACCCCTGTCTCATCCGTACAGTGGATTCCTACAAACAAGGGTAAAAGGGCTAATTGACCTAACTCTTAGGGTTTCAAATATTTCTTGCTAATTTCTCACACCAGTGGATTGTTCAAGCCCCAATCCTCCCAGAATTCTTAGGTATAGTCATACCCCACCTAGAACTGTACTTGTTCCGTACAGTGGTTCCTTCCCCTACCTATTCTCTTTGCCTTTTAACTGCCAAACCTTTAACCGAGTAGTAAGAACTCGCCTAGGGTTTGGATTTGAAAGAAAATGCTCAACTCCCAATGCTTCCTACTGCTAAATATATACAAAATATTGGCTCCCCTGTCATTTCCATCCAATCTCAGGAAAACCCTGTGGTTAGATTTCATGGGGGAGCCATTTAAAACTGACTGCTCAAAACTGGAATTACAAACCCTTTACACTCTAATCTATGGATTCAAAGCACTAAATCTACTCAAAGCAACTTGACTACAAAAATAAAAAGGCTCACAACTATTGTATAAACACAGATCTACTAACAAATCAACACTCCTAATTCATCTAATGGCACTGTCACACAAGAACATATGGTATACACTGAAAATGCAGAAAATTCTCTATTCCTTCAATCCAAAAAACTTGATTACAATGCATTATACTGCTATCTACGCGCCACCACACCTACTTAGATGTCTTTTCCATGTTTCAAGGGAAGTTGATCACTCCCACACTCCTGATTTCTAGGGAATCCAATGACAACTAAGTTGCATGCAACCTAACAATGTTGTCATGCAACTTTCCAACATTCTTGCAACTTTTTCCATCATCCGACATCTTAGGATCTCAACCTCCTTGATTCCAAGCCATCAACTTCCTCAACTACCTCTTGGCATCTTCTAACAACAAGGATGTGGTTATAACTCATTTAAGGCTCAACCTTCCAACATAAACTGTCCAAAGCTAAATAAAGCAACATTTAACAACAATGATTAACCAAAATGACTTTAGTCCTAGTGACTAACTCACCACACACAAACAAGACCTTCTAAGGCCCAAATTAAACACACTATCATCCTGACTTGGATAAGGTCAGGTACAAGCCAAAATTGATGACAAACAAAATGGAGGTTAGCCTAGGTGCTCCTACACCATCCTCCCCAAAACAAAATATTTCAATCCACCCTTGGATTGAGCAAGTTGAGATCAATGCCCAACTTCTTGAACTCTGATTCCTTGATCCATACTGCATCAGCATCAGGTTGACCATGTCTTTTAATCAGATGTTCTTTGTACTCCTTGGTTCTAGTTCTCTTATAGACCCTGGTATCCAATATCTTGTCAGCTTGTTTGACTATAACAGAGGGCAGTTTGAGTTCTTCCACATCTTGGATGACTTCATGGAGGGTCTGATCCATGTTTGGTGGTGATCCTTTGTAATGCACCAGATCTGCAACATTAAAAATAGGGGACAATCCACTGTCATCTGGTAATTGCACCTTGAAAGCATTGTTTCCATACTTCTCCAAGATAGGACAGCGACCTATCCTCTTCATTTGCAACTTATGAGGAATTCCCTTCTACAATCTAGACTTGTTTAAATGCACCATTACTAAATCTCCAACATGGAACTGCACTTCTCTTCTATGCTCATCCACCTTAGTCTTATGCTTCATGGTATTTTTTGCCAATGTCTTTCTGACTGTATCATGAATCTCCTGCATTACATAGGCAAAATCATCAGCATATCCACTCCCTTTGACTCCATCCTTTAACTCTCTCAGCTCATAGACACCTCTAGGATGTAGTCCATAGACAGTTTCAAAGGGAAAGGGACTCTTCCCTATTGATCTGTTGATAGTATCATTATAGGCATATTCAGCTTGCCCAATCAACTGATCCCATTATTGACCATACTCCTTGGTCAAGCATCTTAAAAGATTCCCAAGAGTTATATTTACAACTTTGGTCTGACCATCAGTTTGGGGATGGTATGCAGATCCAAAGGATAAATTAGTGCCCAATCTCTGCCAAAGAGTCTTCCAAAAATGACTCATGAACTTAGTGTCTCTGTTTGATACAATGTTGATTGGTAATCCATGAATCCTTACTATCTCTTTGAAGAAAAGAGAGGCTATTTGACTGGAATCATTGGTTGTTTTACATGGCACAAAGTGAGCCATTTTTCTAAATCTATCTACAACCACATAAACACTATCCATGCCTTGCCTTGTCTTGGGTAACCCAACTACAAAGTCCATACTCAAGCATTCCCATGGCCTAGTAGGAATAGGCAGTGGTTGGTATAGGCTTGCATTTGAAGATGTGCCCTTGGCCTTTTGACACACTATACAACTTTCCACATACCTCCTAACATCTAGGTTCATCCTTGGCCAATAGTAAAGCCTTTGAACAAGCTCTTGAGTCTTGGTGATCCCAAAATGACCACTCAATGCACCATTATGCTTTTCTTGTATCAAGTTCTCTCTAATGGAACCTCTAGGAACACATAATTGATTCCCTTTAAACAAAAGATCACTTTGCAAAGTATATTCAGCATATTTACTATGAAAGTGATTCTTGTATTCAGCACATACCTTATAAATATCTGCAAAATCTTCATCATCTGCATATAGATCCTTGAAGTGATCTATTCCCATGCTCTTCAACTGAATCTCTTGAATGGTGAGGACTCTTCTGCTCAAGGCATCTGCCACCTTATTGAGAGCTCCTTTCTTATGCTTGATATTGAAGGTGTAAGCTTGCAAGTACTCCACCCATTTCATGTGTCTGTGACTCAACTTCTCTTGTGAATTTAGGAAACTGAGTGCTTGGTTGTCTGAATACACTATGAATTCCTTGGGAAGCAAGTAGTGCCTCCACTTCCTTAGAGCTTGGACCAATGCATACATCTCAAGGTCATAAGAAGAATACTTCTTCTTGGCTTCACTTAACTTCTCTGAATGAAAAGCCACCGGTCTACCCTCTTGACTGAGAATAGCTCCAATAGCTACATTGCTTGCATCACACTCAATGGTGAATAGCTTCTCAAAGCTTGGTAACACCAAAACAGGTTGGGTAGCTATCTTTTCCTTCAGCAACTCAAAAAATTTGTTAGCTTGCTCATTCCATATAAACTTAGTCTTCATTCCTCCTTTTATTGTATCCAACATAGGAGCACAAATAGCACTAAACTATCTTATAAACTTCCTATAGTATTGAGCAAGACCATGGAAGCTTCTTACCTCTGTTGCTGTCTTTGGAGTAGGCCAATTGAGGATGGCTTCCACTTTGCTGCTATCCATCTTCAAGTTGCCATGTGATAGCACAAATCCAAGGTACACCAGCTCTATTTTGATGAACTCACACTTTTCTAAGTTGATCATCAACTTCTCCTCCTGTAGCTTCTTGAAAATCAACTCTATCTATTGGAGGTGCTCTTCTCTCTTTTTTCTATAGATTAGTATATCATCAAGATACACCACTACAAATTTTCCAATGTAGTCTTTGAGGATTTCATTCATGAGTCTCATGAATGTGGAGGGGGCATTAGAAAGTCCAAATGGCATAACTAGCCATTCATAGAGACCCTCATTGGTTTTGAAAGCTATTTTCCACTCATCTCCCTCATGTATCCTAATTTGGTGATAACCACTCTTTAAATCTATCTTGGTATAGTACCTAGCTTCACCTAGACAATCCATGAGATCTTCAATCCTAGGGATAGGGAACCTATACCTGATGGTTATCCTATTTATGGCACTGGAATCAGTACAAAGCCTCCATTCTCCTCCCTTTTTAGGTGCTAAGACAATGGGTACTGCACATGGACTAATGCTTTTCCTAATGAGACCTTGGTTTAGAAGTTCTTGAATCTTCCTAGCTATTTCCTCATTTTTTTGAGGTGTCATCTTGTAAGCTACTTTGTTTGGTAGGGTAGCTCCTGGTATCAAGTCTATCCTATGACTTATGGCTCTCTTAGGGGGTAATGTTGCTGGTTGACCACTACTTACAATGCCTTCATAGGTCTGCAACAATTTATGTATCTCCTTAGGTAGCTCTGGTTTTTCAGCTGCTTTCTCTTTGCTCACCTCCCTTGGCTTTATCATCACTGCATAACCAACTCCTTCTCCTTCTTCCAAGGCTTCTAGGAACTCTTTTTCACCAACCATGAGTAGTTTAGGACCTGCTGTTTGTACCTCTGTATCTTCTAGCAAAGACTAAATTTTGAAGGTTACCTTATCTTTCTTGAAAGTATAGGAGTTCTTTGCTCCATCATGCATAGCTTGGCGGTCAAATTGCCATGGTCTACCTAGGAGCAAGTGACATGCATCCATAGGTAACACATCACACAAAACTTTTTCCTTGTACCTACCAATTGAGAACTCCACCCATGCTTGTTCATTCACCAAGACATGTTGACCTTTATTGAGCCATGTGACCTTGTAAGGATTGTTGTGGGGTATCCTTGTCAACTTCAGCTTGCTGACTGTCTCCTCTGACACAATGTTGTTAGTAGACCCTGAGTCAATGATAACTCTACACACTTTCCCCATCATCTTGCACTTTATCCTAAACAGGGACCTCCTTTGGCTTGGTTCTTCTTTCACCAGCTCCTTAATCAAAGTTCTCCTTATCATGAGGTTCTCACCTTCCTCTGAATTCAATGGCACTTCAAGATGTTTATCTGCTGCAGCTGTCCCATCATGAACTAGGTTGGTTCTCTTGTCACCTCCATGAGAAGAACTACCTTTCTCTGGACATCTATAGGCCGGGTGTCCCAATTGATTGCAGTGGTAACATTTCATATTGGTGAAGTAGTTACCTCTTCCTTGTCCACCACTTCTTCCTTTGGAGCTGAAGCCTCTTCCTCTACCACCTCTACTAGAGCTTCCTTCTTGTTGCTCAGAGTATCTGACTTCTCCTTGGGCCCTTGGTTCTGAACTTCTTCCACCATAACCACCTCTTTGTCCTCTGTTGTCTTTCCCTTTACCTCTACTTTTGGGATTTTTCTCTTGCATCTTTTTGCCTTTCTCCTCTATCTTCAAGGCCATTTGATAGCATTGGCGGATGGTTTTGAAGTTCACTAGGCTCATGTCTTCTTCAATAGACCACTTAATCCCATTCAAATACCTTGCTAGCTTGATGCTTTCATCTTCAACCACCTTTGATCTGAGACACAATTTTTGAAACTCCTCGGTGTATGTTTGGACATCCATATCTTTTTGCCTAAGATTGTGTCTTCTCCTATGCAATTGAACTTCATAATCATCAGGTAGATAGGTATGCCTTATCTTAGTTACCATTCCTCTCCATGTGACTATGGGACCTTTGCCTTCTTTCTCTCTTTTAGCTTGTACAAATTTCCACCATGTGAGAGCTGCTCCTCTCAACCTTGACTTGGCCACTTTTACCTTTTGGGCCTCTGTTATACCATCACATTCAAAGTGATTTTCAATACTCTCAATCCAATCCACAACTGAATCAGGGTCCATTTGTCCACTGAATAGTGGCACTCCTTCCAAAGCTTTGCCACTTAAGGCCTACAGTGCCTTCAAGAAGGGTTCTTCAGCAAGAACAGGGTCAGGCTTTGGAGCTTCCTCCTCCAAGTCCTCTTCTTTTTCCTTTGCTTCCTGCTCTTCCTTCTGTTCTATCTTATCCTTCACTTTGTTTGTTGTTTCATGGACTTCATCCAAGAGCTTCTCCATTCTAGACAACCTTTCTCTTAGCAACCAATTATCCTCCTCTTGCTCTTCTACCTTTTTAGCTAACTTAGCATTAGTCACCATGGTTCTTTCCTCTGGTGTATTCTCTCCTACTGACTCAGTGGGCTGCAACATCAATCACAAGCCTTGATCAAACAAAGGCTCTGATACCAATATGGTGTATGGTGAACCAAAGGTTGCTTGCACAATCTCCTAGAAGACCTTTTCACTATCTCCTTCCTGAACCTGACACCAATGGGTTCTTGTTGAGCTTGGATGATTAACCAAGTCCTGCTCCAACTCTTCTCAAAGAGTTTTCCACTTGTGCTTTACCTTTGGAAGACAAATACCTCTTTTGAAACTGATACACTCTCTCTTGGACTTAGAAGAATCTAAGTGCCAACTTCATCATCTTACTTGAACTACTTGCAGGGGCATTGGAGGTACTGTCATCATGCATCTCACATCCAAATAGATCCATTTTGGTTAGTGTTCAATCTTTACACTACCCGCTTTCAATAAATTGCTTTGGTGAGGCCTAATTTCTAGTAGCCCTTACCAGTCACTTTTTTGCCTTTCTTGCTTAAACTTGTCAAACAACCTATCAAATAAATTTCACTTCCTGACACCCTTTTTGGACCTTTAAATGTTTCACAGGGTGTCAGACCCCTTGTCTCATCCGTACAGTGGATTCCTACAAACAAGGGTAAAAGGGCTAATTGACCTAACTCTTAGGGTTTCAAATATTTCTTGCTAATTTCTCACACCAGTGGATTGTTCAAGCCCCAATCCTCCTAGAATTCTTAGGTATAGTCATACCCCACCTAGAACTGTACTTGTTTCATACAGTGGTTCCTTCCCCTGCCTATTCTCTTTGCCTTTTAACTACCAAACCTCTAACCGGGTAGTAAGAACTCGCCTAGGGTTTGGATTTGAAAGAAA
Organism: Sequoia sempervirens; assembly: GCA_007258455.2. Classification (NCBI taxonomy): domain Eukaryota; kingdom Viridiplantae; phylum Streptophyta; class Pinopsida; order Cupressales; family Cupressaceae; genus Sequoia; species Sequoia sempervirens. The sequence goes on along the minus strand of VDFB02275314.1, from coordinate 227,719 downwards.
ATGCTCGACTCCCAATGCTTCCTATTGCTAAATATATACAAAAGATTGGCTCCCCTATCATTTCCATCCAATCTCAGAAAAACCCCGTGGTTAGATTTCATGGGGGAGCCATTTAAAACTGACTGCTCAAAACTAGAATTACAAACCATTTACACTCTAATCTATGGATTCAAAGCACTAAATCTACTCAAAGCAACTTGACTACAAAAATAAAAAGGCTCACAACTATTGTATAAACACAGATCTACTAATAAATCAACACTCCTAATTCATCTAATGGCACTGTCACACAAGAACATACGGTATACATAGAAAATGTAGAAAATTCTCTATTCCTTCAATCCAAAAACTTGATTACAATGCATTCTACTGCTGTCTATGAGCCACCACACCTACTTAGATGTCTTTTCCATGTTTCAAGGGAAGTTGATTGCTCCCACACTCCTGATTTCTAGGGAATCCAATGACAACAAAGTTGCATGCAACCTAACAATGTTGTCATGCAACTTTGCAACATTCTTGCAACTTTTTCCAACATCCTACATCTTAGGATCTCAATCTCCTTGATTCTGAGCCATCAACTTCCTCAACTGCCTCTTGGCATCTTCTAACAACAAGGATGTGGTTATAACACATTTAAGGCTCAACCTTCCAACATAAATTGTCCAAAGCTAAATAAAGCAACATTTAACAACAATGATTAACCAAGATGACTTTAGTCCTAGTGACTAACTCACCACACACAAACAAGACCTTCTAAGGCCCAAATTAAACACACTATCATCCTGACTTGGATAAGGTTAGGTACAAGCCAAAATTGATGAAAAACAAAATGGAGGTTAGCCTAGGTGCTCCTACACCAACATCTTGTAAAGAATTCTACCTTGCATTCTAAAACAAAACACATACAGTTGAGATATCATTTCATTTAGTTGGTGTTGGAGGATGGACAAGTCAAGTTGGACAAGATACATACAGATGTCAATCTAGCGGATATGTTTACAAAGGCGGTGACAAGGGAGAAGCTGAGCTCCTCTTCAGCTTCGGTTGGCCTTCAAGGTTGAATTCAAGTATAACAGAGCAACAGGGTCCAAGGTACTTATTTCCAGTGGGAGCTGTAAGTGTAGCAATGTTGTCCAGTATCAGTCTCCAAGTGGGAGATTGTGTTTGTGTGGAGCGTAATCAGTCTCCAAGTGGGAGATTGTTTATGTGTGGTGACTGATCATGCTATATTGTACATCTCGGCATGTATCCTTATCGGGGTTCGAGGCTGAGCCGGGCCTTAGGCAGGGGTTCGGGGGCGGTAGCCCCCAAGAAAAATTTTCCTCCTACTTTTTCGCATCATCACCGAAATAGGAAAAAATCAATGAAATAAAGAAAAATCCTATTTTGTAGAACCAAAAATCTGGAAGTTTCTAGCTTGTTAAAAAGGGGTTCGGATGGGTGTTATAGTATAATGAAAAACACAATTATTCGCAAGATTGTAATAGGTTTTTGCATTGGATAATAAAATCATTGGATGGATGTGGCTTGGTGGATGTAGCCCGGATTGGGTGAACCACGTTAAATTCTCTTTGTTATAATTTATTTTGTGTGTTTTTGGTTTCTCTGTTTATTACTTAAATCTGCAATTAATTGTTAGATATCTACCATTTCTAACCCTAACACAAAGGTGTCCAAAAAATACATCAAAGAGAAAAAATGTATATAAGTGAAGTGTTCAAACCCTAGTAAAGGAGGTTGGACAAAGGAAGGAGTAATGGTGGAGAAGAAGGTCAAAGGGGAGAAAACAAGACATGATCTCATAGCAAAAATTTGAGAAAAATTAAAGGAAATGGACTTGGATAGAGGAGGTTAGTGTATGCCATGTAGGTGAGGTTGAGGAAAAAAATAAAGAAAAAAAATATTAATCATGCTAAATTATGAGTTTCTAGGGAAGGATGAGACAATCTTGATGAAGTTTAAAGAGCACGAAACTAGTGCTTCATCTCATTTGTGAATAAGGAATCATGTATTATTTCACACCTAAGTAGTTTGATGTAAGAGCACAACAGGTTGGAATGTAAAAGGATAGGGTGAACACATGAGAGTAGATCATGTTACAAGGAAGGAGTTATGCACAAGAATAAGGGATGGAACCCACACATGAGAAATAAATGAAAAGTAGAGAAGAGAAGAGGTGCAAGGGCAAACATGATTGTGCAAAACCACATAAAATAAGGACATGACTAATGCCTCAAGAAGATAGTTATCTAAAATTTATAATGATTATCTAAAAAAAACTAGGTGAAGTGAAGTATATGTTTACAAATTTCATAGTACACATTTGCTGGTGCACTTGACTGATCCAAAATTTTGGGTCCTTGTATGTGTACACCATAACCTAATAACCCTATTTCTCAACCATATTCAAATGAAAAATAGTGAAAACTAAGCTCAAATGCACCCATGAAAAGAGTGACTAATCAATTATAATTTGAAGATCAGTGTACCTTCAAAGATATCTCTTCTTTTATCGAAATAAGTCTTCTTTTTTCGAATAATTCTTCCTTTGTATTTTTTTGAATTTCCTTGAATTGAAAAAATCAAAAAATATATATATGGATGATTTTTGGCCTTTCATATTTCAACCGACAAAATTTTGACCAATACATTCTGGTTAGAAGGGTTTCGACTAAAAATCTCTCAACCGGAATGTGCTTGGCTGAAAACGGTCCAATCGAAAATATTTAGTTGGCATCCTACTTGGCAACCAACTCAACTTTTTTCAAATTTTTCTAAAACTTTCAACTTCAATTAAGTATTTCTTCAATTAGAATGATTTTTAAAAAAATAACCTTTTGTAGAGCTCAGAGTGGTAAATCCAAATATGTCATTTTTAAATGTTTTGATTCATTTTAATATATATATATAATGCAAGTAGGTTTTTAAAGTTAAAAAAGGTTGATTAGATATTTTTTAAAAATAGTAGAACATATTAAATTTTTTGAAAATAATATGGTGCAGTAGAGGAGAGAATTCTCTTCAAAAGGGTATAATTTTTTTTTTGAAAATGATTAAAAAGGTAGACAATAGTTGACGTCAAATGAAAACTATCAAATTTTGGTAAGCTTGACTTTAAAATGTTATAACAAGAAAAATATACATCAAAATTTGATTTTTTTTCCTTACACTAGATATTGAAGTTACCTATTTAGAGAAAAAAATTTAGGGGAAAATGAAGTCTTTTTCAATTTGTTTCTTGACATCAATTGAATGTCACTTTTTCTTAAAATTTTCAACATTCCAAAAGTTGTTCTTAAACTGATAAAAAATAATAATGAAAACAATTTTTAAAAAGTATGAAAATTTACAGGAATAAACTTCATCAAGAGTTCTACATTTCATTAATTTACATCATTTTGAAATTTAAAACCTAAAGACCACTTTTATGTGGTCAAATTTTAGAATTTTTTTTGTTATTGGTCAATTCCTTTATAAAGTGTGACATAGGTTTGTACTTTTACCCAAAAGAAAAATTAGAATTTGCAATGTATAAAACTCAAATGAATGGGTTATTGATCATGAGAAGCTAAAGCAAACTATAGCATTTAAATACGTTGAACAAGAAGATTCATCAAAATAAGGACCCCCTTGACCCCTTGAGGAGGGACCATGATCATGCCATTGTAATTGTACTTTTGAAAGAGAAATAATTCCCCAATGAATATAGTACTTTTGAAAATGGAAGAAGATGACATAAATCAACTTAATGCTTATAAATTTGATGAATTCTTTCAATATGATCTTGAGAGAAATGAAGTTTAGCTTGAATTAGCAAGCCGTGATTTTAACACCTTAATGAATTCATGAAAAAAGGTTAAAGACTGTGAATCCTTAAACTAAAGATATTAATAATATCATACTAATGTGAAGTGGGTATAAACTTTTAAATAAATAGGTGAATGTTAGAAGAAATATTGGTGTTATAGTTAGACCAAAAGAATTAGCCACACTTGTAGATAATAGAAAGTAAAAATTTGATATCAAGATTAGGAATAAGAGTACAATATAAAATAATGCAACAAGAATACAAAAATTTAGCAAAGAAAAGACTCCCTATATTAGAGATTGTTCTACAAAAGAGGTTCTTACCAAAGAATAAGGATGCAAATACACTAACAAATAATGTTGAAAATATTGAAGCAACTAAGATAGGTGTTAATCCAAATCAGAAAAAAAAATCATCACATGAAGGTAAATATTCAACAAAGGGAAAGAAACACCATCAATGAGAAATGTGTCACTACTAGCAATTATTAGAATTAGGAATCTAGGAGATAAAAGACAAGCACAAATCAACAATGCACAAGATTGTATTTAGATGATCCAAATGATTATGAGTACAAAGCTTTGCATATATAGGAAAGGATGATGTAATCCACCTATGAGTTGAATTGACAAGTGCCCCATGGAGTGGCACAAATGAGTAGAAAAGTGTTCTATAGGTTTCAACCTTTGGAACACTTGGAGTGTGCAAACTAACAACCTCTATGACCAAGTCATCAAACTTTTGTGCCAAGTGTTGAGTGATTTTTGAGGTAAGATGGAAACTCTTCCAACCTCAAAAGGTATGTGCATGAGGTTTACCAAATAATTTGGTGATCTCTATAGGATTAAAGGTTGCATATTCAATTAGACAAGATATTGTATAGCCTTATCAACCTAAGTACACTTAAGTATAGTGAATAGATTAATTATTCACACTAACACCCCCCCTTAAGTGATACTTGGGGAGATCACAAAAGTTAAAATAGATAGAAGTGGGTACTGACTAGAGGCCATGTTAGGTACCCATGTGCAATGCATTCTTTCACAAAAGGAGAAAAAGGAGAAAACCCAGTGGGAACAAAACTCCTCTCAAAAAATATAATTAGAAGGATTTAAGACCTAAAAATATGTCCCTTGATGATAGGAACATGATGATGAAGAACTCCTTAAGCATGTAGAAGTTGTAAACTCTATCGATGATGAACTGGTGTTTACTAGAAACAATGAATCTTCAAGAAATGTGGATCAAGATGAGAGATACAAAATATTGCATGAGTGAACTAATGAACACTACTTAACCAATGTACGCAAATTTTATCAAACTCTGTGAAGTCAATAATATAGATAGTACTATGATAAGGAGTACTAGAATCTCAAACTGTGATCCACTAAATTAATCCTCCATTCAAGAGATCGGGATAGAAGGTTCATGAGGCCTCCCAAAAAGAAGATTCCTCCACTGATTCATTAAAAGAAACATAAGCATAACACATCATAGTCCCCCCGTAATGCTAAGAGAATATAAGAACTAACTAAGATCGAGAGTGTGTAATGAATGTAGAGAGGTACAAAAAAATGAGAAATGGTGTGCTTCAAGGCACACTCGCATGTAATGTCCCCTTTTGGGATTGCCCTAAATCTTGTCCTAGAATCACAAGCTTAATGTAGTGAGGGTTGTAACTTACCACTTAAATGCTTCAAACAAGATAAATCTTTGCTTTAGGTCCTATAATCATGTTGGATAATATTGGAAATGTAATTAATGCAGTCAGAACATAATAAATTTCTTGTCTATTTAAAATGCATAACTATTCCAAGACTATTTAAACTACCAATATTCATAATGCATAGTGGAAATATTAATCATAATAGGACTTGGATGAGAAACATGATAAGTCCACCTGAAGCTACACATTTAAGCCAAAGAGCATGAGTGTTTGACCAAGACAACCCACCCCTTGACCCTAAGTGGTGGGAACGTTTGAACCAAGACAATTCCACCCTTGGAGCGGTCTACTTAGTGGATACACTTGTATCTAATTTTCCTATCCATGTTGTTTTATCTATCCTCCTTATGATTGAGACTCCTTGAGTCCATCCTAACAATTAATCATAGTTTGGCTTGATAGGGTAGCCTTGAAAGGGGTGCTTGTAAACTACTTGTTGATGCCAAAAATTGGCAAGGTAACAGCCTTATGGGAAACTCAATTAATGGTGGGACCAATTGCGCTAAAATGAGTAACCTCTGAGTTTTTAAAGAAGTCAATTTCTTCTGTAATTGGGGTTTTGGAATGGGAAAAGGAAGCAAATATAAAAATAAAGATCTAACTAAGGCAATGTGCCAAGATTTAGATATAAATCATGATAAATCAATCTTTTGGATGTGATTTAAGGGCCCGTTCAACAATCTGATGTCCCAGAATAACAAAATCAAAGATGAAAACATGAATAATTTATCCAATAACATAAAATAATTCCCATACACATTTACTTAAAAAGAAGAGTCAAAGACGTGGTCTAAACCAGTAAACTTGTATTTAAATCATAGAAGTTATGCAAATAAACAATTCAGGACAATAATTGCACAATATAATGTTTTATCAAATAGCTTAAGAAAACAGAAAGGTCAAACAATGACACAGTCTGAGAGTCTTATAAAATAATCTAAAAGCAATACAAAAGTCCTGGTGTCTTTTCCCTAATTTTTTGGTATCCTTTGAACTCATTTTCGGAAGGAAGAAGCAGTATATATAGATGAAAATCCCACCGCTAGGCGAGTCAATAACAGAAAGATTCCCCTATCATGAGCAATGATGTCTTAAGCAATGATTTCTGATGGACATTGCAACAGAAAATATTCGAGCCATGAACATGGTTTCCCTCAAACTAGATGCATCCCCTATGAATGATGGTAGTGGTCCCAACAAAACATCGTATAGACATGTGTCGCCTACCCACAAAGGTAGTTAGAAAGTGTGGCAATTTGGCGGGGCTCATTGCAAGTTCATTTCCTTCTCTTCGATAGAATCCTCACAGACAAGACACATAGCGGTAGGTCGGAGCCTGTGGTGGATTCCTCCCTCCATGCAATGAAAACCTATGCGGTGAAGACACGTGGAGGCATCCTCCACTATTGGTGCTAACTATGGGTTTAGCCAAAAATTGTACGCAGATAGATGCTATGTGTCACACAAATGGGGCCTGACTAAAAAGTGAAGGGAAGCAACCTTGAAGTGCTCGTGGTGTTGACGCGTGGAACCATGGCAAGAGCCATTAGAAGATAAAAGGAGGAAATTTTTACGAAGAGAACTTGGCAGACACGTAGTGGCAACAGATGAAGTTCTTCAAAAAAAGGGTGTCTGATGTTGTTCAGATAAATGGGGCATTGGCCAGTACTTAGCAAAAAATAAAACCACCAGTAGGGAGCTCGAGGAATTTTATGTCCACACTACTCAACCCGTCTAAACCCAAAAACACGAGCGTCCAACCAAGACAACCCACACCTTGGCCTCAAGCGGCAAGAACATCCAACCAAGACAATTCCACCCTTGAGGTGGCCTACTTAGCATGGGAGGCCCATAAATTAGATCCTCCTAACTTCCTTCCCTCAACCTTACACTTGATTGATCATAGGATAAAGACATAAATATACATATATAATCTATTCATTTTTATATTAAGATCATAATTACTTATAAGGCTCAATAATTGTTGCAAGCATCATCATTGTATACTCAATATGTATATATTTTTTTACAACAGTACTAGGAAATATGCATATGAGAGAATTCAAAAGCTATTCATAAAATAATTATTATATACTGCCCCTCTAATTCATACCAAACTATATTAGATCTTTGTATGCCTACATATTTAAATTAAATCTGATTGACATTCCTAGGTTACAAATAACGTAATTTCCTTCTACATGACTACTGACTAATATTCAAAAGATATTACTTATTGTTGATGGTTCCACGATTTGTTGATATCCCTGATGATATGATTTTCAAAGGATATCTTTTATAAATGATTTTTTTTTCACAATATATTATTTTCTCCTTATCAATTCCCTTCTTCTTCTTACTTGACCTCATCTTATATCTTCCCACTTTCAAGGAGAAGAGATGTGATTCATCTGGAGGGTTGTGTGTTTTGGATTTGGAAGATCATGACCTTACTTGATCCTTGCTTTTCCAATAGCGATGTATTTTCATGATTTAATTGTTGCCTATGCTTGCAACTTGTTAATATACTTTTATACTTTAAATGTTTCTTATATTTTCATTATTATTATTTATATTGGTTTTATCTCTTTTTGTATTTATATATTATAATGATTTAAATCATCATGCTATTCAATATATTTATATTTATATTCATACTTATAATATTATCTTGATAAATATTAATTATAATGAATTTGCTAATATATATATTATTATTTTATTTCAATGTGTTACAATCTTTCATATTGATATATTATGTATTAATATATTATAATGATTATAATATTTAGTATTTATATTTTGGTAATTTTTATATTTAATATTTATTATTATAATATTATCTTTGATAATTATAATTATTATTATTTTTTAATATTTATTTTATTTGTATTGTTTTTGATACTTTATATCTCAATGCTACAATTTTGGGAGACATGATAGTCCTTCCCACTCGAATGTGCTTGTCCTCAAGCAAAGCCATTTTAACGGAAACCTTTTTAATGTCTTAGACATCCCTTTAACCTTAAAGCAAGAACTTATATATATTAAGATGAGGATTGGAAGTATGACATATGTCTATATGATGTTTTATGAAGAGGTTTTCCATTTATTTGACAAGGAAGCCTCGTGGATCTTAGGACATATTACAATTCACTAGGGAGATTATTCAGGCAATCCACCTTTATATTTTGAGGGTGTAAAAGCATCATACTATTATATTTTCTCTTCCACAAAGCTCCAGTTGTTTATTTTCCCTTCTTCTTTTGATTTGATGCCTTTGAGATCTCCTCCATCGTACCTTGTTTTCTTGCTTGGATTTCCTTTTTCTCCTTTGTTGGGCATTGGATCTATAGTATGTATTTAGCTTCCTTTTCAACATATGTGTCTTGGTTCCCAATTTTCTTTGCATTTGTAACACAAATTTCTCCTTTTTAGGTCACTTCGGTTACAAATATGTGCCATCTTTCATTCCCCTTTGCATTTGTGACATGATTTCATCTTTCTACCCTCATCTTTTTTATGGATATGACCCTGCTCCCACTTTTCTTTACAATTGAAGCATAGTCCTTCCCTTTGGAGCCTCTCATGGTAATTATTAGAAAGAAAGTTGTTTTATGTTGGTCTTTCTTGTAGGGAGGTTTTGTGTGTGCATCTCTTATTCTATCTCTTGAAGTTGTGTTCTCAAGTTTTAGGGCTTTATCGATTGCATCCTCAAGGGAGGTAGGATTTAGAGCACTTACCCATCCTCAGATTGAACCCCTTAACCCTTCTACAAAAAGGTAGGTGAGTTGATCCTCGTCAACCCCAAAAACCCTAATTGAGATCCTTTGGAATTCTACTATGTAATCCTTAACTGATCCATGTAATTCTCTAAAGTCTTTTTGTGGATTCTTTCTATCAAACCGTTTTATAATTTTTTGTGTGAATTCATCATAGGATGTTACATTTTGGTTCCCTTGGGTGTGGACACCATAATTTCGCCATTCATGGGTCAATCCTTCTTAATGTAAGATGGCCAACTGGATAGCGTCTTCTTTTGTCATAGGGCTAAGGGTTAAGTAAGTTTATTTTTTTTATCCACGCATGTGTTGTGATTGTTCCCGATCCATCAAAGTTGGGAAGAGTTAATTTATTCAATTTTTATCTCAAATCCTTACTATGTTGCTTCTTATCACTTTTGGATGATTCTTGTTTCTTAGCTTTATGTAAAATTCCTCAAATGAAATAATCCTCCTAATCTCAAGGTCCAACCCTATGTAGGCTCTATTAATTTCCTCAATGCTATTAGGGGTTGGTTTATTTTCATCTTCCTCCATTGGTGTTTCTCCTCTAGGTAGGAATGAAGGTTTACAAATCCTAGGGATGGAAGATATGTTATTACTCTCTAAATGGTTAGAGTTTGTATATTTCCATTTGTCAAATGGGGCCTAAGAGTATTGAGGGTATTACTCATGTCTTGTAAGGTTTGGAGGAGGGCTTGGTTTGTTTTCTCATTTTTTTCAATGAAGGTTGTTGATGATTTTTCCAGCACAACCAAGCAATTCTCTAAAAAGTAGCCAACTCCTATGATGAAGAACTTCTAGGTTAATGGCCAACACAATGAGCATGGGACTTTATGGTCTATACTCCTTCACTTCAAGCTCTATGAAATCTAGGAGGGTGATCCCAGTTGTATTTTTGTGAAGTATATTCGATTAATAACACATTTATACACAGACTGATTCCTACTTATTGCAAACAAAATCCATCTCACTGATAATTTGGTGGATTTTCAAGTGAGTGACTAGCTATTTGCTAGGAATTGGGGATAATTCTACCTGTACTATCCTTGGAAATATTTTAAATTGAATATTGTCTTATCTTAAGTCTAGGGCCAAGAACACTATTTGTTCATTTTATGCAAGATTTTCTATTTAAATGATGAGTGTCTCATCAATTGGAGCAACAGAGTCGAGTATGTAAGGATTAGTAATTTGCAAATTACTCAATTTAGAAAGAAGCAGACTATTTTCATATTGCTTTGAATTTATGAAAACTCATTGTGCTTGAAACATTTACTTCTTATGAATCCTAAGCCATTCCTTACAAAGTTTATAACCCTATTCAAGCATTTTAATTAACTCCTTGAATTAAAGTTGAAAATAGAGTAATACATTCAAATGAAATATTTGAAGACAAATGATAACACCATTAGTATTTCCCATTCATAACTTGTAAGGAACATACATAGGAGAGTATCTGCTTCTAGACTAATATTTTTTTCGATATCAGTAATTTCTATAAAACTTATTTAAGATTGCTACATACAAGATTTCACATCCAAGACAAACTACTGGCCTATTTCTAGTATTCTATTCAAAGTTCCTTTCCTGAACTTAGCTTTCACCTAGAACCTTATAAAGACTTCAAAATCCAACCCTTTGTAATAAGTCCTGAAAACCTTCTATATAACAAGGGAGCAACAAGCGTTAGGCTTAATTACATTTACATTTTGTTTCATTTGCATGAGAATTTGAGATATTCCTACTTTGTTACATGCAATAATCTAAGGAAAATGGAAGAGTAAAAGACCACATTACATATTCCCTAAATGAAGACACGCCAGCTCCTTAAAAGGAAGAGTTTTTTGCAACCGTGTTGAATCCTCATCCTTGTTGACCCAAGAAGATTCTCCAATAGGAGCTCCAGCACAAACTTGTATATTGTCCAGAAACAACATACACACCACCAAGGTTAATTAGTCTGACACTTCTCCTAAACACCAACCCTAAAATATTCCACCTCAACACTAGAAACAAGAAATTGCATGAGTGTTTAATTGGATAATCTTAACAGAAAGGGCATGGTTTAAAAAAAAATACAAAAATAGGGTGTAGTTATCACTATAAGTTATCAACCTCAGAGAATACTCGCCCACATTTTGCTCATGGTGGGAGTAGAGAAACTATCACCACCTCCTTGTCAGAATTCCTTGATAATACTAGGGAGAGGGGATAATAATCACCCTTTGGATTAATGCCACCCTCATTGTCTAAAGGGTTATTAGAAACCTCACATGGAGAATTACATCCTTTCAGATAAGCCTTGCAGTGCTCACTCTCTCTCCTTGCCTTCTTTTCATATTCCACCATCATCTTCTCTCTATGTTTGACTAATTTTTCTAAAACTATCTAGTCATGTGGATGGTAATTTTCCTTGTCACTATACTCCTTGAATTTCCCAAGTCCCATTCTTTCTTTTGGCATATCAGGAGCTCCTTGTGCTTCAATCTCATCCTTAGAAGTATTTCTCTCAGACTCAAGCAAACTCGTTTCCTTAGATTTCATAATTTCCATGGCAAATCTAATCAACTAGGACATGACTCCTACTCTGGAAAATTTGATACTCACACACTTCCTTACTAACCCACGCCTCTCATTTACTATAGACTAAATTTTGATGAAAAATAATTATAGACAATCTACATTAAATAGGTAATTTGAAGCATGCAGAATTAATGATCGCAGAACTCTTCATGCAAGCGAGTTGATAACTTAACAACTCGGTTTTGAATTTAGGCCATTGGTTTTAAAGCATTTAAAACTTCATCCATGGTGATATGAGCCTCGTTTTTTATGCTTTTAGCAACTTGCTCATAGAAAACAATGATTCCAGCTCAAGTTTTGCAATCTATCAATCAGGATGTATCACCAATCTAATCTATGCTTTCATTAATAGCAACGAAGTGCACAAAATTAGTTCTTCTTAGAGAGAAACTTTCCTTATACATTTCATCGCTTCATCGCTGATTTTCCCCAAATTTTTAGGGTGTAATTAGCAATGAAATTATTTATGCAATGATTTTTAGTCCACTGGATCATTCTACTTTAAAACTTCATCAACGATTCCTTAGTATTCTTGATGCTTTCCTTTTTACTTTATGCTTAAAAGCTCAGGATCCTGCCACGTTTCTCATTCCATCAATAGTCATCTCATATCGCAGATGCATCTCATCCTTCATCAGCCTCATCAACAATATAAACATCCCTGTGATGAAAATTCAGCCCTTGGTTCTGCGGCCTATCCTTTGGTCACATCAGTCCTTTCATCGTGTGTCGCTAATTCAAACTTTGTACCTAGGCTCCTATTGGTGATGGGAGATGTAGTGGAGGCACCAGGTCTATTCATGTACACTTGCACAAAATGAATGGTACAAAAGACATTGCTCATAGAACTCATCATATTAGTGAAAGAAAAACCCTTTAGAAGACACCATCACTTGTTGCTAATTAAGAACTCAAGTTTTGAAATGAATGAGCAATGAGCGATATAACATAAGGTCGTCACTCATCACTAATTCTCCTCATACATTGTGTGAGCAATTAGCGATGAGAGGATTTACAACGTTCATAATATCCATCGCGTATCACTGATGTGGGTCTTTACATTTAAAACATATATGCAATCATGCGATATAAAGGAAATTACATCATATCGCTCATCACTAATCCAAGTCTTATCATTTTATGATCATCCATGATGTGCGATAAAAACACAAGAACATAAGACCAGGGCATCGCTCATCGCTAATACAAATTTTAAAACTTGAAAACCATTTGCGATGAGCGATCCTTCAATAGTATAAAGGACATCGCTCGTCGCGCATTTGATCTAGGAGCTTTAGTAGCAATTTGTGATGAGTGATAGCATACAAATATCACCTCATCACTCGTTGTTGATTCAAAATATGCACTCTTGAAGTAATTAACAATTAGCGATAAGAACATAATGGTCGTCAGGACTTAAGTGAAAAACTTCAAACATGTGCACTTAAGTTTTTCTTAATGAAGGGGATCCCTAGGATGACATGAGAATAATAGACTCGAAAACTTCTAAGTCATGAAATGTAAAGGATGTAAAGGAAAAGAGATCCTTTACTCAACCTTATAAAATAGAAGACCCAAACTTAGGCTTGAGGGACCGGTTACCAGATGACAGTGAATGACATAAGATGTTTCAAAATGACTGTCAATGGGTAATAGGGAGTCAATGACCAAATAGAACCCTATAAGCACTTATAACAAATAAAACCCTAAACCCTCATATAACAACCCTATATCCAAATGCAATAAGGATTTAAGATGGAACAAAAAAAATATTGAGGGTTCCATCAAAAGCCTTCATTTCATTGTTCATATTTTCACTCATGGTGTTTTTTTTCTTCCTAGGGTGTCTCCTATAGTAATTTTGCATTAACCAATCTTTCACATAATGGCAATATTATGCTCTGATACCAATTATAATGTTCGCTTTTGGGATTTCCCTAAATCTTGTCCTAGAAACACAAGCTTAATGTAGTTAGGGTTGTAACTTAACACTTAAATGCTTAAAACAAGATATATCTTGGCTTTAGGTTTTGCTATAATGTTGGATAATATTAGAAATGTAATTCATGTGGTCAGAACAAAATAAATTTCTTGTCTATATAAAATACATAACTATTCCAAGACTATCTAAACTACCAATATTCATAAGGCATAGTGGAAGTCTTAATCATAATAGAACTTGGATGAGAAACATAAGTCTTCTTGAAGCTACCCATTTAATCCCAAGAGCACGAGCTTCTAACCAAGACAACCCACCCCTTGGCCCCAAGTGGCAAGAACGTCTGAACCAAGACAATTCCACTCTTGGGGTGGCCTACTTAGTGGATACACTTGTATCTTCTTTTCCTATCCATGTTGTTTTATCCATCCTCCTTATGATTGAGACTCCTTGAATCCATCCTAACAATCAATCATAGTTTGGATTGATAGGGGAGCCTTAAAAGGGGTGATTGTAAACTACTCAACCCATCTAATCCCAAGAGCATGTGCATCTGACCTAGACAACCCACCCCTTGGTCTCAAGCAGCAAGAACGTCCAACCAAGACAATTCCACCCTTGAGGTGGCCTACTTAGCATGGGAGGATTATAAACAACATTCTCCTAACTTGCTTCCCTCAACCATGCACTTGATTGATCATAGGATAAAGACATATATAAATATACATATATGATCTATTCATTTTTATATTAAGATCTTTGCCCCTCTAATTCATACCAAATTGTATTAGATCTTTGTATGCCTGTAGATTTATGTTAAATCTGATTGATATTTCTGAGTTGCACATAACTTAATTGTTGGGAATAGGATACCATTTAATTGCAATTGTAAACATATTTAATGTATCTCCTAAGTCCTTGGAAAGTGTTCCCCAACACTAGGATTTGAAAGATATTAAATTTGAATGAAATGAACATGTAAATTGACATTTGTAATTATTTCTAAATGATATGAACATGTGGGGATGCCCAAGAAAAGCTCCTAAAAAATAGGAGCACATGGGGCGCCCACATGGAAGGTGGAACCCACCTTGCTTAAGTTAATTGTTTGGAGGATTGATAGCACTTCAATAATGCATGTAAAGATCCTACAAAGTTAGGGATTGATATTTAAATGAGTGGAGTTTAGTTCAGTATCAGTTCAATTCAGTTCAGTTCATTTCAGTTATGGTTCGGTTATCTTCAGTTGCATCTAGTTAGTTTGAGTTGAATGCTAGTTGAATTCAGTCGAATTGAGTTGCATGACTAATGACTTTAGTTGCATGATAGATAATAGGTGGATACATTCAGTTAAGTGGGGATGATCAATCATGCATAATGTTTGCATGAATTGATGGAGAGATATGTTTTAGTTAACTAAGATTGACTTGCACCCACCTTGGGCGCCCAAGTTGACATCTTTGAGTTAACACCTTTTGCATGAGAAGATATTTACAAGGCTGAGTTAAGTGGGCCCATTCTTGGGTGCCAACTTTGAGGAGAATCTTGGAAGATATTTTCTTGACCAACGATCAATTAACTGTTCAATTTGGGGCGCCTAAATTGAGGAGGCTTTGGTTTTGACTTCATGTTACAGTGTGGAAATCTACTTGCACAATCTAGGTGTAGATTTGTGCTCTTGTTTTGATCAACTCTTTGGAGTTTACAATGCACAATTATTGTCTATTTATTGCAACAATTGCATAAGAGTTTATTCCAGGTTTGCAAGTTGAGCTTGTGCATGTGTGAGGGTTTGAATCATGGCATGGGATGTGTTGATTCATGCTTGGTCACATGGAATGTATGGATAGCTTGTAATTGCAACAAGTGTATGAGAGTTCTAATGAGAGTTTTGTGTAGGTTGTGAAGAAGGATTGTTGAAGGAAAGGAAGCATATCAATCAAGGATTGATACAATATTATTGTAATTATGTTCTAAGGTTAAATAAGACAAGTACTATTGATTCTAGTGGAGTTTTTTCCCAAAAGGATTTCTCCACATATATGTTGTGTCACTTATATCCCCTTGTCTCATTCTTCTACAATCTTCTCTCTTTCTACAATTGGTAAAATTGATCTAAACAGTTTAATCATACACAAAGAATTATGACAAAGAACACTTAATTAAATCTACAGTCTCATAGTTTTACAAGTTTTAAGCTACAATATTACCTTCATTTTCAACATTAATTTCCTTCTAGATGATTACTGACTAATATTCAAAATATATTACTTTTTGTTGATGGTTCCATGATTTTTTGATATCCCTGATGATTTGATTTTCAGTGGATATCTTTTATAAATGATTTGATGTTCAAAATATATTATTTTCTCCTTATTTATGCCCTTCTTCTTATCTGACCTCATCTAATATCTTCCCACTTTGGAGAAGAGATTTGATTCATGTGGAGGGTTGTTCCTTTTGGCTTTAGAAGATCATGACCTTGCTTGATCAATTTTTTTCCAACAACATCTTTTCATGATTTAATCGTTGCCTATGCTTGCAGCCTGTTAATATAATTT
Organism: Sequoia sempervirens; assembly: GCA_007258455.2. Classification (NCBI taxonomy): domain Eukaryota; kingdom Viridiplantae; phylum Streptophyta; class Pinopsida; order Cupressales; family Cupressaceae; genus Sequoia; species Sequoia sempervirens. Next base: position 211,314 of record VDFB02275314.1, on the reverse strand, counting down.
ATATACTTCAAATATTTCTTATATTTTCATTATTATTATTTTTATAGTTAAATAGCTACTAAGGGCCAACACCCAAAAAAATAAAAATATTTTTTTTGCTTCAAACCCACGAATGGGGAGCACAAGTTATGACAGAGAGATTAATGAGACCAAAAGAAAACCAAAATAACCAACGATATCTTGATTCTTAAAAGAACTTGAAGACAAATTTGCAAAAGGAAAAAACTCAAAAAAATTTGTACAACCATAGGCACATTTCAAGTGCCATTCCTGGCCTCCCCCTTCCTCATACTCCTGGTGTGGAGGGCATCCATAGTCCATTGTGTTCCCTCATCCACAACATCTTTGCTTTCAATACGATGCTTCTTAGCTTCGAATTTGTGCCCCTTTTTATTTTTAGTATAAATTTTTGGTTTGGATATGGCACTAGAAATTTGGGCGAGAGAAACTTTTAATAGGAACAACCACATCATCAAGATCCAAAGAGTCATTGAAATCCTTATCCAAGTCGTCCAAAAAGGGATATGATCCCTCATCATCCAAAAAGGGATAAGATCCCTCAGAATCAGAATTATTGTCAGCCGCCACAATTGGAAGGGGGTCAGTGGTGGGCAGAGGGGTTGGTCCCTTATAGGAATCAAAGGAAGGAGGCACCGAGCCCCCCAAGGCCACAATTGGGGCATTAGTGGAATGTGAGGGGTCCAACTAAGTAAAAAAAAATCCCTGATTTTTCTAGATGAAATCTACCTCTGGGTCACCCACCTTCTTAACCCACCTCTTGAGCCTAAAATTTCATGAAGTGCAGCCAGCAATTTTATGTCCAAGCTTGTTGTAGCAAAAACACCTAAAGGGGAAACCTTCATAATTAAGGAATTGAGTCCATGTCTCAAAGTTTGAATGGATCAAAACAAAGTGGTGCACCAGTTTGGATATGTCTATGATGGCACAGACTCTGGTGAATCGACAATGGGAGCCACCAACATCCACCATAATGAAGGATCCAAACTGCTTGACCATATCTATAATGAGCTCAGGCGCACACATAGCCTGATCCAGATGGGAACCAGGGTGATCTTAATTGTAGCAGGATCAAATAATGCAGACCAATCTGTTAGGAAGAAGCTAGACTAGTCAAAAAATCAAGGTTCGTACAATTTGACAAAGTTTCAATCCTCCATAGAGGCAAAGCGAAGCAGGAAAAAACCATAATCCAAAATGTCAATGTCTAGAAGGGTCAAATTATTCCAAATATTCTTCATCTAGTCAACAAATTGAGCAACCACAGGCCTCTTGCATAAATAGTGAACAAACATAGATCTCTTCCCAACTTCATCCAGAAATATTCTAATGCATGAGTTAGGAAAATGAAAGTCAATAGGGACATATGTCAAGCAAATCACTATGTCTCCCAAAGAGAAAATTATAGGGGTTGGAAGGGTTGAAGAAGGAAAATCAGAGGGTTGTAGAGGGAAATCCTAAATGACCTACGTTTTACAAAACTCAAAGCAAACATGAAAGGGGTTCTTCCTATTCCTACGGCCATGGATGAGGAGGGGAGTAGCCAGTCCAGGAGAGTTTGGAAGCAAATTTAGCGCAACCCTAGGGAGACATCCACATGCAACCCCTCCACAAGCTTTGTAGCACACACCTTGCCCTTTTCTGTGGACTTCGCAACAATTCTATGCCCCTGACGTCATCCTCCATCCGCTACTTCATCCGTACAAGCTTCTACTCCTTTGCACATTATGCTTTTTACCCCTTGAATTATTATTTTTTTCATTATTATCATTTATATTAGTTTTATCTATGTTTGCATTTACATATTATAATGGTTCAAATCATCATGCTATTCAATATATTTATATTTATATTCATACTTATAATATTATCTTGATAAATATTAATTATAATGAATTTGCTAATATATATATATATATAATTTTATTTCAATTTGTTTCAAATCTTTTATATTGATATATTGTGTATTAATATATTATAATGATTATAATATTTAGTATTTATATTTTGGTATTTTTTTTATATTTAATATTTATAATTATAATATTATCTTTGATAATTATAATTATTTAATTTTTTAATATGTATTTTATTTATCTTATTTTTGATGCTTTATATATCAATGTTACAATTTTGGGGCACATGACAGTCCTTCCCACTCAAATTTTCTTGTCCTCAAGCAAAGCTTCAAATTTCCTATTTAATGTAGATTGTATGTTATTCTTTTTCATCAAAATTTAGTTTGTAGTAAATGACAGGTGTGGGTTAGTAAGGAAGTGTGTGAGTATCAAATTTTCTGAAGTAGGAGTCTTGTCCTAGTTGATTAGATCTATCATGGAGATTTTGAAATCTAAGGAATTGATTTTGTTTGAGTCTGAGAGAAATACTTCTAAGGACAAGATTGAAGTACAAGGAGCTCTTGATATGCCAAAAGAAATAATGGGACTCAGGAAATTCAAGGAGTATAGTGACAAGGAAAATTACCATCCACAAGACCAGATAGTTTCAGAAGAATTAGTCAAACACGGAGAGAAGATGATGGTGGAATATGAAAAGAAGGCAAGGAGAGAGAGTGAGCACTATAAGGCTTATCCGAAAGGATGTGATTCTCCATGTGAGGTTTCTAATAACCTTTCAGGCAGTGAGGGTGACACTGATCTAGAGGGTGATTATTATCCTCGCTCCCTAGTATTATCAATGAATTCTCACAAGGAGGTGGTGACAGTTTCTCTAGTCCACCATGAGCAAAACGTGAGCGAGTATCCTCTAAGGATGATGACTCAGAGTGATAACTGTGTCCTATTTTTTTTTTATGAAACCATGCCCTTTCTATTAGGATTATCCAATTCAACACTCATGTGATTTCTTGTTTCTAGTGTTGAGGTGGAATATTTTAGGGTTGGTGTGTAGGAGAAGTGTCTGACTAGTTAACCTTGGCGGTGTGTATGTTGTTTCCAGACAATATACAAGTTTTTGTTGGAGTTGCTATTGGAGAATCTTCTTTGGTCAACAAGGATGAGGATTCAACATGGTTTCAACAAACTCTGCCTTTTGAGGAGCTAATGTGTCTTCATTCAGAGAATATGGAATGTGGTCTTTTAATCTTCCATTTTCCTTAGATGATTGCATGTAACAAACTAGGAATATCTTGAATTCTAGTGCAAATGAAACAAAATGTAAATGTGATTAAGCTTGATGCTTGTTGCACCCTTGTTCTATAAAAATGATTTCAAGGCTTATTACAAAGGGTCAGATTTTGAAGTCTCAATAGGGTTCTAGGTGAAAGCTAAGTTCAGGAAAGGAACTTTGAACAGAATACTGGAAATAGGCCAGTAGTTTGTCTTAGATGTGAAATCCTGTATGTAGCGATCTTAAAAAAGTTATATATAAATTAATGATATCAAAACAAATATTATTCTAGAATCAGATACTCTCCTATGTATGTTCCTTACAAGTTATGAATGAGAAATAATAATGGTGTTATTTTGTCACGAAAACTTGCACCCTTTTTCCTAGCTATTAACTCAGCAAGTTTGTGACACATGGGAACATTCTCAGGCTGCAGGTATCCTAAAATGAGAATGAACCTCCAAAGAAAGGGTTGGATCCCTTTGATAACTCACCTAAAAAGGTCTACTAATGTTTTTTGCAGAGAAAAGAGTAAGGAGGAAAAAACATATAAAATGAAACCTAATCCTAAAGGTGAAACACCAAATAACTTAATGAACTCTACTCAAATGGCAATACACAGAAAAACTAGTAATAAGACCAATCTTTGCACAACTCAAAAACCCATCAAAACTTTGCATCAACAATTTATAAGAAAGCTCAAAACTCACAAACTAAGCAGGAGAAAGGATGTTTTCCCACAACTTAAGACTGATTGCATTGTAAGCACAACCTATAACCTGAAAATATATGTAACTCTGCATAAAGGTACTACCATGAGATGCAATCATAAGGAAAATAAAATACATAAGACTGCATCAAATACTAAGTACACAGTTTCAAAAAGAATGAGAAGGAAAAAATTGCTTTATATTACTCTCAAAAAAGGTTTTGCAGTGTTGTATTAACCACTAAAAATGAATTACAAACTCTTCACCTTTGGTCTAGAACTCTAAAAATTACAACATCATAAGATAAAATAGAAAGAACTAAAGAAAAAAGACTTTCTTTTTTCTATATACAATAATCGGCTCTCCAAAAGCCAAGAGAAGATAACTCAAGTCAAAAATATCTGTCTTCAAAGCAATTCACGAGCAAAATCAAAATTTCCTGAAAAAAGGGCCCACCAATGCTGCAAATTGAGCTTAAACAGCTCAAAACTTTGTCTCATACTGCACATAACTGAAGTATAACTCCAATGGCTCATGAGTGCATGTAGATGGAACTGAAAGTGAACTGAAAGTGGAAAAAAATCCCAAAAAGTGTCTCACGAACAGGACAGGAAAGCCTCTAAAAGAGGAGGGAAAACTGAAGTAAACTTAACTCATCTGGTTGCAAACTCCTCCTTAAGTCATGTGTGAACAAAAGGTCTCCAAAAAGGGTCTCAGTTTGACTCAAAGTCACAAATAGAACTCCAAAAAGAACCTACCATCTTTGGTTCAGCTTCACTTGATTTTTTGCATGATATTAGGTAAAGGTATCAATTTGATTAAATATTGAAGATAATCAATATAATTATCTTAATATTTAATATGTTATGACTTTATCCTTTATAATCAACAAATTAAATATTAAGGTAATTATATCCTTAATATTTAATTAAGTTGTTATATTTCTCTAATATTTGCAAAAAATAGAAGTGGGGAATTACATTAACATTTTAAGGCAAATGTCAAAATGAAAAGTTGAGCTGCATACATTATTAGGTTTCTTAACTTAAAATTCAAGACCATGTTGGTAATAAACATTAAATGATTTCCTAAAACAAATTCAAGAAAACAATTGAGAATAGGGTGAATAAAACACTCGAACCCTAACTCTTTACTCATTTCATTTTTGTGTTGAGCACATTATGGAAGAGATGTGTCGCCATGGTATAGGGTTTGGGAGCTTGAAACATGAACTTCATCTTGTATCTGCACATTTTCCTCTGAAGGATTCTCCATAATTTTGCTTGGTAAGCTACCCTCTTCGCCATTTTGGAAATTTTGATGTGTGTCAAGGGCTTTTTTCAGTCTTATAGCCGTAGCTTAATACATTTCTCATGCATTTTCATTTCCTTTTGAGATTTTTTGTTGATTCCTTTGCATCTGAGGCTGCCATGAAGATTTTTTGAAGGTTTCATACTGTAGTCTAAGTGTATTCTACCACAGCAATAGTAGGTAATATTTCATCATTTGAACTTTTGTACTGTCTCTCTTTGTGAATGGCGAGCTCTTACTACGCATATGATCATCATTGTTCTTTCATAGCACTATTCTTCTTTGAATTCTATAACACTGATCACTGTGGTATAGCTAAGAACTTTATTTGTAATTGAAAAAGAAAAAAAAACCTTCTTTATCTCTGTGGCCATGGTTAAATATCTTGCATTTTTAGGGAATACTATGCTGGTTGTGAATCTTTACCCTGTTTATTTGCAATTTCTTCATTTGGGTGATGTCTATTATCAATGAGCTTTGAATATCTTCCTTAATTTTTTGTATTTTCTAAGACTTAATGCAAGAAAGCTCCACCCACGATAGAAAAATAGCAACTCAAATTTATGGGTTTCACAACACCCCATAGTGTAGTTATTCAATGCATCCTTTCTATTTTCCTGAGATTTTTCTCTATTAAACAAGCACAAAACCTTTATCATTTTTGTATTTGAATTTTTTAATAGAAATCCCCAACTAAGTTTCGCCATTCTTTGATGTAGCTTGCTTTATCATAATTTGCTCTGTCAAATATGAGGTGGGTATTTCATATATTTAATTCAATAAGCTCAATTTTTTCCTCATTTTTTTTCTATGTAAAGCTTTCAGCCTGAGAAACCAATGTAATTATCTAATCCCTCCATTTTCCATGGGCTCCTCCATATAGAAATAAATTTTCATACTATTTATTTTGTGAGAAAAGACTCTTTTACTCAGTGTTGAAGCATAGACAAACCTTTGAAGAAACTGCTATATTTTTTTTCTCATGTATTTTGAAGGCTTGATGAGAACTCCATTTTCTCCATTATGAATGTATTTATCATTTAATTCATAAGTTGTTGCCATGATCTTTTACTGCATTAGTCATGCTCAATGGCATCTTACTATTCAGGGGTTGATTTTGATTTTCCTTTTGTATATGAGAAAAGATCATTTTGTGTACAAATTACAAAAAGAAGGAAGACTATTTCATGGTTGTTCTTCTGAGATTTTTCTATTACTTGAAACTCACCCACTATGTTGTCTTGCCATGACTTTAATGGACTGCTCTCTGTTTTGAATGATCTGGTATTATATTTGCATCCTATATCTCTGCATTGACTGTTATTGCACATCTAGGCATTCTTGACTTGTTGACTGTCTGTGATCTTTTCTTGTCAAGCTTGTCATTTTCACATTGACATGGACAATTAGGATTGTCTTTCATTCTTTGAAATTAATGTTCTATCACAAATATCATGTCTTGCTTGCTTCATCATGTTGCCTTTATCATGAACACTATTTTATATATGGTTGTAAAGGCTCTGTATGACTTTCCTATAGATCATTGTGAATGTTTAAACATGGCAGCAACAAATGATAAGAAACATGATGTAAATGAGGCATTTTATGTATGCTTGTTCACTATCACGTCACGACCATGTTTGTTATGATGGATTTAACATTGCATTTCCCTCTTAAATAAGCTCGAATGAGCTCATTATCTGATAAACACAACATGCTAGGCTCAACCCTTATGGGAGCCGCATTTTAACCCACATGTAATTTGATGAATTAAAATAACAACATTACTTTTCCTGTATCTGTACATAACGCAAACATATTAGAAATATATGCATATGACAAATGTGTTTGATCATTCTTGTTTTCTTGTACATGATATGCAAACTATTTAATGTGAATGAGGGTCAGATTGTATGTTTATAGAGGTATGCACATGTATGGATTAGTGAATTTTCATTGCTCTAACATCAATCCTTTTCTCAAATGCAGGCAACTTGGAGCAGCGAGGAGGTAGAAGCGGGTTGCAGGACAAGCGATAGATGAACAAAGACCCATGACAGCTCAACTGAAGACTCGTCAGGCAATGACGAGTCACCCTTCCTTACATGTCCATTCCTTTGAATTAATATCTATAAATGTATAATCCTTTCTTTTATTTGTGTTAAACAAATTAAACTCACGGCTTGTGTGTGGATTTATACACTTATATTATCAATGAAGACTATCGTTCTTTTTTGAAAATATTTGTGCAATCTTTCTTTTATGTTATTTGCATATGTGTGAATGCAGTATGATAGAATAGTTTTCTACTTCTTTCATGCAGAAGCTAGTAAGGTAGCAGGAAAAATTTACCTGTCTTTTCATTTGATATCACTTTAGCTCTTCTTGTTTGAGCTAGTTAGCTAGAATAGGTAACATTTATGGTGACATCTACTAAATGTTTGCCTGCTAAACATCAAAAAACCAGTTCCCTAGGCTTTCTATTGGGCACAGAGTCACTTATTCAACCCTAAAATGGTTCTGAAACAACTCTTTTCAATGATGTAACTCAACAGTAGAACTCAAAACAGGTTGGAAACTTATTGAAAACAAAACTCCAGAATGACAACTAGCTAACTATGCTTGCAAAGCACTTATGGAAATGAAAATGCATCTAATCTATTGTGCAACAACACTTATTTTTCTTCAAAAACACTTGGAATACCTCAAAAGAAATGCTTAAGGTGAATCACATTGACGGGGATTGGTTCCATATCACCATCCAGCTTGGATAGCTTAAAAGAATTATGTTGTTTACATTTAGAAATGATATAAGGCCCACTCTAGAATGCATCAAATTTGGAGTGCTTTCCAGGCCTGCTTTTAAATTAATCCCATTTGAGCACTATATCACCTTCTCTGAAAGTTCTTGGGGATGCCCTTTTGTCAAAAGACCTCTTCATTCGAGCCTGGTGTTGTTCTATCTTTCTCATGGCCTCAGTTCTAGTTTCTTCTAGCTCAACCAACTAAGCTAATCTTATTGTCATAGGTCCTTACTCTATTATGTCCAGTTGATGAGCCAGATCTAGTGTTGGTAACTCAAATGAAATAGGAAGCCTGGCTTCCTTACCATATACAAGCATAAAAGGTGAATGTCCTGTTGACCTTTTTAGGGTAATTCTATCAACCCACAATGTTGATTTTAACTGTGTATGTTAGGTTCTCTGGCTACCCTCCAAATTTTTCTTGATGATTTTGATTACGTTCTTATTTGTGGACTTTGCTTGGCCATTTCCTTGTAGATAGTAATTGGAAGATGTATTGAGATAAATCCCATTTTTGATAACCCAATCAAAAATTTTAACACTCACAAAAGCAAGGGCATTGTCTGAAATAATAGATTCTGGGATTCCAAACTTGGTAACCAACTTTTCATAAAAATTCAGAACAATAGACTCATTGGCATCCTTAGGTGTGACTGCTTCAGTCCACTTAGTAAAATAATCAGTGGTTGTGAGTACCCACTTATGACCAGCACTAGATGGAGGGTTTATAACTCTAATGAAATCTAACCCCCACCTCATAAAGGGTTGTTCAGCCTGAACCAATTGTAAAGGTAAGGCTGCCAACTTCTCTTTTCGAAAAAATAGAGCACATTCATTAAACTTTCTGACCCACAAGTGTGCATCCTTAAATAAATTGGGCCAATAATAGCCACCCTTCATCACCTTAAGAGTTGTTTCTCTAGGTGAAAAATGGCCTCCAGTTGACCTCTCATGGAATTCATGCAACACTCTTTCAACTTGGTTAGGTTCAATACACTTCAACAATATTCCATTAAAATCTCTCCTAAAAAGCTAACCATTTAGAAGCACATAAGGAATAGACTGCAAACAAAAATATCTTCTCTTAGCCATATCCATGCCTTGAGGGCACTCGCCAGTTTATAGAAAATGAACCATTTCTTGCACTCAATCTGTTGTGGGGGTTGAAACAGTTGCTCGCCTTTCATCTTGAAATGTCAAAGCAACTTCTTGCTCATGTTCTTCGCAAATGGTAACACCATCAGCAAGTTGTTTGCATAGTCCCTTGCCTCTAACTAGCTTGGTAACCTTAATCTCTACATCATATTCCATTACCTTAGTTACCCAACCAGCTATTTTATCACTTAAATCCTTGTTCAGTAAAAACTCTTTTACACCTGGATGAGCAACCATCAGAATAATCTTGTTATTAAACAGCATGTGCCTAAATTTTTTAAAACTTCTTATGACAGTAAGAACATGTTTCTCTACAAAAGAATATATCAGCTCATAATCTTTGATTCCTTGACTGAAGAATGCCACAAGCTGCTCAAAACCTTCATCATTACACTGTACAAGCATAGCTAAAATAGAATCTATGTTCCCATAGGCATATAAAGTGAAGTCCTTAGAAAAATCTGGATTCAGAAGTGTAGGTGCAGCTGCTAATGCTTCTTTTATGAGCTCAAAACTTCTTTTCCCTTCCTTAGTCCACCTGAAAGGTACATTCTTTCTGAACATATGAGTTAGTGGACTTAATAAATCAGCAATGTCAAGGATAAACCTCCTAACAAAGTTAATTCTACCAATAAAACTCTGCAAACCTTTCTTATGTGTTGGTAGGGGGAGAGTTAAGATAGCACTGACTCTTTTAGGGTCAATATTGACACCGTGTTTAGACACCACATATCCGAGAAATCTTCCCTCATGAACAACAAATACACACTTTTTGGGATTAAGTGATATCCCAAACTCCCTGCATTTCTCAAAAATTTGTCTCAAGTGATTTAGATGATCCTTAGCCTCTTTGGAAAAAATAATAATATCATCAAGGTAGACTAAGACAATCTTGTACATTAAGCCTTGAAAGGCCATATCCATGGCTTTCTGAAAGGTTTCCCTGGCATTAGACAAACCAAAGGGAATTCTCTTGTAGGCCATAGTCCCCCATTTTGTGGTGAAGGTTGTTTTATACTAGTCTTCCTCTCTTATTGATATATGATTGTAACCAGAATAACCATCTAGTAAGGAAAACCTCTCTAAACCTGAGACTACTTGAAGTATTTGTTCCATGGAAGGAAAAGGATGACGGTCTTTCAAGGAAGCTCTATTTAGGTCATGAAAATCTACATAGAGTCTTATTTCTCCATTTTTCTTCCTCACTGACACAAGGTTGGAAACCCATGAGGTATGCTTAATGGGAAAGATAATACTACTTTCAATCAATTTATTCAGTTCTTTCTTCATGAGAGGTTCTAACTTAGGATTCAAAGGCCTTTGTTTCTGTCTTACAGGTTTGACCTTAGGCTCGAGTTCAATGGTATGTTGAGCAAGCTGGGATCAAATCCCTTTAAATCACCATATTCCCATGCAAATATATCATTAAATTCTTGAAAAAGCTAAATAAATACATGCTTTTCTTTTGTTGTACATACCTTGCCCAATTTAAGAAGCTTTTCTTTGAAAACCTCAACTTCTTCATAGTGATCTTGTTGAACTTGTATACTGGCTTTGGGTTTTCTAACTTCATCATCAGTATTAAAAACAAACTCTAGGGTGACCAAGCCCTTTGGCATCTTGTTATTTTTGAGCTAAATGATTTGGTCATCGTACTGATGTTGTAGCTTCTCTTGGTTAGCATGTGAGAACTCAGCTTCTTCCCTTAAGAAGTTCACAATCTGTTGGTCATTATCAAACACTTGTCAATGTATGTTATTATTAGGTACAACAGGCCTAACAACAATCTTAATATGTTGATTAGCTTTACCACTACTAATTTCTTTTGGAATATCATGTTCAACTCCTACTACAGCCAGCCTATCAACATGTTTATTTTGATTTCTAGGTATGGAAACCAGATTAAATGCATCAAATCCCTCCACGAGGTCCCATATTCTATGCTTGTAAGACTTAAGTAAATCATTCTTTGTAACATTAAGTTTTCTCACCTAATTAACAACCAGTTTGTTGTCCCCATAAACTTTCAAGCAACTTATACCCTTTTGTCTCGCCCATTCCAAGCCTTGGGTAAGAGCTTCGTATTTAGCAACATTGTTAGTACAACTGAAACAAAATCTGAAGGCTAAATAGTACTTCTCACCTGATGGAGAGACAAGCATGCACCCACCACCAGCACCAACTCTACTCCTTGAGCCATCAAAATACAACTCCCATACCTCATTATCCTGATGTTTACCATGTTGCTTTGTGTTTTTTCTCAATATTAGGCATGAAAGAGTAAGTTTCATGCATCATATAAACACCAAAATCAACTTCTTTTGGTTGTTCACATGTACCAATCACATGAGTCTGAGCTGCCCACTCCTCTGGGAGAATATCTAGTATACCATTGGTTTGAGTATTACCCTCTTGAATATCGGGTTGCTTCTCTTGTTTGTTTGTGAACAAATTGGCATTAATAGGGGGTGGATTGTAAGGTTCAATGTGATCTTTGGCTATGGGTTTTGACTTTACAGTTACCCTAGTTTCATACCTGGTTCTAAACATCATATGAGACCAATCAAAGGATAGGTAACCACCTATCTTGGTTGTGAAATCCCTAGATAATCAAATAGAAAAAAAGGGAGGCATCTCAATGACATAGGTATCTTGTGGTATTGAAAATTTTGGGCAGGCATGTAAGGTTAAGCTCATACCTTTAATGACCCCTATTGTATTAACAACAGTACCATCTAATTGCACTACCCCTTTTTCAAGTGGCTCATAAACAATTGCTAACTTGTCAACAATCTCCTTGGGCATTACTGAACTACTAGCCCCTGAGTCAATCATACAGTTATGAACTAGATGATCTCCTATAATCAATGACGCATAAAATGGAGGTGGTTTGGCTTTAACAGCTTGTTATTCTTTATTATTGACAGTAGTATTAGTTAGCACAACCTTTTCTTTTTTTGTACTAGGCTCATCAACTATACTCAAACTTGATAAAGCTGATTGGAGTAGATCTTTTTGGCTAGGGATACTCAAGGAATCCCATATAGACATAGGCACATTAATTTTCTTCATATGTTCAAGAATATTAAAAGATGTAGTTGGCTTAACTTGGCTTTTAGGGGCAACAACATTGCCTTTAATAGAAGCTATCTGAACTGGTGAACTGGGTTTCTCTTTTCCTGCCAAAGGTTGTCCTCTTAGCAGAATTCGAACATTTTCAGCATTTGATGGGTCAGGAGCACTCTGATTTATGTTTGGTATTTGATTCAACTGAGTTTGAGCTCTATCAAACTGCTGGATTTCATCTATTTCTCTCTTTTTACTATGTGTGTTGGCTACAATTGAATAACTAGCTTGGTTCACACCACAAAATTCTTCTCCTTGCCAATTCAGGAATGTTGACTCGTGTTTGTTCCTCTTGCTATTGTATAGGAGTTTCCACAGGCACATTAGTTTTCACTATTGGACTATTTTGAATCATCAAGGCTTGATTAACCAGCCCATTTACATAGGTACTTTGATTGTGGGGTTGGCCACATGGAAAACAACACTCATAATCTTGGGCTAAATTGTTTTGGATAGGCGCCAGCTCCTAAGAACTGCTAGCAATATTAGAATTATAAGCTTGATCAAGCCTTGAATTAGGAGTTGGTTTATGGCCTTGATTCTAAGGCTAATAAGGTGGTCTGTGTTGTGTAGTTTTCGCACACACACCCCGCTAAAAGCAAGGACCCTCTTTTGCTTTCACTCTTGGTGTTTTGGCCCTTCAATTTTGAGGATTGATCTTGCTTTGGCACGAGCCTAAATGTTAATCTTGCTTGCCTAAGTGATTCCCGCAAATTAAACATTGAAAAACTTAGGTTATAGGAAAATTTTGGGTTTTCTCCCCAGTTCGGGATTTTCCACCCCAGCCGGATTTTCCCAAATCTCGCTCAAACTCCAGCTAAACATTGTGGTTTGGAGATTTTTGGTCTTTGTAGAATTCCACGTGGGCCGGATTTTCCTGATTTTCCACTCTTCTTTTTCCCAAAATTCTCAAGCCTCCAGAGATTCACCTTCTTCGCGGATTTCCTTCGACTCCGGATTTTCCCAAAATCCTTTGTTCCCTGGTTTTTCCAAAATTTGCAGAATATCTCCCCCTTCACAGAAATTTGTCCCGTGCGGATTTTCCAAGAACCTGATGGAATGTGAAGAAATATGGAGTAATAGGACTTGTTAACATTGCATTTTATGATTAATTTATGCTATTTTGAGATCTCACATGTTGTTTCTTGATTGATAATGATCGAATTAAGTTGCTAGTAGGTGTTTTCATGTTTATTATACTGGAATACGCCTGGCTCATAATTCTCTGAAATTCCTCCCTGGCTTGGATTTCGCGGGTGGACATGAAAACCGAACTCTGATATGATCATTTTATTTGAAGATTAATGACACCTTGCTTATCTAGGATTCATTTTAATGATGATTTTGATTGATTAACCTTTGTTTGTGTGATCTTTACTATGGTTTCCTTTGTTGAGTGTAGGATTAATTCATGCACATGATGATATTTCTCAAGGAGCTCAGTTGGAAAGCATCCCCCAATTAAGTTTGACATAAAATTCTTCTAAGAAGAGAATCGGAAAGACCTTCCAGATGTCTTGCTGACTAGCAGTGGTTCTATTCATTTTGAAGTGTCCCGGTCGGCCAGATAGTTTAATCGTCGTAGGTTTTCATATGTCTCATCAACCAATCGCACACAAGGTTAGCGTCACCGAAATATTTGCACTCGATGAAAGGTCTTGTCGACCCATAATGTCTCGGCAAAAGGTTATACCTTTGGCATGATGTCTAGCCGAAGAGGCGAGGTCTCAGCGACAGGGGGTAACGTCGACATGATGTCTCACTGACAAGGTGGACTCTTGCTGAAATGAAATGACATCGGCATAGTGGTTCAGGTTCGCTATGATGTCTCGGTGAAAAAATCTAGTCTCGCTGACATGGGATGATATTGGAATAAGGTCTCGCTGATCCGTCGAAGTCTCGGTGAAAAGGGGAGTCTCGATGGAAAGTTTGAGCTTGGCAAAAGGTCTTGTCGACCAAGCAGGCTCTTGCTGAAAGAAATTCAAGCTCGGGAAGATCTCGCCGAGAGGTATTGCCTTCGGTGAAAGGTCTCACTGAAGAGGAAGGGTCTCACCAAAATAGAATGAGCTCGGGGAGAACAGAGGAGCTCGACAGGATGTCCTACCGAAAATCGATGGTCTCGTCGATGGTTTTAAACCTTCGGCATGACTAATGGAGCCTGCCATGATGTCTCACCGACCCGATGGTGTCTCGTCGACTGTCGTATGTCTTGTTGATGGCTTCTAGGAGGTATGATTGCATCGAGGAGACATGATTAGTGTCTCATCGACATGCGATTCAGTGTGAACAACTTTTGACCACCTGGGAATCTTATGTGGCATGTGTTCAGCCAATCAGAGAGAATTAAAGGTGAACCCTGGACAGTTGACTGATTGACTACCCCTGTGAGGGAGATCAACAGAATGTGACCAATGTGGATCTGCTCTATGAAAGAGCTCATGGAGCAGCTTGGTGAACACTAGTGTGGAGATCTAACGAAAATTCGGATGCTGCTTCCAGAGATGGTCAACTTGCAGAAAGATCTGGAGCGAGAAGCAGCCAAAAAGGGAGAAGAAACCATGAGTCACAGTGACAGTTGGGATCGCTACTTGCAAAGGGGGATCGGCATTAATGATAATTCTTTAGAGAATTCAAGGCAGCTATGATGGAAGTTTGAAGGTGGACATAGAGACCATAAGTAAATGCCATAGTTGCAAAAGATCTAGAAGTCATCCCCGAAGCAATCTTTTACCGACATGGACACAGAGGATGCAATTGAATACAGCATTAACTTCATTCCAAAAAGTTCTGAGGGCTGACCCTCCTGCATCCAACTAATATTTTGTAAACCCTAAAATAGGGGCCAGTGCATTCTTTTTGGCATGTTTTGTATATATGGCATTTTTGCCTCTTTCAAAAGGAGAAGTTTTCAGAGATAGTAGGAATTTAAAAAAAAGATAGAGATTTTTTAGAAATCAGTAGCATTAGAGAAACTTAATCATTAGCAATAGAATAGGAGTTATATTTGACAGAAGGCAGTAACGTATCCTTCTGGTTCTCTTAGAATAGATGAAAACAATCTGAAAACATAGGTTTTGTGTACACTAGTGATTGTGCTAGATTTGTAAATGTTGCTTATCTGTTTCACTAACAATAGAAGCAACCAGATTTAAATCTACTTCATGTTGTGTTCTTGAATGGTATTCATCTTCAATTAATCATTCGATTTGAGAAGCTTTCAAGGAATGAAATCTTATCTTATGTTTTGTTTAAATGGTAAGTTACAATCTGTTATTGAAGTTAGCACTGTGAATGGATGAAGCTGTGTGTTAATCACAAGTTGATTTTGTTCTCCAATTTTAGTTAGCAATTCCTTGAAAGGTAACAAGTCTAGTTAACTTGGATGAATTATTATTCTCTTCAGTTCTAAAGCTTTGATCTATCTTTTTCTGTTTCTTTAAAAACCCCAGTTAAAATAGGTTTGAATTTATGTTTAGTTTTAGAACAATCCAGAAGCTCAACACTAGCAGGCCCCTTGAACATTATAGTTCACAACAACCATTCAGTAAAATAAGCACAGTCGAGAACCAATTACAAAGACCTTGGGAGTTAAGATATCCATGTGTTATTCTTTCTCTTTCAAGAGAGCAGAATAGTGATATTTTGTTTAACAGTTGTTGTGCCACTTGGACCATCAATAGGGAACTGGTGCAAGAGGGAGGGCCTAGAGGAGAAAACTAGATAATACTAGGTTTTTCTCACCAGAAAGGTCCCATAGATTTCTTCGATTAGCTGAAAATCCATCACCTTTGATAGAACTCAAGACCCCAATAAGACACAAGAGTCACAAGACTGGAGCAACCATCATACCACCCTTGTCAGCTTCGCTTACTCCACCAGATTTTTCACCAATACCCCAGTGGATACCTATCAAATCACTACCAAATTCATCTCAAGTGCCATCACAGCTGGTTCAACCCATCCAACAACTGGCTCAACCACCACCACTGCTACCAATGGCTTTTTTTCAGAATAATCCCGCTCCATTGGGGACTATTCCTGGAGGTTTTCATGATATGCCTAAGAATCCTAAGAAATTATGTCCCAAGTACATTCATGGTGAATCAAAGAGTGTTGAAGAGCACATACAAGCTTTTAAGGACGCTTGTACCAGAGCTCAGATAGCTCACCATGATGTAGTTTGTAGCTTGTTCCCTTATTCCTTAGGGGATATGGTGTACAACTAGTACCTAAATCTTCCTCAGTGCTCTATTCTAAGCTGGACAAACCTGGAGAATGCTTTCATCAATCAGTTTAGGATTTACATGGATCCAGCCATTTTGTTCCACCAATTTGCTACCATTAGGAAGGAGCCAGGTGAGCCTTTACCCTTGTTTAATACTAGGTTTCAACGAATGTATAGGAGACTGCAAGACCCCTATCTAGTTGTTGAGAATAGTGTCATCCAAGCTTACTTTAGAGTTATAGACCCTTTGATTGGCTTATTCTTGCAAAGGACTTACCAACCAGAAAATATTGATTCCCTGTCTAAAGTCTATCATCTAGCCATTAAACTGCAACAACAAATTAACTCCCAACAAGGAAGTTTGGGAGGAGGTTTTCCCTCAATGGGATATCAGATTTCTGGCCCAACCCCTTTATTCAATACTATCCCAGGAATGTCTCCTTCCCATTACGGACCTATGTCTGAGTTGCAGACTCAATCTCCCATTCCATTATTTACCAATGGAGCTCTTGACTTCTTTCAATAATCATAGGCTCATCATAGTCTGCATAGTCGTCATAATCAAACCGGAACACTAAATCATGGTAATCAGCCACCTATTGCTAAGAGTATTGAAAGTGCAAAGATAGTTCAACTCACAAACGAGTTAGAGACCTTAAAGAAAACATTGTCTCAAGTCACAAATAACATGGCTCAGCTTAGACTGAACCCTTCTCAAAACCAAGGTAATTATCCTACTCAGAGCAGTAACAACCAGGGTAATTATCAGAACAACTACAACCACAACCAAAGGGGTTATCAAGGCCAAAACTCCCCTAAACATGGCTATCAAAATCAAAATAGAGGATATAACTAGAGGCCAAATAACAACCGACAATGGAATACAGGACCAAACAATGGTGGAGTTTCTCACAATTATCAAGCTAATGAGGAAAGGTCACATACTACAAATGTGGTTGACCTTAATTTTATGACTAACTGGTGCAGGCTACATGATACTATGACCTATTCTGAGGTAAACTGCCTTGAAATGGAGAAAGTTGTCAAAATGGTACAGGAAGATGCCCAAACCTTCTAAGGGAATTCAAACAAAGAAGGTGGCTCAGTAGATACAACAATGACTTATGACCTCTTTGAGGAGGAACCTTCATTCCCAATGCAAGATGAGAATGAACCAGAGGAAGATTCGTATGATGCCCAAGCCTTTTAGACAAAGGGAGGACACTTCCTCAGAAATCAAAATAAGGGTTCGTTCACTACCTCAGCACCACCTAATCACATGGTGCCTCTGAATCAAAGTGTTGATAACAACCCTCCTCCACCAAAAGGCCCACCTGACTTCCATAATAAAAGTAATTCACTTGGGGTTGTCAAAAGTAATGCAAGTTATAATACAAAATTTGATATTGTTGTTGAGATGCAGAGACAAAAACCTCTTTATCATATTTTGACATCCTAAAGTGGTGCCCTGCCCAATGGGAGATAGTGCCCTGGAGCAAGCTGATAAATCAAAAGGAAAAAACAAGGCAGCACCTGCTACAGACATGAACGTAGCTTTATACAATAGAAAGGTAGGTACCCCACCATTTCTTTTGAGTTTAAGAATCTGTGGGAAGAATCTACATAATTGCCTACTAGATTTAGGGGCTTCTGGAAATGTTATGCCATTTTTTGTATACAAGAAATTCGGATTGAACCCTATCCAAACAAACAAGAAGTTCATCCAGCTTGATAAAACAGAGGTTAATGTGGTGGGAGAGTTGAGAAATATACATGTGCAAGTGACCCGGGATTTTAACCAATATAGATATTCAAGTAGCAAAAATTCCTGAGACTTATGGTATGTTGTTAAGCAGAGATTTGATGAAAAGTATAAGGGGATATCTCTCCCTTGAATTTTCACATATGTGGCTACCATGGAGGGGAGTGCCTACGTAGATCAAAATTGAAAGCGAACCTCACCTCAGGCATATCATCACTGAATATTGTCCTAACAGGTAGCTTATTTTGAAAACTGAATACAATTGTCCTAACGAGGTAGCTTATTTTGAAACTAGGATAGGGGTTTACAAAAGAGAGGAAATTTTAACCTTTTCAGTTCTTGATCCTAAAGAGTTATTAATACAAAATTCGCCTGACCCCATGATTAATGAAAATCAATAGACATTGATCAGGAAGCTACAACAGGATCAACTGGTCTTGGGGGAAGATATCGACTTGCAAAGTCTTTTACTTCCTAATTGGTGCAGGGTGCATTACCAAAATCATTCTGAATTGACCTGCCAACCTTGCATCAACATTTTAAACTAGGTTTCCCAAGCTGAGGAAACTAGCCTAGGTCACCCTAAGACCATTGCAGATCACTTCTCATTTGAAGCCAAAGAGGCAATAATGTTAGTCAAGGATAAGATACCTTCAAAGGAAGTGCCTTCTCAAGTTGAACTTACCCCAGTCACATTTCTGAACCAACATAGTTATGAAGAGCAACCCCAAGGTTTGCTAGATACCCCTGCACTTACAAGTATACTAAAACCCAAGGGATTAATCAAAGATGCAAGTGACTGTCAGAAGGATAGCCATGGATTACTTGATATATTTGAGCAGGAACTAGAAATTGCACCTAAGGAACCTGTTGAACACCTCTTACCAATGTTAGATACAAAGGATCAAGTGCCCCCACCTATGGCTCATCCTATCCAAATGCCCATAATAACCCCAAAGGGATCAACCCCAACTCATGATCAGCTATGGACCCTCACGTTTGATGGATCCAAATCCAAAATAGGCTATGGTGTTGGAATTTAATTAACTAGCCCAAAAGGGAAAACTTTCTTTGCTTCCTATAGGTTTCAGTTTGGATGCACTAACAACGTAGCAGAATATGAAGCTTTAGCTCATGGGCTGATGTTTGCACATAAGAAGAAAGTTACGACATTAATGGTTAAAGGGGATTCAAAAGTAGTTATCAAGCAAGTGCGCAACCAATACACATGTCACAATAGAAGGCTAGCAGCCTATAGAAATCGGGTATGGAACCTGATTGAAGACTTTGATGCTTTTGGGATTAGTTTAATCCCTAGAGAGGAGAATCAAATAGTTGATTCATTAGTTGTTGCTACAAGTAGCCTAGAACCCATGCAAGGCTCCAAGCTTAAAATATTCTCAGAAGAATTGATATCCACCCCAGCTATTCCTAATAATGTCAGGAACTTTCAAGTCTTTGATGATGATCGACATATCCTTGCTTTTATAGCAAGTTCGGATGTTTTTGAAGGGCAGATCATTGATGAGTCCAATAGGGATCAAGGAGATTGGAAACCTGAAGATTGTGACATAGAGGGGGTCCTTAATCTAAAAAGTAATAGCATTCCCAAGGGAATGGTGGCCTTAGAAAGAATTTTTGATTCTGACCCAAGGGCTCGAGAAAAGATATCAGCTGAAGATAAAGGAGGTGAATATGAAGTTGTTAACTTAGCCGATTCTGTCCCGGAAAGAAATGTTTACATAGGGAAAGCTTGCCCTGAAGTGATCAGAAAAGATATACTAAGGGCACTAAAGAAGGATATTGCTGCGATAGCCTGGGGGTATGAGGATTTAAAAAATATTTGATGCTTTTGTAATAACTCATACTATTCCTCTAAAGCCCGAAGCTAAGCCATTTCAGCAGAAACAACATCATGTTAACACCCTCATTGAACCACTGATCTTTAAAGAAGTTCAGAAATTGCTTTCTGCGAGAATAATCTTCCCTGTATGACACTCAACTTGGGTGGCCAACCTAGTTCCAGTCCGTAAGAAAAATGGAGAGATCAGGCTATGTGTAGATTTCAGGAATTTGAACAGAGCTTTAGAAAAAGACAACTACCCACTCCCTTCACTGGATGAAGTCTTGCAAACTATCAATGGGTCTCAGATGATATCATTCCTGGATGGTTATTTGGGATACAACCAGGTGATGGTTAACTGTAAAGACAGAATGAAGACGGCCTTCACTACTAAGTGGGGAACATTTGCTTACAAAAGGATGCCATTTGGTTTGATAAACATTGGAGCAACCTTTCAGTGTGCCATGGACATAGCATTCAAAGATCTGATTGGAAAATGCATCATCATCTACATGGATGACCTAACAGTATTCTCTAAAGATAGACTGAACCATGCTGCAGACTTAGCTAAATTTCTTGAAAGATGTATCTAGTATGGTTGTCTCCCTGAATCCTAAAAAATGTGTGTTCAAAGTTTCTGAAGGGAAGCTTTTGGGACACATAATCTCTGAAAGAGGAATATCGATCGATCCAGACCGAGTTGAGTCCATTTTGAAGATAGCTATGCTAGGGAGTAAGAAGGAGATGAAATCCTTCTTCGGAAAGATCAATTTCATGAGAAATTTTATCACAGGCTTTGCAAAAATTGTTAAACCACTGAATGAAATGATGAAGAAAGATGCCAAAATAGAGTGGAGTAATGAGGCAAAGGCCACGTTTTCACAGGTCAAGCGATGCATTTCGAAAGTGCCAGTTCTCACCAACCCTGACTACTTGAAGTCGTTCTATATTTATTCTTTTGCCTCTGAACATTCGTGTGCAGTTGTCCTAACTAAACAAAGAGAAGAGGGAGAGGAGAGGCCAATCGCCTTCATGAGCTCTTCATTCAAAAATACTGAAATCAAATATTTGCCTCTTGAAAAACAAGCTTTGGCGCTAGTTAGAGTTGTCAAGAAGTTTAGACATTACATCCTCTAAAGTCAAATTATTGTTGTAGTTCCTGATGCAGCTGTGAAGTGTCTATTTATGCAGAGTGAGCTGGGAGAACGAAGAGGGAAATGGATGGCCATTTTGCAAGAGTTCAATCTGGAGATTCACCCTATGAAACTTGTTAGAGGTACAAGCCTATCTAAATCCATGGTGAATGCTGGTGGAAACGTTATTTGCCAGCAATACACAACTTAGTCCTTTTCCAATGACCCTTGGTATGTCGATATCATCTATTTCATACTCAATAATCGATGCCCAGAGGGAATGAATACGACTAAGAGGAGAGTGATGAGGATGAAAAGCTCTCATTATATGCTCAAATAAGGATTGTTGTATAGGAATAATTTTGAGGGAGTGTACCTATGATGCCTTGATCGGCAAGAGGCTAAGCATGTAATTGCTGAATTTCAAGGGAAACATGGCACAGGTCATGGTTCTGCAGATTTTTTAGCACATCAGATCCTCAAATTGGGTTACTACTGGCCATGTGTGTTCAAATATTCTCATAAACATGTAAGAACATGTCACATATGTCAGATTTCAGCATCAAAAGAACACCACCCAGTCATGCCATTGCAACCTGTTTACGAGGTAAGACCATTTGCCCAATGGGCGCTAGACTTTATTGAGGTAATTAACCCAAATTCTTCTGTAGGACACAAATTTATTTTGATTGCCACTGATTACTACATGAGATGGACGAAGGCTATACCTTGTAAGAACAGTACAACAGAGGTTGTGATCAAGTTCCTCACCGAATGCATCACAACTAGGTTTGGAGTACCCTTCGCATTGGTATGTGACAATGGCTCTTCTTTTTCTTCTGCTGAGTTCATTTCATGGGCTTATGATCACAAAATTGTCTTAAATTATTCTTCAAACTATTACCCACAAGGAAATGGAGTTGTAGAATCAACCAATAAGAATCTCTTAGGGGTAATTAAAAAATTGTTAGAAAACAATCCTAGGGACTGGCATACCCAACTAAGATTCACGTTATGGGCAGATAGAACTAGGATCAAGGCTGCTTTAAAGACTTCACCATTTAAACTAGTGTATGGCCAAGAGCCTGTGTTCCTTATTCATTTGCAAATACCTATCATTGAGTTATGTTGTGCATGTTTTGCACACACGCCCCACCGTAGGCAGGGACCCCCTTTTTTTTGCTCCTGACAGGATGCTTTGCTCTTGTCTTGTTTTGCGTGCCCCATTTTCCAAGCCCTAATTGGTCATGTGCCATCAAACGATCAAATTCCTCTTACCAAATTCACCTACTTAGGGTATTCAAATCCGTGGAGAAATAAAGTCGCCTTTCCCCTTTCTGCCTTTTGTCTTGTTCCTGTTGTTTTGGAAACATCTGTGGACCCCTATTGGTCCGGTTTCCTTTGACATTTTGAACTTTGGGTTTAGATGGTTTCAAGCTTTCCCTCTGGAATTGCCTTCCTCTTTGGCTGTTTGGAAACATCTGTGGACCCCCGTCGGTCCGGTTTCCACATTTTTGACTTTGGGGCTAACTTTTTGGAGGATTTGGGATGTGTTTGGGGTCCCTAAGTGAACTACCAAAGTTTCATCAATGTCTGTAAAGTTTAGATAGTTTCAGAGCTTTCCCTTCAGAATTCCCTTCCTCTTTGGCTGTTTGGAAACATCTGTGGACCCATGTCGGTCCGATTTCCACATTTTTGACTTTGAAGCTAACTTTTTGGTGGATTTGGGATGTGTTTGGGGTCCCTAAGTGAACTACCAAGGTTTCATCAACGTTCGGTTAAGTTTCGGTGGTTTCAGAGCTTCATCCCCCTTTGGCTATTTTGGAACATCCATGGAGCCCCGGCGGCCCAGCCTCCAGAGCCTGGCCCCTCCGTAGTCATTTCCAGGACTCTGTCCCCCTTTGGTTGTTTTGGAACATCCGTGGAGCCCCAGCGGCCCAGCCTCTAGAGCACGGCCCCTCCATGCCCATTTTTGAAACTCTGTCCCCCTTTGGCTATTTTGGAACATCTATGGAGCTCTGGCAACCTGGCCTCTGGAGCCCGGCCCCTCCATGGCTGTTTCTGGGACTTCGTCCCTCTTTGGCTGTTTTTGAACATCCGTGGAGCCCTAGCGGCCTGGATTAATGTTTATGGTCCAAATGAGATCCAAATATGAATATTATGATCTTTTGATGATGCATGGATGGATCTAACAAGGATTTTACAAGATTTGACTAACATTTTCCTTGATTTGTGTATGAAAGCACTTACGACACTTCATATATGTAGGATTCAAGGAGCCTACCATGGGTCCGTTGAGGAGACCCATCGAGAAAGCTGAACAAGGAATGTGCATAGCTCCTGTCACCATTCATTTCATGTTTGCCTCTCCCCCTCGCACCCACCAACAGGGTCAACGTTAGAAGAAGGCATGTGCCAAGGAATTCAATGACAAAAATGCAAAGGGGTGGCCTTGAGGAAAACATAAGAGAGTTGTCCACCCGAATCAGGGGAAACCAATCTATTGATGCCAATCGCCAACAGGCTCGTTTGATCCAAGGAAGAGCACTGCAAACACATCAAGTAAGAGGGCATCTTTCAAGCAGTATTAGCTACAGTAAAAGGGCAATCAACTAAATGACAAAATTGCTACAACACCTGGGCACTAGATGACAAAATAGAGAAAAGACAAAGATTTTTTTTAAATTGCTAAATATTGTGGGGTAGGTGAAACCCTAATGTAATTGAATTTAGGCCATTCAATGTAATTCAATCCTATCCATTCATTTGGGCTTTGGAAAACTATAAATAGGGGTTTGCCCCTCATTTGTAACAGTTGGAGAGCTATTGTAAAAAGCATTTGCAGCAATAGAAGACAACATTGCATGATTTTATGGATGCTCTCTTTGAGTTTGCTCATTTTGCATGCATGGTTCGACCTTCTATGTTAGTTTTAGTAGTAGTTTCTTGAATGGTTGTCATGATGGTGTTGCTGTTATAGTATTTGATGAGCTGCCAGCCCATACTTTTAGCACTTTTTGATGACAAGCTGATGTGCAAAGTTAGCCTGGGCTTCTTTTTGTCATTGTTGCAACCTAGTTCAATTGCATGTTCATAATGTGTATGTGTAATTTGAAAATCAGCAGACCTTAGAAGATTGTACTAGTTTTGTGTAGCTGTAGGTTTCTCTTGGTCAAACAAAACTCAGTTTAGGAAGCCTGTCTACTTTACTAGCCACCATTGTTACTGTTCATTCGTAGCTTAGGATTAGAACAGCTTTCTTAACCCTTCTCCTTTTGCTATTTCTTTTAGTCCTTGATTAGAGTAGGATCCAAAGCATCACCATGAAGCTAAATCAGATGAACTTGATGAGTTTTAACTTGTTGTTTTGAGTGGATAGCCACTATTTATTCACTTCTAGCACTTTGAAACTACATTTGCAAACCCAACTTCTCATGCTTTGTAACTCATCCGTAAGTCCACCTTGTGATTCCAGCAAATCACATAAATCAACTAAGATATTCCAATCCCTGTCAAGACCTGTCATTAGAGACCTTGGGATAGTGTTATGCAATCTGATTGTGGAAGATTGTCTTTCAAGAGAGGTAGTACACCTACACACTACCTGTGTTGAGAAGTGCATAAAAAACACATCAACAAGTTCATGCAAAAATTCTACTCTAAAGATGATAGGATAGAAGTAAGATTAGCTGCCTTGTTGAAATTATAAGAACAAAGAGATGTTGCCTTGTTGAAATTAGAAGAACAAAGAGATGCTGCCTTGCAGCAATTCTTTAGACACCAGGCTACTATCAAATGCTAGTTTGACAAAAGAGCCAAAATTAAGGCCTTTAGAATATCTAACCTTGTGCTACTATGGGATAAAGCTAGTGAAAAGAAGGGCAGTCACCAGAAATTTGATAAGCTCTGGTTAGGTCCCTATCAAATCACTGAGATCCTAGGAGAAAATGCTTTCTGACTGAGTAGTATAACGGGAGAACTTGTTCCATTGCCTGTCAATGGACAGTTTCTTAAACACTATTTTGGGTCATGAATTTTGGTATTCTGCTGGAGATTGCATTTATGTAAATAGTTCCTGTGTTTCTACTTGTAAATAATCTCTGTAAATAATTTTTTGTTCTGTTTGTACATAGTTTTGTTGTTTGTTTGTTTGTCCTTTCTTTCTATCCTTTTGTTTCCTTTGTTGTTTGGTTTTTGTCTTGTTTATTCTTTGGGGTTTCTATGTTCTTTCCATCTTGAAATGGTGGGTTGTTATGTGAAGTATACTTTGGTTATTAGGAGAGAAGTGGTTTAGATATTTCCAGGTTTTCTGATGGGGTGGTATTGTCTTAAATTCATTGTTTTATGCCCATTATCAATAAGAGTTGTGGAAAGTCTTGAAAATAAGGTGTAAAGTAAACAATCTTCATTAGTTACCTTTGAATCTGTCACAAATCATCAAGATCGTCTCCTCTTGTAATGGTATATTTGTCCTAGGATGATAGTGTTGTAAGATTTGAGTGAAAAATATGATCTCCCAAGTGTTGTTATGAGGTCCATGGTAGTTTTCAACCCATAACAGATGTATGACATCTGACATATCGAGAAAAATGAATGAAATATCTAAAACTCCAAGAAAAAAAGAAGAGAAAAGAATTATCAAAAAGAAAGCAAAACTCGATATGAATGGGTAATTCCAGTATCTCTACCAGGGCTATGGACGCCTGATTGGTAGTAGAGCAATGTAGTGAGAAAACTAGAGGTATCTCCGTCGGGGCTATGGACGCCTGATTGGCAACGGAGCAATGCCCAGGATATCATCGCACAACAGCTAAAGGGAATCAACTCATGTAGTTCAAATCTTGCACATTGTTGTTCAAAAGATGAGGAGAACTTTATAAAAGAGTGATCCACCATCAAGCACACACTTAGATTCAGGGGTGGCCATTGTTAATTTACATTTGAGATTCTAGCTCAACCTTGCTTGTTAAAACTGACCCAACTCGAGTTGTGATGTTCATAAACCAGGAGTTTTGGGTAGCTGAATCCTTCAGTTTCTTGAAAATGGTTAAACCATTTTTCCAACCGAGTCACCATTTGTTGTGCATTTTTCGCACACACGCCCCGCTAAAAGAAGGGACCTTCTTTTGCTTTCACTCTTGGTGTTTTGGCCCTTCAATTTTGAGGATTGATCTTGCTTTGGCACGAGCCTAAATGTTTATCTCGCTTGCCTAAGTGATTCCCCCAAATTACACATTGAAAACCTTAGTTTCTGGGCAAAGTTCGGGTTTTCTCCCCAGTTTGGGATTTTCCACCCCAGCCGGATTTTCCGAGATCTCACTCAAACTCTAGCTAAACGCTATGGTTCGGAGATTTTTGGTCTTCGCAAAATTTTGCATGGGCTGGATTTTCCCGATTTTCCCACTCCTCTTCTTTTTCCCGAAATTCTCAAGCCTCCAGAGATTCACCTTCTTGGCGGATTTCCTTCGACTCCGGATTTTCCTGAAATCCTTTGTTCGCTGGTTTTTCTGAAATTTGTAGAATGTCTCCTCCTTCGCAGAAATTCGTCCCATGCGGATTTTCCAGGAACCTGATGGAATGTGAAGAAATATGGAGTAATAGGACTTGTTAACAAATGATGGTGCATTTTATGATTAATTTATGCTATTTTGAGATCTCACATGTTGTTTCTTGATTGATAATGATCGGATTAAGTTGCTAGTAGGTGTTTACATGTTTATTCTGCTGGAATATGCTTGGCTTGGAATTCTCTGAAATTCCTCCCTGGCTTGGATTTCGTGGGTGGACCTGAAACCCGAACTCTGATATGATCATTTTATTTGAAGATTTAATGACACCTTGCTTATCTAGGATTCATTTTAATGATGATTTTGATTGATTAACCTTTGTTTGTGTGATCTTTACTATGGTTTCCTTTGTTGAGTGTAGGATTAAATCATGCACATGATGATATTTCTCAAGGAGCTCAATTGGAAAGCATCCCCCAATCAAGTTTGGCATAAAAAAATTCTAAGAAGAGAGTTGGCAAGACCTTCCAGATGTCTTGCCGACTAGCAGTGGTTCTATTCATTTTGAAGTGTCTCGGTCAACCAGACAGTTTAATCATCGTAGGTTTTCATATGTCTCACCGATCGATTGCATACAAGGTTAGCATCATCGAAAGATTTGTGCTCGATGAAAGATCTTTCTGACCCATAATGTCTCGGCGAAAGGTTATACCTTTGGCATGATGTCTGGCTGAAGAGGCGAGGTCTCGGCAATAGGGGTAATGTCGGCATGATGTCTCACCGACAGGGTGGACTCTTGCTAAAATGAAATGACGTCGGCGTAGTGGTTTGGGTTCTCTATGATGTCCCGAAAAAGAAAGCTAGTCTCGCCGACATAGGATGATATTGGCATAAGGTCTCGCCAATCCATTGAAGTCTTGGCGAAAAGGAGAGTCTCGGTGGAGAGTTTGAGCTCGGCGAAAGGTCTTGCCGACCAAGCAGGCTCTTGCCGAAAGAAATTCGAGCTCGATGAGATCTCGTCGAGAGGTATTGCCTTCGGTGAAAGGTCTCGCCGAACAGGAAGGGTCTCGCTGAAATAGAATGAGCTCGGGGAGAACGAAGGAGCTCGATAGGATTTCCTGCCGACAAGCGATGGTCTCACCGATGGTTTTAAACCTTTGGCGTAACTAATGGAGCCCGCTGTGATGTCTCACCGACCCGATGGTATCTCGCCGACCGTCGTATGTCTTGCTGATGGCTGCTAGGAGGTATGATCGCATCGGGGAGACACGATTAGTGTCTCACCGACATGTGATTCAATTTGAACGACTTTTGACCACCCGAGAATATTATGTGGCATGTGTTTAGCCAATCAGAGAGAATTAAAGGTGAACCCTGGACAGTTGACCGATTGACTACCTCTATGAGGGAGATCAACAGAATGCGACCAGTGTGGATCTGCTATGTGAATGAGCCGATGGAGTAGCTCGGTGAACACTGGTGTGGAGATCTAACAAAAAGTCTGATGCTACTTCTAGAGATGGTCAACTTGCAGAAAGATCTGGAGCGAGAAGCAACCAGAAAGGGAGAAGAAACCATGAGTCACAGTGACAGCTGGGATTGCTACTGGCAAAAGGGGATCGACATTAATGATAATGCTTTAGAGAATTCAAGCCAGATCTAATGGAAGTTCGAAGGTGGACACGAAGACCATAAGTAAATGCCATAGTTGCAAAAGATCTAGAAGTCATCCCTGAAGCAATCTTTCACCGACATGGACACAGAGGATGCAATTGAATGCAGCATTAACTTCATTCCAAAAAGTTCTAAGGGTTGACCCTTCTATAGCCAACTGATATTTTTTAAACCCTAAAATAGGGGTCGGCGCATTCTTTTTGGCACGTTTTGTATACATGGCATTTTTGCCTCTTTCAAAAGGAGAAGTTTTTAGAGATAGTAGGAATTTTAAAAAAAGATAGAGAGAGATTTTTCAAAAATCAGTAGCATTAGAGAAACTTAATCATTAGCAATAGAATAGGAGTTAGATTTGAAAAAAGGCAGTAATGTATCCTTCTGGTTCTCTTAGAATAGATGGAAACAATCTAAAAATGTAGGTTTTCTGTACACTAGTGATTGTGCTAGATTTATAAATGTTGTTTATCTGTTTCACTAATAGTAGAAGCAACCAGATTTAAATCTACTTCATGTTGTGTTCCTGAATGGTATTCATCTTCAGTTAATCATTCAATTTGAGAAGCTTTCAAGGAATGAAATCTTATCTTATGTTTTGTTTAAATGGTAAGTTACAATTTGTTATATAAGTTAGCACTGTGAATGGATGAAGTTGTGTGTTAATCACAAGTTTATTTTGTTCTCCAGTTTTAGTTAGCAATTCCTTGAAAGGTAACAAGTCTGGTTAACTTGGATGAATTATTATTCTCTTCAATTCCAAAGATTTGATCTATCTTTTTTTGTTTCTTTAAAAACCCGAGTTAAAATAGGTTTGAATTTATGTTTGGTTTTAGAACAATCCAGAAGCTCAACACCAGCAAGCCCCTTGAACATTATAGTTCACATCAACCATTGAGTAAAATCAGCACAGTCGAGAACCGATTACAAAGACCTTGGGAGTTAAGATTGTTGGAGTTAAAAGAGACACTGAGAGGGAGGGTGAATCAGTGTGAATCCAAAATGATATTCATTGCTCAAAATGAAAGTTAAAACATATTTATACTTTGATCTCAATATAAAGATTAAATCATTCATGTATTGAATGTAATCTTTTGCATGCACAATTGAGAATTTAAATAAACAGAACAGCAGCATGAAATAGAAGATCCATCACAAAGAAACAAAGATACACAAGAGATTTTTTCTGAGTGGAAAACCCTGAATCAGGGAAGAAAAACCACTCCAAGTGCCTTGTAGGCTTAATCAAAAAACCACTATTCACAATGCCTTGTAGGCAAGTTTTAGAGCACTCACTCAAGGAGCACCAACCCCTCATTTTTGAGACATCTATCTCAGGGAGTACAAACCCTTCAACTTATGTTTTTTAAACAATAATGATAGCTCAGAGGATTACTCTGTTTTCAGTAAAGCATAAACAACTATGTTCTCTCATCTACAGAATACCTTAAGGAACCAAAGCTTGAGTCCTTAAAATACTTCATAGAGAAGATTTTTTTACAACATCTTTGCCTTTTATGTTCTTATTTTTATGCAGAGTTTTCAATACATTTCATACAACCAAGGTCATCTCAGAATTACAATAATAGTGCTAGAACAAAAAAAAGGTTTTCTGTTCCATTTTATACAACATTTTCAGGTAATCAAGACTTCAAGAATCTTAAAAAATGTCAAGGAGAGTAGCAACGCAACTTCCTCTCTATTGTTTTAGTGTCAGAGAATCAAGAGAAAAAGATGCCAGAGTATGGTTGACAGAAGAGTAACGCCCATATTAAGAAGGTTGTCAAGATTCAGACTGAATCAATAAATCTCTGACAAGTGTAGAACATAAAACATTATCATTTTGCATTTGCTTTGGAAAAACCCTGAATACTACAAATAATATCATTTTGAAACAAAAATATGGATAACCCACAAGCTTATTTGTTTATTTCATAAAACCCCTATTATTAATCTTCAAAAATCTGAATACCCATAAACTAAAAATACATTTAAGTGCCATAAAACGTTTGAGGAATGTAATCATTCTTTCAACATGATTCCCTTATATCCAAACAAATAAACTTCATTTTCAGAAAACCTTTGATCAGAAAATGATAAATTCTGCAAAGTAACTGCTGAAACTTCGAAGACCATGATAACCCATGAACAGAAAATGCTAAATCTGCAATATAACTGATGGAATCTCAATACCCACATATTGAAATAAATAAACCCTTATTCCAGAAATCTTTGAAATCATTTAAGAGCAATAAGTGAAACGTCTATGAGGTAATAACCAAGCTGTCCAAGAATCATTCGAATAAGGCAGCTTACTGTAGCAATACATTCCTAAAATACCCACTCAAAACCATTTCATGCATAAATATCTTCAGCCACGTGATGAAGAAAATGAGCCAGCAATCATAATAAAGAGTGTTACCTGAACGAGGTGAAAGAAAGAACAAAGAACCAAATACCAGTCGAAGTTGTCCACATTTTATTTTAAAATATGCCATGATTCCAGCCAGAAACACATGAAATGATTCCTCTTAATGCATCTGGTAAACACGTTGCAACCATCAATAGCAGAATATCTTCATGGCGGTGCCAGAACTAGGGTTCCATAATTATTTCAAAGTTAGAAGAGTGAAAAATGAATTCTGCCCTAATCACTGTTTCTTTCTTTCATTCGAAATACTTTGAAGGAATTAAGAGTAACATGAAGTCCGTCCAAGTCAAGCACAATAATTAAAAATTAGAACCATAGAGAGTTGGTCCTTGTCCAAGTAGACCGACCACATAATAATTATTGCCAAAACAAATATCCATATCATAGTTGCCAAGAGGTCGACTACATCAAATGAAGACTTGGAGTGATATAAAACATATGTAAGGCCGACTATACCAAAGCAATGAATCAAGCCACGGCCATATGATAAATAATATCTTCTTTTCAAAAGATTATAATAATAAAATTAACCTTGCAAAGGATTATCCTTTTAAATAAAGTCTCTTTCCAAAAGTATAGTTACCAATCAAAATATGCCCACGATGTTAATCAAAATAATAGCCATGATCAATGCCATAAGAAACCATACCGGTGTAACAAACACATAGTCTGACCTAAAGCAAGATTAAGTGAAAGAATTTCCGATCCAGTGAAAACTGTGAAGGCTTGTAAATGAAAACATATACCTGACAATAATCCTGAAACCATTAAAATCACCTGTCACTGTCAAAGAACACAAGCAGATCAGTACCGTCAAGAGATAAAAATACAAACTGAGCATTGAAACTGAAATAGAAGCCAAGTATGCCAAGAGAGTAAACTAATCACAGAAAGCCTGAATGAAAATTGTCCACTACAAATTAGAGACCAACTGAATATAACCAAGTTGAGAGAATCATCTGAAACTATAGAGAAGTTTGTCATCAAGGACAATCATAATTGAGTATCAACAAAGATATCCATGTGTTATTCTTTCTCTTTCAGGAGAGCAAAATAGTGATATTCTGTTTAACTATTGTTGTGCCACTTGGACCATCAATAGTTTGCTAGACTGATTTTGTTGGTAATTAGACTGAAATGGGGGTTGATAAGGCCTCATATTCTAACTTTATTTTTTTTTAAGATTTACTATCTCATTGTCAAAGGTCTGCAATAGGCCTTTAATTTCTTGGAATTCATGAGACTGGGCTGAGGATGTATTTTCTTAATAATTGGGTTGGGTATCATGCATTGGAAATGTTGGTGCAGCTGGAATAACAGCTAAAGGAGGTAATTGTATTGGTATTGGTGACTGAATTGTAGGATATATTGGCATTGGTGGCCTTGGAGCAATTTTACCAGCCTGTATAAGGTTTTTCTCAACTCTAACAACTACAGCATAAGCAGTTGGAAGTGAATCACCTCCCATAGATTTAATCATTACTGAAATTTTTCTATTTAAAGTTCTTAGATAATATAAAAATGCATGATCAATAGTGGGTCTTACCGTTTCTGGAATTCTATCCCACATTTTTTGAAAACGGTGACTAAAGTTTGACATGACTGAAGTGAGGGGCCCTCTTGATTGTAGACAACTGCTCCATTAGTGACAAATGGTCTGATTTGTCTTCAAAGAAACTGCATAACTGGTTTCCCAATTCATCCCATGTTGCTATGGAATTAATGGGTAGACCTCTAAACCATTGTAAATCCTTTCCTTTGAATGATGTTGCCAGCAACCAGAGTGCAACATTCTCCTTTGTCATGTGATGATCAACACATAAGTTTGCAACATCTTTTATATGCTCAGTTGGAGTAGTCTGATCCTGACCATGAAAATATGGAAAAAATTTCAAAGTAGCCATAGGAATGGCATCATGTTGGGTTAAATTCAATGGGTTGCCTTAGTTAAAAGCAACAAAGGGCTGATTCCTAACTACCAGAATCATTGTAACTGGGATTCTTATAGTAGTAAAAGTTGGGGCAGCAATATGGCATTTCACAAAAGGAGGAGTAGACTTAGTTCTTCTTGAATAAACAATGGTTTTCTGAGGCTTTTGAATCTCTCTCACTTTCCTTTTGGTTGGGGATAATTGTAAATATTCAAAAGAAGAAGAGCTACTTCTAGTCTGTATTCTATTCATAAGCTAAAATGCACTGATTTTTCTAAAACAAAGCTCGAAGTCGCCAGGTATGCTAAGAAAATTGTCTCTTGAAGACTATAACTACTATTGCACACACCAAACAGTAGTGTGAAACTTCTGATTTTGAGTCTAAAAAATAGTTCTCAGTCCCACCGGGCCTGCTAAAAACTGTTGTCATGAAAACTTGCACCCTTTTGCTTAGCTATTAACTCAGCAAGTTTGTGACACATGGGAACATTCTCAAGCTACGGGTATCCTAAAATGAGAATGAACCTCCAAAGAAAGGGTTGGCTCCCTTTGATAACTCACCTAAAAAGGTCTACTAATGTTTTTTGCAGAGAAAAGTGTAAGGAGGAAAAAACATATAAAATGAAACCTAATCCTAAAGGTGATACACCAAATAACTTAATGAACTCTACTCAAATGGCAACACACAGAAAAACCAGTAATAAAACCAATCTTTGCACAATTGAAAAACCCATAAAAACTTTGCATCAACAATTTATAAGAAGGCTCAAAACTCACAAACTAAGCAGGAGAAAGGAAGTTTTCCCACAACTTAAGACTGACTGCATTATATGCACAACCTATAACCTACAAATATATGTAACTCTACATATAGTAACTACTATGAGATGCAATCATAAGGAAAAGCAAATACATAAGACTGCATCAAATACTAAGTACAAAGTTTCAGAAAGAATGAGAAGGAAAAAACTGCTTTATATTACTCTCAAAAAAGGTGCTGCAATGTTGTATTGACCACTGGAAATGAATTTAAAACTCTTCACCTTTGCTCAAGAACTCTAAAAATTACAACAGAATAAGATGAAATATCAAGAACTAAAGAAAAAATACTAAGTCTTTTTCCTATATACAATAATGGGCTCTCCAAAATCCAAGAGAAGATAACTCAAGTCAAAAATATCTGTCTTCAAAGAAATTCACGAGAGAAATCAAAACTGCCTGAAAAAGGGGCCCACCAATGCTGCAAATTGAGCTTAAACAACTCAAAACTCTGTCTCATACTGCACATAATTGAATTATAACTCCAAATAGCTCCTGAGTGCATGTAGATGGAACTGAAAGTGGAAAAATATTCCCAAAAAGTCTCTCACGAACAGGAAAGGAAAGCCTCTAAAAGAGGAGCAAAAACTGAAGTAAACTTAACTCATCTAGTTGCAAACTCCTCCTTAAGTCATGTGTGAACAAAAGGTCTCCAAAAAGGGTCTCATTTTGACTCAAAGTCACAAATAGAACTCCAAAAAGAACCTACCATCTTCATTTCAGCTTCACTTGAATTTTTTGCATGATATTAGGTAAACGTATCAATTTGATTAAATATTGAAGATAATCAATATAATTATTTTAATATTTAAAATGTTGTGACTTTCTCCTTTACACTCAAAAAATTAAATATTAAGGTAATTATATCCTTAATATTTAATCAAGTTGCTATATTTCTTTAATATTTGAAAAAAATAGAAGTGGGGAATTACATTAACATTTTAAGGCAAATGTCAAAATGAAAAGTTGAGCTTCATACATTATTATGTTTCTTGACTTAAAATTCAAGACCATGTTGGTAACAAACATGAAATTATTTCCTAAAACAAAGTCAAGAAAACACTTGAGAATAGGGTGAATAAAACACTCAAACCCTAACTCTTTACTCATTTCATTTCTGTGTTGAGCACATTTTGCAAGAGATGTGTCACCATGGTATAGGGTTTGGGAGCTTGAAACATGAACTTCATCCTATATCTGCACATTTTCCTCTAAAGGATTCTCCATAATGTTGCTTGGTAAGCTACCCTCTTCACCATTCTGGACATTTTGATGTGTGTCAAGGGCTTTTTTCAGTCTTACAGCCGCAACTTAATACATTTCTTATGCATTTTCATTTCCTTTTGAGATTTTTTATTGATGCCTTTGCATCTGAGGCTGCCATGAAGATTTATTGAGGCCTTTAGACTATAGTTTGAGTGTATTCTACCACAACAATAACAAGTAATATTTCATCATTTGAACTTTTGTACTATCTCTCTTTGTGAATGATGAGCTCTTACTATGCATATGATCATCATTGTTCTTTCATAGCATTGTTCTTCTTTGAAGTCGATGACACTGATCATCGTGGTATAGCTGAGAACTTTATTTGTAACTGAAAAAGAAAAGAAACCTTCTTTGTCTCTATGGTCGTGGTTAAATATCTTGCATTTTAAGGGAATACTATGTTGGTTGTGAATCTTTACCCTGTTTATTTGCAATTTCCCCATCTGTGTGTTGTCTATTATCAATGAGCTTTGAAAATATTGCTTACTTTTCTATATTTTCTTAAAATTAATGCAAGAAAGCTCCACCCACAATATAAAAATAGCAACTCAAATTTATGGGTTTCACAACACCCCATAGCGCAGCTATTCAATGCATCCTTTCTATTTTCTTGAGATTTTTCTCTATAAAACAAGCACAAAACCTTTATCATTTCTGTATTTTAATTTTTTGATAGAAAACCCCAACTGGGTTTCGCCATTCTTTGATGTAGCTTTCTTTATCATGAATTTTCTCTTTCAAATATGAGGTGGGTATTTCATATATTTAATTCAATAAGCTCGAGTTTTTCCTCATTTATTTTGTGTAAAGCTTTCAGCCTAAGAAACCAATGTAATTATCTAATCCCTCCATTTTCCATGGGCCCCTCTATATAGAAATAACTTTGCATACTGTTTCTTTTGCGAGCAAAGACTCTTTCACTCAATGTTGAAGCATAGACAAACCTTTGAAGAAACTGTTGTATTTTTTTCTCATGTATTTTGAAGGCTTGATGAGAAATCCATTTTCTACATTATGAATGTATTTATCATTTAATTCATAAGTTGTTGCCATGATCTTTTCTTGCATTAGTCATGCTCAATGGCATCTTACTTTTTAGGGGTTGCTTTTGATTTTCCTTTTGTATGAGAAAAGATCATTTTGTGTACAAATTACAAAAAGAAAGAAGACTATTTAATGGTTGTTGTTTTGAGATTTTTCTATTACTTGAAACTCACCCACTATGTTGTCTTGCCATGATTTTAATGGACTTCTTTCATTTTTGAATGATCTAGTATTATATTTTCATCCTATATCTCTGCATTGACTGTTATTGCACATCTAGGCATTCTTGACTTGTTGACTATCTATGATCTTTTCTTGTCAAGCTTGTCATTTTCACATTGACATGGACAATTAGGATTGTCTTTCATTCTTTGAAATTAATGTTCTATCACAAATATCATGTCTTACTTGCTTCATCATGTTTCCTTTATCATGAACACTATTTTATATATGGTTGTAAAGGCTCTGTATGACTTTCCTATAGATCATTGTGAATGGTTAAACATGGCAGCAACAAATGATAAGAAACATGATGTAAATGAGGCATTTTATGTATGCATGTTCACTATCACATCACGACCATGTTTGATATGATGGATTGAACATTGCATTTCCCTCTTAAATAAGCTTGAATGAGCTCATTATTTGATAAACACAACATGTTAGGCTCAACCCTTATGGGAGCCGCATTTTAACCCACATGTTGTAATTTGATGAACTAAAATAGCAACATTACTTTTCCTATATCTGCACATAACGCAAACATATTAGAAATATATGCATATGACAAATGTGTTTGATCATTCTTGTTTTCCTATACATGATATACAAACTGTTTAATGCGAATGAGGGTTGGATTGTATGTTTATAGAGGTATGCACATGTATGGATTAGTGACTTTTCATTGCTCTAACATCAATCATTTTCTTAGATGCAGGAAACTTGGATCAACAAGGAGGCAGAAACAGGTTGCAGGACAAGTGACAGATGAACAAAGATGCATGACAACTCAACTGAAGACTCGTCAGGCAATGATGAGTCACCCTTCCTTACATGTCCATTCATTTGCATTAATATCTATAAATGTATAATCCTTTCTTTCATTTGTGTTAAACAAGTTAAACTCATGGCTTGTGTGAGGATTTATACACTTATACTATCAATGAAGACTATCATTCTTTTTTGAAAAGATTTGTGCAATCTTTCGTCTATGTTATTTGCATCTATGTGAATGCAATATGATAGAATAGTTTTCCACTTCTTTCTTGCAGAAGCTAGTAAGGTAGTAGGAAAAATGTACCTGTCTTTTCATTTGATATCACTTTATCTCTACTTGTTTCAGCTAGTTAGCTAGAATAGGTAACAGTTATCATTTGTCTTCAGATATTTCATTTGAATGTTTTATTCTATTTTCAGGTTTAATTCAAGGAGTTAATTAAAATGCTTCAATAGGGTTATAAAATTTGTAAGGAATGGCTTAGGATTCATAAGAAGTAAATGTTTCAGGCACAGTGATTTTTCATAAATGCAAAGCAATATGAAAATAGTCTGCTTCTTTCTAAATTGAGCAATTTGTAAATTACTGATCCTTACATACTCAACTCTATTGCTCCAATTGATGAGACACTGGTCATTTTGTTAGAAAATATTGCATAAAATGAACATATAGTGTTCCTGGCCCTAGACTTAAGATAAGACAATAGTCAATTTAAAATCTTTCCAAGGATAGTATAGGTGGAATTATCCCTAATTCCTAGCAAATAACTAGTCTACCCTCTTAAAAATCCACCAAATTATCAATGAGATGGATTTTATTTGCAATAAGTAGGAATCAGTCTATGTATAAATGTGTTATTAATCGAATATACTTCATGAAAACACAATTGGGATCACCCTCCT
Organism: Sequoia sempervirens; assembly: GCA_007258455.2. Lineage (NCBI taxonomy): Eukaryota > Viridiplantae > Streptophyta > Pinopsida > Cupressales > Cupressaceae > Sequoia > Sequoia sempervirens. The sequence continues at coordinate 173,530 of VDFB02275314.1, read as the reverse complement.
TGGTTTCATAGAGCCTGAAGTGAAGGAGTACGGACCATAAATTCTTATGCTCATTGTGTTGGCCACTAACCTAGCAATTCTTCATCATAGGAGTTGGCTACTTTTTAGAGAATTGCTTGGTTCTGTTGGAAAAGTCACCAATAGAAATGGTGACTCTACTAAGGAAACTATGAATCTCCAGTTGCAGACTATCAGAGTCAAGAATTTGGTGAATCTGAACAACTGGTTCAGATACTGAGGAATTTTTAGACCTGGAAATTTTTTTGTTGAGCAAGTTTCAAAAGATATATGTGTGACTCTACTATGGGAGAAGACTCTGAAAGAAATTAATCTTTAAAGGAGCTTCATATTGCTTGGAGTTCAATCCTCTGTGAAAAGAGGTGGTGACTCTATCAATGAACATGATGAAGATGTGAAGAACGTTTCAGATCTGCACACATTTCTAGTCAAGAAGAACCCTTTGCTGAAAAATATTCAGATATTCTTCAGTTTTTGGTTTTAAAGAAAGATAAATCTATATATGAAAGCCATATTTTTAAGACTTGAAAATTTAATTCCCTATTGAGTGATTAAGTACTAAGGAAGGGAATAGTAGTTATACACTTTCATACTTCTGTGTTAGATTGTAGTATCTATTATGAAGTGATGTATGCAATGTTTTTGAAGAAACACATATAGAAGATCTTAAGAAAATTGAGATGGAAATTTGTATTGTAAAAGCTTAAGATTACTTTGTAAAAGAAGATTGAGTTTCCCTATGCAATTACATGGTATGAAAAGGCTTGTAGAGTTGTAAGAAAAAGTGCATCAATATATGTATCCTTGTATAGTTCCTAGTGCAACCATGGTTTGTAATCAGCCCCTGTCATGTAATACTCAAGATTTGAGCCGAATGGTTTGTAATGAGCCCCTTACATAGGTTCCAAGTTTAGCTACCATCTAATCAGTCATTGAAAGACAAAATCAATGAATCAAGGGACCCAAGATCACCTACTATGTTGGCCAGTTAGAGGCTTAATTAAGTCCAATTAAATTAAGGGACCCAAACATAGAGTGAAAATGTAAAGGTGTACATTTTTCTATACTACACTCTTCCTTCTCACTCAAACCTTCAATATAGAATAATTTATTTTCACTACATTTATGTCCTCAACTATATTTGTTATCATAATTGAAGCACAACCCTTTTTTTGTCTTCTCCTCAATTTGTTGTGGAGTCAACCTAATAGGTTGAGGTAATGAATGTATAGATCTCCTTTTGCTTACATTTACAATCTTTTTTCACCTATTGGCCAAAAAATTCTCCTTAATTTTTCTTTCCGTTAGTATTTCTTGTGATATGGATTGTGGTTGGAACAACCGTACCTCATATTTTATGTGATCTCTTAAACCACCTAGAAATAATTCCTTCAAATTTTCTCTTGTCACATTCTCCCCTCTTAGCCAAAGGTTTTGAAATTTCTGAATATAGTCCTTGACCATACCTATTTGCTTTAATTTAGTGAGTTTGCAGAAGTAGCTATGATCCATAAATTTATCTCCATAATGGGTAGTAAATTCCTCTTGAAAAATTGACCATGTGACCACATAACCCTTCTTTCTCTTCTCATCACATAATTGAATATACCAAATAAATTGATTTGGTTCCACGTATAATTATTCCATAGCCACCTTTTGTTGACTAGGAACATGATGAAGATCAAAGAACTGCTCTTTTTGGCAAAGCCAATTGGTTGGATCCTTTCCATCAAATCTTCTCATATCCAACTTGGGTATGAATTTCCTAGGCATAAGATTATTAAAGGGATGATCCTTTTTTGAAATTTTAGTCAAGCCCAAATAATTCATGTCCAACAAAAGCATTATCTTCCACCTTACTAGGTGAATCTTCTCCCTTATACATCATACCCTGAATAAGTGATTTTAATTCACTCATATCATTTTGCATGTCTCGTTTTATGATCAAATTTCTTCAAACAACTTCTTCTCCAATGATCAAATATCTCCCTTGAATTTTTTGATTTCATCATTAGGGTTAATATCCTCAATTTATACCTTATCCTTATATGAAGATTTCCCAAGTGTGGTAGCATTCTTTTTACCTCTTGTTGCAGGCCCAGATGTGGTGGAAAAATAATAATTTTGCGATAAATCACACAAATAAACCCAAAATAATTTGAAATTTTTACTATAACTTACTAGGGACTAGATCACACTTTTCCATAAAAATCTCCTAAAAATTATGTGTTTTGTAGCCTTGAGAGCAAAAATGTTGGAACCCATGATTTTGTTATAAATCACTTAATTTTGCTTCAAGTTCTATAAAATTTAGATTGTAGGATCTTATGTGAGTTATTTAAAAAACCACTAGAAATTAGAATCCAATTCTATAGGATTAGGGAGATATGCACTTTCAAAATAAACTGGGTAGAAACCCTAATTCTGTAATAAATTTCTCATTTTTTCTTTAAATCCTCTAAAATTGGGACTGTAGCTTCTTGCATATGTCTTAAAAAACCATTTAAAAACAATAAAACAAAATCACCAAATTATGAGAGGTATGTTCTTCCCAAAATGATCGCCAATATTAAGAAAATGTCTTGCTTCTATAGTGCCAAGATCATGCTCTAATACCACTTGTAATGAAATAACTTGCACAATATAAGAATATTGTAGACACTGAAAAATGTCCTAAGTCTACGAGCACCATTTGTCTTGGTCTTCGTCATTCGATAATTGAATAATTTTAATTATTCAATTATGTTCATATTCCTCTATTAATTAGATAATTTTTAATTATTTAATTAATTCATTTTCTAATCTTTATTCTATCCTGATCGATTAAATAATTTAATTGTGTCTCTAATGTACCCCTTTCTTCTATAATTAAATAAATCATCATTTATTTAATTATTTCTCTATAGTCAGATAATAATTATTATTTGATCTTTTATTCTTCCATAATTAAATTATTTAATTCCTCTCCAATTTCCATCCTCACATTTAATTAAATTGAATAAATTTAATTAAAAGCTCCACCTTTTATTTCCTCCAAATAATTTAGGAAATTTACTTGGAATCAACACCTGTCATGTAATTTTCTATGTTTCTCCCTTGATTCATTGATTTTGTCTTTCAATGACTGATTACTACTGAATGGTTTGTATCATGCAACAATGAATCAAGGGAATTGCAAGAAAATATTGAGAGTGCATTATAGTATACAAATATAATATATTCTCATGAAATTATTATATTTGTATACGATAAACATAAATAGTTTAATTTGAAGTCATAATGTTTTCTTGTAAACTGATATTAAAATACTTTTTATGAAAAGTGTATATATTAAAACAAATGTGTTAAAGCATACAATCAAATCTTAAAAAGAGGGTAGTATGTGATCATACTTTAAAGATATATTGACAAAGTTGGAAACAAAATAAGCAAACATGTGACGTAAAATGGAAAAAAATTATAACAAAACAATTTACAATCTCAGAAAGGAAACAACCATCAAATCAATAGTTTAACACAATTGTAAATAAAAATATTAAATTATAAGACTGATCTCACAAATAAAAGGAAATCCTAATTATCATGATTATTATTTGTCGCCCAATAAATCTTTATGACTGTCTATTAATTCACATCAATTATAAAAATGATTTCTTCCTCCTCTTAAAGAAAAATCTAATCAAATTAGGTGGTCTTGGTTTAATCATACAGCGTTATTGGATTGGTCTCCAACAATGCAGTAATCATTTCAAGTCTATAAGTGATCTTGAGGAGCCATGCATTATTCATCCCTGCTTGCTGACTCTTTGACAATTTGTTTTTGTTGTCACTAAATAGTGTTTATTTTTGCAAGTGTGGTAAATTTTTCACTTGTTTCTAATGATATTGTAGGGAAAAATCACTCCAATGCAAACTATTTCCTGAGGAATGAAGAATTTTGTCATTGAATTTGAAAAGGGTTGAGTCAATCTCATGTTTCAAAGTAGTTTGGTATTCTTATCGTGGCTTTAGATGATGGGTCTTTGATCTTTGATGGTTCTTAATGATTGATAATCAACTTGATGACATAGAGTTTAATGATAAGTGTTCATTACACTTTGATGAGGTTGCACCTTTAGCTAATGGTTGGTAGTGATACTTTGTTAGTTGAGGCATTGGTATTTACTCATCTTGCATAGTATGACAGTGGTTTGCACTAGTATTCTTGATTCTTTTTGTTTGACAATGATAGGTGATGGTATGGTTTGTAGAGTGACTTTAGAGTTCTTTATTCTATCTTTGCTAGTGATATGCATCCTACTCTACTCAATGATAGTCCATTTTCAGTGCTATCATTGTGTTTTTGACAAGCAACAATCTATGGTATTGCCTTGATAATGTTTCAATGGGTTGAATGCTTTGGTTTCTGCATTTCTCACTAAGATAAAGACAATACTTGGCTTATTTTTTTGCTTTTTTGTAAAGTGATGGTAGTATGGTATTTTTTTTATGGTGATATTGATTTTTTATTTTTAGTCTAACAAGTTATAATAGTTGGTACATAATGCTCCTAGCTTTGTTGTTCTTAGTTCACATATCACATTCCATATGATTGAGGTTGCTTTATTTTACCAAAGGACAGTGATATGGTCACATTTTGCTTTGTGACAAGTTGAGTGTTAGAAAATGAATATGGGATTCAATACCTTGAGAACACAATTCTTGTGATTTATGACAACTACCTTTAATGAAATTGACAGTGAAACACAGCAAATGGACAGTGAAACTTGCATAGATAGTAACAATGATGTTATAGTCTGTTGTTTTCTCTTCCACATTGATGTCTTACCTTAGTTTTCCAGTCTATTGCTTATCTTGAGAATGATATGTATAAAAAATTATTGAAAGGGGGAGAAATGACATCTCTGGAATACGACACTTGTTGCTACTTGTAGCATCAATAATCAGTGACATAATGCTCTTATTGGTTTGCAAAGGGTTTGATGGGGAGATGATTAACATTTTTATCTTGCAACAATATGATATCTTGTCTCTTTTTCTTCACAGTTTTCTGCTCTCAATCAATGTTGCCAATGCTATCTTGTTGCTGGTGGTCTTTCATGGAGTGATAAAGAACAATTTGCTAATGCTATGACAATATTATACTAATGTTGGTCAGTGGAAATTTTGTGATAATAGTGTTCATTTGTAGATAGAGACAGAGGGAGTAACAAAATGGTATTTTGGAGTTTTTTGGATAATAAGGAACTATAATTTGATTAGAGTTTATTTTGAAGAACACTTTGATTGTTATTTTTGAAGAAGACTTTGGAGTTTTGAAACAGTTTGACCTTGAATTTGTTTCTCTTTGCTTTGAATAGTTTGATACTTGGAACAATCATGGAACAGTCAGTGCCTTGAAAGACTTGAAACATGTTGTCATGTTGGAACAGTGGTTGGGAACAATGTATTGAAGTTCAATGTTGGTTGGAGCAGTAAGTTTAGTGAAGTTTGATTTCTTTATCTTCTTATTTCTCTATTTGGTGGTTCTTGGTCATACAATATTTTCTTGTGGATGATGATGCAATGTTGAACAATGTTTCCTTGTTGGATGGTGTTGCATCACTATTGAATGAGTGCCTTGTTCAATTCAGTTGCTATTAATATAATGCTCAAAGAGAAGTGACAGTGATGTTAAAACATTGTGACAATTCTATGCATGGTACTAGTATTGATATGTCTTTGTATGGAGCTTCTTTGCATGGGGTGTTTTGCAGGTGATTATTCTATCTTGGTAATCATGACAGTCCAAGTTTATATAGTTTTCTCCTTTTTCATTTGATGTCAAAGGGGAGAGATTTGAAGGAAGGAGAATGGAGCAAAATTTTTTGAATGTTGACATCAATGCCAAAGGGGGAGTTTGTTGGCATGATGTTTGTCATTGATTTCAAAGGTATGGAATTTCATAATATGGAGGGTTTGATGTGCCATTTATGTCAAAGGTATGGAATTTCATAATGTTGAGGGTTTGATGTCAAAAATACTTTATTTGGTTTAACATCTGCTCATTGCACATTCTAGTGTTGGTTCTTTGACTTGTCACTGATCTCTAGGCAACATGGTTTATCATTCACTTTCTAGTGATATTACAAAGGGTCATTTTCCATGATAGTAAAGGTTGGTAAAGGCACAAATTTCAATGCATGGTGAAGGTTGGGAAAGGCATCTATTTCATGGTTTGCATGGTAAAGGTTGGTAAAGGAATTTGTTTCATAGTTCATTGTATTGATTTGTTATTAATGCAAAGGTGGTTGTTGCTCATAGTGTTGATACATTCTTTGTTACAAGGTTCAGTCAAAAGATTGCTTCAAGACACAAAGTTGTTATAAGACACAAGGTTGTTGAATTGCAAAAGTTCAAAGGGTTTCATCATCCATTGACATCTTATCTCAAAATCCTAGACGAAAATTCTAAAACCCTAAGCATTGTTCAAACCTCTAAAGGATATGTTTGCATTGTTTTTGTCACAAAGAAAACAAAAAGGATATCTTTTCATTAAGGATATAGGTGTTAGAAAGATTAATCTATTGAGTGGAATATCATGGTTTTTTAATGAATATAACTTTTGTTCAACATGGAAAATAGGAGATCAGGGTTTTTTCTAGTTGAGAATAGTTTTCAAACTATCTACAAACAAAAATATTGGTAGTAGAAACAACAAGGGGTTCAAAGGTTTTTTGACTAGTGTGAAAACACAATTTTATGTGAACATTTTAAATATGATATGAAATGGTGAAGAAAATAAAGTGTGGAGTAAGGAAAGTGTGGGTTTTTCTATTTGTAAAGAATAATGAAGGTTATTGATTAAATTATGTGTAAGAGTTTGTTTGTCACTTGCAATTAAAAATGGAGGCATAAGAGTTGGTCTCCTGCTTCATTAATGCGATTTCAAAGGAAGTATGAGTAGTAGTGATATACACATCATTGTATCATTGTGATTCTTATAGTGTGCACTGCCTTAAAGCTAAAATGATGAATAGTATGTGTCTTTGTAAGCAATGAAATTTCTAGTATGGTTAGGTTTTACATTTCATTGGTTTAGAATGTGAAAATGTTCACATGTATGCAATCGAGAATGTACAACAATTTCACAAGTTATTTGTATGCAAAGTTAGAGTATATTGAGTTTCAAATGAAGAGATAAAGTAATGAAATGTATTGAAACAGATCAACCCTCTGAGTTTATGATTATACCTTCTGAAGTAGTGTATGTTTTTCCAATGAGGCACAAAAAGTAGCCAGTGAGGTTCTGTAATCAATGGGATTTTATTAAGCCAGTGAGGTAGTTTTCCCGAGTGGTTTTTTATCCCTATGAGGGTTTTCCACTCATAAAAATATTGTGTTATGATTCTTTTGTGGTCCATGTGATTATCATGATTCATGCAATTTAATCTTGCTGCTTCATTTATCTACTTTGCAACATTTGAGTTTTCATGTTGTTTAACGATCTGCTATTGGATATCACATTTGGTTACACTCTTGAAGTTGAACATTCAACGATTACAAAGAGATTATGCATTTTGAAAAACCATTGAGTTGAATTTGATTATTGAAACACTGATTCACCCCCCTCTTAGTGTTTCCCATACTCCAACAGTAACACCAATCAATCGACCATCTATTAAAATAATCCATGGAAATTAATAACTTGTAAATCTATTGATCATTATTATACACTTTCTATTTGTATATGTTATCTAGTATAGTAGGCCTTGTGATAACTTCAACATTATTTTTAGTGAAAAAAACCAATTGCAAGTCAAATTTAGATTATTTGATATTCAAAGTATTAGTTGCAACATTCTATGATCAATTGGCACATTAAATATTAACTTAAAAAATAATTTAGTAGTGTCCCAAATAGTATAGTGAATAGATTAATTAATGACTTTTGGGACACTTAAGTACAGTGAATAGATTAATTAATTAGTGTCCCAAACCAATAAGAGCATTATGTCACTGATTATTGATGCTACAAGTAGCAGCAAGTGTCATATTCCAGAGATGTCATTTCTCCCCCTTTCAATAATTGATTATACATATCATTCGCAAGATAAGCAATAGACTGGAAAACTAAGGTAAGACATCAATGTGGAAGAGAAAACAACAGACTATAACATCATTGTTACTATCTATGCTATTTTCACTGTCCATTCGTTGTGTTTCACTGTCAATTTCATTAAAGGTAGTTGTCATAAATCACAGCAATTGTGTTCTCAAGGTATTGAATCCCATATTCATTTTCTAACACTCAACTTGTCACAAAGCAAAATGTGACCATATCACTGTCCTTTGGTAAAATAAAGCAACCTCAATCATATGGAATGTGATATGTGAACTAAGAACAACAAAGCTAGGAGCATTATGTACCAACTATTATAACTTGTTAGATTAAAAAAAAAAAATCAATATCACCATAAAAAAAATACCATACTGCCATCACTTTACAAAAAAGCAAAAAAATAAGCCAAGCATTGTCTTTATCTTAGTGAGAAATGCAGAAACCAAAGCATTCAACCCATTGAAACATTATCAAGGCAATGCTATAGATTGTTTCTTGTCAAAAACACAATGATAGCACTGAAAATGGACTATCATTGAGTAGAGTAGGATGCATATCACTAACAAAGATAGAATAAAGAACTCTAAAGTCGCTCTACAAACCATACCATCACCTATCATTGTCAAACAAAAAGAATCAAGAATACTAGTGCAAACCACTATCATACTATGCAAGATGAGTAAATACCAATGCCTCAACTAACAAAGTATCACTGCCAACCATTAGCTAAAGGTGCAACCTCATCAAAGTGTAATGAGCACTTATCATTAAACTCTCTGTCATCAAGTTGATTATCAATCATTAAGAACCATCAAAGATCAAAGACCCATCATCTAAAGCCACGATAAAAATACCAAACTACTTTGAAACATGAGATTGACTCAACCCTTTTCAAATTCAATGACAAAATTCTTCATTCCTCAGGAAATAGTTTGCATTAGAGTGATTTTTCCCTACAATATCATTAGAAACAAGTGAAAAATTTACCACACTTGCAAAAATAAACACTATTCAGTGACAACAAAAACAAATTGTCAAAGAGTCAGCAAGCAGGGATGAATAATGCATGGCTCCTCAAGATCACTTATAGACTTGAAATGACTACTGCATTGTTGGAGACCAATCCAATAACACTCCTATACTGTACTGTCAGATCAACAAAGTGTACTATGTTTAGGGGCGTATCAAAGAAATATCAAACTTTCATCATTGATGGTTATTCTCAATTTTTACACTATGAGTCATTGTTTAGCCAAGCAATTCATTGTCCAAGCAAACATGTAAACTTCCCAAGAAAAGGTCATTATCAAGCAAGAAAATAACTCTTTACAGTCAAGAACATTGTCTAGAAATGCAGTCACTATGCATTGTCTTGAAGTTTACTATCCATTTTAGTTTCATAGTCTTGTCTATGCAATAATTTATTGTCATGTTATTCTTGGTATATCTAAGGCATGAAGAATATCACCTCATTGAACTCGTGATGTAAGACACCATATGTATACATTATATGACCATCTCATTACTCACAAACCAACATATTCAAGATGCAAAGAAAGACCGTGCATACAAACTACTAAGCACTCACAAAAGCACTATATTTTCCCAATCAGAACCACGCTATGACAAATGTAAAACCTCATTGTTTTCAATGAGATATCAATCCTAAAGAGAATCACTGTGATTTGAGCTATCACTAAGATAAAGCAGATTGAAAAGCATTCATTGAAAGAACATTTGACCAAGTTTTCTAAAGACACCACCAATAATGCAAATCCTTGGAGCAAGCAAGAATACCTCAATACCAAGCATGAACCAACCATACTCTGTCAACTTGAAAACTATGTATCAATAACAAACCTTCACTTTGAGTCAGCACCATGGGTAGTATTGTATGAAATCAATAAAGCAGTGGTTCAACAAACACAAAGAGGTATAAGCCACACTGTCCATAAGATAAAAAGTAAACATTCATTGTTTAAACTCCACTTTGCATCTTATAATGAAACGCTCCTTTATTTTCACCTAGGGGTAAAACATATGACAACGAAGATCTCCCCCTAACTCCAAGCTACTTATATGCATTTATAGAAGTCTCTTCTGCAACATGCACAAAATTAGCCTCTTTCTATTTTTGTTTAGATTTCCTCCAAACTTTCTTCTCTGATTTCTTCTTGTCACCAGATGCTTGTGACTTTGTATTTTTCTTATGTAAGCAATAATTTCTTCTCTCTTTTTTCACAAACCTATTTCTACAGTACTTTGCAACATGACCATGTTTATGACATTTATAACATATTATATTCATATTCCTAGAGAATGCATATTGACTCCTTTTAAACCTTCTTCTATAATAACTTGCTTTATTCCCATAACCATTGCATGAATAACAATACCCAAGAAATGGATAATTGTACCTCATTGATTAAACTTGCCAAGTAGGTGGAGATCCTATGAACCGGTTAGCTCTACTTCTTCTTCCTTTATTGATGTCCTTGAACTATCTACTATCAACAGTCTTAGGGGTAGAAGAATGATAATTTAAATCTATCTTTGTTCTTGGTGTTTTTCTAACTCTAGAAGTCTATCCTTCTACAAAGCCCAAACTAGTAACGTCATTGTGATGTTTCTGCTTACTTAACATCTCATTCAACTTGTTGGTGCTCTCATCAAATTTCTTATTCTTTTCTAACTACTTTCTAACATTTCCAAGATCTTTCCTTAGAGAGACTATCTCTCCTTCAAATTTTGGCATTCAACTATTTTGACTTCCAAATCAGACCTTGTCATATCCGCTATCTTCTTTTTTTCTTCAATCCCTAATTTTAGATTGACAATAAACTCATTTTTTATAGTGTGTTCCTTTAATAGAGAATTTTCCTCTAGTTGTGTTCTTAGAGATAACACTTCAACCTCTATCTTTTAACAATCTTCTTCTTTGGTTTGCAACTTCATGCAAGTGGCTTCTTCATTTTTTCTAGACTCTTCCAATTACAACTTTAACCTTTGATTCTCCATTCTAAGTTTCTTAATCTCATCAAGAGCATAGATGAGTTCACCTTCCATATCAACCTCATATTCATTTTCATCAAACTCTTATTCAAAATCACTCACCAAGTGGTCTCCTTCTTTGTCTACACTCTTCACTACAAAATCATCTTTTGTACTAGGTTTAAGTGGTGTTTTTTGTTTAACATTATGTTGGGTATTTCTTTTTTCTCTATTTCTTTTACTTTTTTCCATAATGAGTACTCCACTACCAAGAACCCCTAAGTTGGTTAGACTTATGTAAGGGTATGGCTCTGATACCACTTGTTGGAGTACGAGAAACATAGAGATGGGGGGTTGAATCAATGTTTCAAAAATCAACTTCAACTCAATGGTTTTTCAAAACACATAATCTCTTTGTAATCATTGAATGTTCAACTTCTAGAGTGTAATCAAATGTGACAGCCAATAGAAGATCCTTAAACAACATGAAAAATCAAATGTTACAAAGTAGATAAAGAAAGCAACAAGATTAAATTGCATGAATCGTGATAATCACATGGACCACAAAAGAATCATAACATGATATTTTTATGAGTGTAAAACCCTCATAGGGATAAAAAACCACTCAGGAAAATTTCCTCACTGGCTTAATAAAATTCCATTGATTACAGAGCCTCACTGGCAAAGCCTCACTAGCAAAGGAATCTCACTGGTTACAAGTATTCCTCACTAACAAATACAACTTCCTCACTCGCAAACATAATATGCCTCACTGGAAAAACATACACTACTTAAGAAGGTATAATCACAAACTCAAAGGGTTACTCTGTTTCAATACATTCCATACTTTATCTTTGCATTCAAAACTCAATATACTCTAACTTTGCATACAAATCAACCTGTGACACTATTGTACATTATCAATTGCATACATGTGAACATTTTCACATTCTAAACCAATGCAATGTAAAACCTAACCATACTAGAAATATCATTGCTTACAAAGACACATATTGTTCATCATTTTAGCTTTATGGCAGTGCACACTATAAGAATCACAATGATATAATGGTGTGTATATCACTGTTATTCATACTTCCTTTGAAATAGCATTAATGAAGTAGGAGACCAACTCTTATGCCTCCATTTTTTATTGATCGGTAATAAGGTGATTTTATTAATAATAAAAAATAGATTACAAAACTAATCTCCTAGCAACAACCAGATAAAAACCTTTTCCAGCCCCAAAAAACTCCTTTAGACAAATCCCTAACCCTTCCAACTAACCAAATACAATCACATTAATGTGATATAGACATTGAAGACTCACAATGAAGAACAAAAGCACCATAGGAAAACACAAGTGCCATCCCAAAAACCAACAATCCTTATAGTTGACCTATTGAAAAATCATGATGGTGGGCTCAAGTTTGTCTTTTCTTTAGCTAAGACCTGAGAACCATTGCAAATGTATCCTTCCTTTCTTTCTTTTCCTTTTTCCCTTTAACCATTTTCCAGCCATCCTCTACCCTTGCAATCACCTTCTGCCAATCCAAACATTTAACAGTAGGGTTCTTCAAAGCTCCATCCAATCTTCCATTTGCTTGATGAATCCATTCACCAACTTTTTGTTTCCCTATTTCTTTCCCTTATGACCTTGTTGAGCCTATTTTCTAATGATATTCAAGAGTTGTTGCCCAATTTGTGGGACTTAACTCCTTTCCACCTTCAATCTGGACAACATTATCTCTGTCTATATCTTGATTCCCTTTCTGTGCTAGGTCAACACCATTTTGTTGTTGAATCTACCTACTCCCTTCCTCCACAACCATTGTCCCTTCCTGACCTCACTCCCTACTACTGTCCTCCATAGTCGTCCTCCCTTCCTGACCTTGCTCCACCCTGCTATTCTCCAAAGTGCTCAGCTAATTCTCATCCTTTTTCTCTATAGAATAGTTCTACGGGCCAGCATCTTTCGACCAAGAGGCTGATTTAGTGTTAGAAACCAAGATCAGACATGCAAACCAAAAAAATCTTCCATAGAAGAGAAAATCAAAAAAAGCAAATCTATTGCAAAAAGATGTGCAAAATATTAATATTTAGGAATTCATAATTACATGAGATGATTTGCTTTATAAAATCAAAGTATGCATAACCCTAATCTTATCTTGAGCAACAAGATAGCTCAACAAGATAAGGATGAGAATAATTAACCTAGGAATTAAAATATTACCTAAGTAAAGTTATGCAAGTGTAATTAAATATTAATTACACTAACACCCCCCCATAAGGGCAACTTAGGGAGACTAAAAAAGCATGCACCTAAAAACTAAGATGAATGTAAGAAAGCATGAATGGGTCCCAAAAACAAGGCTTGATCAGGTACCCAAGTACAAATGCAATAATGAGGTGGAGAAGGAAAACCCAGTAGGACAAAAACCCCCTACAATGAGATGACTGCTGCAAAGAAGCACTGGAAGAACACTGTGGAGTACCACTGGAACCACAATTCGACAAGCAAGGAAAGATACTTCTGCCTACAAGAAACCAAATCATAATCATAATAATGCGACAACAAACCTAATGCCACAGAACACTGGAAAACTCACAAACTGGAACAACCCTGGAATTTGTGAAGCAACAGTAGATGATATGATGACAAAATCTAGAAACTATGTATCTCAATGTCGATGCCAAACTGTGACTAAAACTCTTCCATAGGAACAAGTACCATGAAGATTCTAGAACATTAACCATAAAAACATGGCCCTCAAACTGAGAAGGATCTGAACCAATGCGGATCAATAACCATAAGCTCTCAATCTAAAGTGTGAACCGATGTGAATCTGATATGTGTCAAGCTAAGACAAGATGTGGCCAAAAGAAACTAAGAAACTAGATATAACCCATGTGATTTGTCATCAAAACAAGATGGAGATCAAAGTGCATGCACACTCTAATCATATTATTATGCAAGAAACCCCCCTAATGGAACTTTATCTCAGTTCATTTATTACAATAACCCAACGATTGTAAAAGAAGAGAATACAAACATGCATAAATAGAAAATAAAAATAGACCTCAGATCTATGTAGAGGACAGAACCAGCTTTCCAATGCCGCAAGAATGGGAAAAAATGGATAAGTTAGTCAAAAGATATGTCTCCCAGAGTGAAAACATCAACATCTGACTTCCGAGGTTGAAAAAGGAATCAAAAAAGAAAAACCAAAAAGTTAGACCTACACCATTGTGTAGAGAGTTGAACCAGCTTTCTGACAATATCTCGTTTGCAAGAAAATGATGTTGTATACAAAAGTTACGCCTATTTCCGTGAAAGTGATCCTTAGAGGCCAAATAACCCTTTCTACAGCCCTCAGGGGCTAAAAATTTTGGCCCATGGTCGCCTAGGTGAACCAGGGAGCTGGCGGAAAAGTCTAGGCGCAGCCCCTAGTCACCAATGTGACCACCGTAGGGGGCTAAGAGGCCGACGGGGATTGGCACTAGGCACTCGGTCGCCAACGTGACCATTCGGTTGACTATGAAAAGCCCTCAGGGGCTAAAAACCAAGGAGCGGTGAACGCTATGGGCAGCAGTGCTTGATTCCGCCACTAGAGGTGGTGAGTGGGAAGCCACTAGGTGGAGCGCTGGTGGTAGGATCCATAATAACTGGCCGCACAAAAACCTTTCACCTTTTTTTATTCTTTTTTTTTTTCGAAATTTGTGCCTCGTGAAACATGCCTGGGGGTCGTACGACCCTCAAACAAAAAAAATTTGCCTCCCTAGTCAATTGCGTTCAAAATGGACAAATTTTATATGAAAATAGGGGTTTTTGGGCACTGTGAATCCAACGGCGAGGTCTGTTTGAGCCCAAAATGCTTCAAAAATTAGGTGACCCCCAAATCTTCCAAAAAATCATCAAACTTGAAACCCTCACATATTTCTTCAACGATGACCAAAATCAGTGAAATAAAAGTCAATCCTGACTTTTTCCAGCACTCTGAATCCAATGGAAAACCCCAATCTAATCCAAGACACTTCATAAATATGTTCAAGGAATAAAACCCTCGAGGAACCCTGAACATGCTTTGCAATGTATTTATCCAAAAAAGGTGAGAAGGGGTTGCAAATCAAGGCTCTGATACCATGTTAGAAACCAAGATCAGACATGCAAACCAAAAAAACCTTCCACAAAAGAGAAAATCAGAAAAAAGCAAAGCTATTGCAAAAAGATGTGCAAAATATTAATATTCAGGAATTCATAATTACATGAGATGATTTTCTTTATAAAAGCAAAGTATGCATAACCCTAATCTTATCTTGAGCAACAAGATAGCTCAACAAGATAAGGATGAGAATAATTAACCTAGGAATTAAAATATTACCCAATTAAATTTATGCAAGTGTAATTAAATATTAATTACACTAACATTTAGAAGCTCTATTTTTTGCATATTGAGCAACCAAATGTCTAGTTTTAAAGCAAACTCTACATCTAAAAGGAATCCCTTCATAATCTAGGGGTTGCACCCACAAAACTTTCGAAGTCTTTGAACGAATCTCCTCTGGAGGAGCCTTTGACACGTCCATTTCCACCAAAATCCAGGCAAAGGTTGAATGCAAAAGGTTTTAAGACCCTTCATCCACCATTAAAAAAATTCCCAGAGAGTTCCCTACAACCTCTAAGAATGAATCAAACCAAAAATGTAAGGGAAAGTTAGGAAGTCGCACCCAGATAGGGACCTTCTCGAAGACCTCAGTGGCTGGATTAAATGTCGGGTGCCAAGGCTTTAGCATCAAGGGATATTTTTCTTCCCATTCCAAATGGTAATCACACAGAATCTTCTTTCTATCCTATGCCTTTTCAAAAACCACAATGAAGAAGCCTCTTGCCATGGGATAGATTTGGAAAGCCCCTTCTAACAAACCTTCCCATTGATGAGAAATCCACTAGTGGATGTCTATTTTGCTTGGCCAAAAGCCCATGAATCTTCTAATCAGACCAAGCCCAAAAAAAACTCTCTCATTAAACAATACTTCTTGCTCAAGCTCATCATCGAGCTCCATTGTGACAAATCTAAATGATGGAAGAGAACTAGAAACCTCTCTGCCCCTACCTATCGAGTTTTTGTTTGAATTCTCCATAGGCTAAGATGGGCCTGGTAGAAATTCCCTAGGTTGCACCGAAATAAGCCCCTTATCAGAACCATCCCCTCTTGGGACCCGTGCTGCAGGGCGAACTCTATTTTGGCATCATTACTTTGTAGTGTCTCCCCCATCCCCAACAACGCTGCCACTGCTAGGGATTTTCCTTGTTTCATGTTCTATTTGTCTTTCCCATCGATCAAATCCTCTATTTTACTCCTCCTTCTACCAAAGACCTCCATGTGAACCCTGTAAAGTCTTCCACTCAAAACCCAAACTAGGTGAAACCCGTGTTGCAGCGGCGCCCAAAATCTGACCATTATCTTCCATGATTTTTTCAATTAAGGCTCAGTGATTCCTTCTATTGTATGCCTCCATTTTTAATCGTAGGTGACAAACAAACTCTTACACAGAATTCAATCAATAACCTTCATTATTCTCTGCAAATGCAGAAACCCACACTTTCCTTACTCCACACTATATTTTCTTCACCATTTCATATCATATTCAAAATGTTCACATAAACTCGCGTTTTCACACCAATCAGAAAACCTCTGAACCCCTCTTTGTTTCTACTACCAATGGTTTTATTTGTAGATAGTTAGAAAACTGTTCTCAACTAACAAAAACCTTGATCTCCTATTTTCCATGTTGAACAATAGTTATATTCATTAAAAAACTGTGATATTCCACTTGAGAGATTAATCTTTCTAACACTGATATCCTTTTTGTTTTCTTTGTGACAAAACAATGCAAACATATCCTTTAGAGGTTTGAACAATGCTTAGGGTTTTAGAATTTTGGTCTAGGATTTTGTTTTAAGATGTCAATGGATGATGAAACCCTTTGAACTTTTGCAATTCAACAACCTTGTGTCTTGTAACAACTTTGTGTCTTGAAGCAATCTTTTGACTGAACCTTGTAACAAAGAATGTATCAACACTATGAGCAATGACCACCTTTGCATTAATAACAAATCAATACAATGAACTATGAAACAAATGCCTTTACCAACCTTTACCATGCAAACTATGAAACAGATGCCTTTCCCAACCTTTACCATGCACTGAAATTTGTGCCTTTACTAACCTTTACTATCATGGAAAATGACCCTTTGTAATATCACTAGAAAGTGAATGATAAACCATGTTGCCTAGAGATCAGTGACAAGTCAAAGAACCAACACTAGAATGTGCAAAAAGTAGATGTTAAACCAAACAAAGTATTTTTGACATCAAACCCTCAACATTATGAAATGCCATACCTTTGACATGAATCACACATCAAACCGTCAATATTATGAAATTCCATACCTTTGAAATCAATGACAAACATCATGCCAACATTACACCCCATTGTTGATTTACCAAATTACTTTAACCTTTGTGTTTAAATACAATTTTAATTCATGATGATGTCATTATGGTATTTAATAGTTGGATTAAATTTATGTATATGCAATATGATGAATTTACTTTTAAATGTTTATATGATGCTTAAACAGTATTGTGATTATGTTTTAAATGAAAATGGCTAACTAGGTGAATGTTGCTCTGAGTGAAATGCCAGAAAGTCTGTGCCCTCTAGAGGGGGAGGGAGAGTATCACCCAAGAGAGGAGTTGGTATACGAATCATTTGGTATTGATATCTGAGTTGTGACACATAGACTCACTTAGGTTATTTGAAAACCTCATTATGGGTCAGTTAAAGTATCATGTTGGGTAAAGTCTTAAACCTAAGTTGAGAGGTTATATATCGTTAGGGAAAGTAAAACCCCTATTGTTAAAGATCGTTCTAAATCATCAAATTAAAATTAATTTCTAATATCTTTTGTAAATAGTAAATATAATGTATATATATATATATATATGAGTTAAATGCATACATATGTATGTATGCAAATATAGATATATATAAATACAATAGAACATTAATATTTATATATGTTCATATATATGTATATGTATATTGTAATAAGAATAAGAATAAGAATATATATATATATAAAAAAATAATTGATTGCAATTTGAATGCCATATCAATATGGCAGAGTTATCACACTTAAGCTATGGAAGGTTAAGTCAGTTTTATAGGCTTTTTGAAGAGCATTTAAAAGATAATATGGACACCATAATATAGCATTGGCTTTGGCAATACCAAACTATTTGGGAAGCCACATAGGTGGTTGAATAATTTCTCATTTAGAGTTTAATTTAAAGCCACATAAAGTGGCGATGTGAATCATTCTCCACGTGTCTATTCTATTGGTCTTCAAGGCTTGGGCTGTAAGTTTTAGAGGTGGTTGTGAGTCATGGAAAAACTATTGCGAGTCATGCCTTTTAAAAATACTTTTCCTTGAGGTTTCAAATTGCATTTTAAATGCTATGAGTAGTAATATGTAGCCGTGGGTTTTTGCTTTGAAGAGGACTCAGTCAACTACAAGTTGTCATGGCAGTCTAAAGAGTTTTCCATTGGTCTAAAGTTGGAGTTGCAGTTGCTAAAGCTAGAGATTGTGTGTAGGGTTTGTAAAGGAAACTTAAACCTGAGTTTATGTTGTTGAGATGAAAGAAAGAAATATTAGTATAGAAGTCAGGAAAATTTTTCCTAGGCATGGCTAATATTACTTCTCTTCTCTTCTTTAAATTGATAAAAGCTAATATAAGTCTATGTTTATTCAAACAAATGCAAGTATGCAGTAAGTTTGGAAATATATATGAATGCATGCATATAGATGTATATTCTAGATTACTTATGCTTACTCATAAGAGAATATAAAAGATAGTTTGAACTATAAATAACTGGATGGATAGGTTGAGTGCTCACACCAGTAAATGTATGTTTTAATCAAACTAGATATATGAGATTTTGAGTAAATTTTAAGAGAGAGCTTAAGAGAAAAGCTATAATCTCTCTCTAACCTGTGTTTTTTTCAAACAAACTAGATTCATAAATTGAATTAGTGAAGAATTGCTAAATACTTGAATATGGTATTTATTCTAATAAAACAAATTTTTATATTGTATTATTATCATCATTTATTTTATATTTCAATATAAAGAATATTTAATAAATTCAAATGTCTAAAATATAATAGAGAAGATAAAGTATTTATTATTATTCTAACTTTATAGGTATTTCATATTTGACTAGGAGTCATTATTATTATTTATTGATTAGAAATCAAATATCTTGAGTATAGGACATTATTTTCTCATCATAAACCAAAGAATATAATACTAGGGGAGAATTTTTCTCCTTTGGGCTATTTAAAGGACTCGAATAAGATGCAGTTGTCTAGATCCAAAATTTTGTAAGGATATAACATGGGTATTTGAGTTAGAAGTATTAAACCTACTTAGTCGAATAAAAAAAATTAGTGAAGTCGTCACTTTTTGAAAGAGAATCTATTTGTGTAATTTATGTTGAACAATCCGAATAACTAAGAGGGGGGGTGAATCAGTTATCATAAAATAATTTTATTTTCTTCAATTAATCCAAAACAGGCATATATCAATCAGAAAATAATTAAATAGATATGAACATGAATGTAGACAACAACACCATACACAATGAACACCGGAATTTACGTGGAAACCCAAGAAGGGAAAAACCATGGAGAATTCTAATTCTCAATTAAAGAACACCAGTTAAGGCGATTTTTACAAAGGCTCACTGACAGATTGCTCACTGCAGGTAAGGCTCACTGTCGATGGGCTCACTTCCTAATTAATAAATCTTATTACAAAATAGTCTCACTAACAAAAGTGAACAGATGAAGTTGCATCTACATATGCATGAATTCAGTTCTGGTTTAAGCACAATAAATGTTTGTAGCAGATCTTGTCAAGTATCTTTTGCACACCTTCCTTGCTCAATATCTGTAACACAAAATACTTCTTCCTTCACACCCATTTATCTACTCGCACACACCATACTCCACATCACTTTTCTCATCAAACAAAAATAGCTTTTTCTTATACCATTCCAAAACACAATGTCTTCATAGACTTCTCAGTCAACCAAACACCATTTGAATTTAGATCACCACAAAACATGTCAGCATGAAGAATAACCTTGAAATATTCAATAAGTCCTTGCACTCTAGCACTGAACCCAAAAGATAGGTCACACATAAAGATCTTCTTACCATGATAACAAGGGACCCATGAGATAGGTCATACATAAGATAGGTTCATTACATCACATAATTATCAAAAGATAACAAACTTTGAATTACATGAAATATATTCTGGAGCCGATGGCAATGCCACAACCAAGACCAAATCTTGATTATCATCAATTTCAGTATCAACTAGAGAAACACAATTTGTTATACCAAAACTTGTAA
Organism: Sequoia sempervirens; assembly: GCA_007258455.2. Classification (NCBI taxonomy): domain Eukaryota; kingdom Viridiplantae; phylum Streptophyta; class Pinopsida; order Cupressales; family Cupressaceae; genus Sequoia; species Sequoia sempervirens. The sequence continues at coordinate 152,930 of VDFB02275314.1, read as the reverse complement.
CATGCTACATGAATTTTTGGATAGCAAGGTTACCCAGAGTAAGCTTTGAGAATAGCAGCCAACAACAAAAGATTAAATTTCATTATTATGCATTAACTATCTTCCACATATGTCCCAAAAAGAAGTACTGCCATATCCAAATCAAAGATAACATCCACACAACATAACATCAAAGCATATGATAGGATAGATCATTTATGTATATCGTCTAGAGCACAGCCTTTCGGATCCCAAGTTTTGACATCAATGACAACAATGATAAATCATCTCAACAACATCTCAACAATCTCCCCCTTTGGCATTGATGGAAAAACAACAAAAACACAAAAACACAAAACTCTAAAACTCCAAACACTTCCCCTTTGTCAAGCAATTCAATACCTCTTCTTGTTTTTGTTTTCTCTTCATTTTCTCCCCATTTTTGTGATGCAAAGCAAGGAGGTTTTCAACTATCCAACATAGATACAATAGGTATCAACAACTCATCAACCTTCAAAACCCTAATTAGGGTGATACTCTTCACAACTTCTCTATTCTGCCTTGTAGGTCTGCAGACCTAATTTCTTGACCTTATCTCACAAATTCAACCAAAAACCCACTAACTATTTATGTTTTTAGGCACCCATTAATCCTTTACAAAACATATTTCAAAACCACATATGGATACTTTGGACTAACACTCTCAATTTCAGGCTTCTACATTGTCCTAGCAAGCCAAATAGGCTGCATTTACAAAGCAACGCCTAGTAAGACTCACTCCCAACCCAAAAAATCAATGGAAAATCCTAAAACAGTATCCAAAACCTCAAATTCCACCATCTTTAGTGAGTGATATTCCCTCTAACACCCCTAACCATAAAACCCTCAATTCAAGCCTTTCCAAGGAGGGTTTATTGAAAAACACCACTCCAGACCTTTTCTCACTTATCTAGTCCTTCTAACAAACCAAAACAAGCCTGTACATGCTTAAAATTCCCTCACAAATTGCTTCCCCAAAGGATTTCAACCATTTCCACTCTTAAACCACTCAATTTCACCAAAAACACTCAAGTTTCACAACTAGGGCATCATGCCCAAGCCCACAAACAACCTTTCTCTAATCACAAACCTATTTAAGCACCTATTCCTAACATAATTGGACCCATTTCACTTAGTTACAGAGGTTAAAGATGGTGGAACGGGCCTTTAATGCATTTTAGGTCTTCAAACCCTTAAAACCCTATTTTTCTAGCCACCTACAGAGAATTGACTGCCAAATTCTTCAAACTCAATAAAATCAACTCTACAATGATTATAACAAATATTTCTATCAATTCCAATTCAATTTATACTAAAGGTAGCCTGTACGGAGCCGTACAAATCCAAAGAGCAGTAAATTTCTAGAAAATATAGAAAATTTGAGAGCTTTTCAATGTTTTATTTTCATCAATCTCCTTACATTAATTTTTCCAATCATTTAAAGACTTTTGACACCTAAAAAAATTGACTCGACCACTTCGACTTCCATTTGAACCAACTTGACCGTTGGTGTTCCAAGTTTGCACTTTTAGCAACTTTTCAACATGATAATATTTTGCAAATTTTGCAATATTTTGCAACTTGGACTTCCCAACCACCTATGACCTCTAAATGGACTCATTACATCACAAAATCGTCTATATGACCTTATTTGAATGATCACAAGACTTAACACAGCAAAATGTACCCAAAAGACCTAATTTCACAAACTTGCAAATTTAAACCTTCATGGTGCCCCTACACCATTTTGCCATCAAGGGAAAAGGGCCAAATAAGAACATTTAGGAGATCAAGTAAAAATAACACTTTTCACATGAAAAAATCTATTGTACCTTTCTCTCATAGTTGGAAGAATCCTCTTCCAAGCTAGCATTGTAGAAACCATTATGGCACACATATTGTCCAATAGAATCAAAAACATAAATGAAAATGACCATTCCAAAGACAAGCACTGTTGTTCACAATCCTCTACATCAGAAAGTATTCCAAAGAGATGATCCAACTGGACCTCAACAATTTATTTGACCAACCAAAAAAAATTAACCAAATCTTCCCTTTGTCTCTAAGTATACAATAACTCAACTTGGAACTCTCCAACTCTTATTCTCTATTTTCCATCTTTATCTTTGAAGAAGTCAAAACACTTCCCAACATCATTCAATTCAGGTTCAATAGCTTCAATTCTACTTCTAAAATTATCAACAATAGTAGGCCACCGGAGACAATACTTGTAGATGTCAAACATCTCCTTAATGCATTATCTTGTCTCACTAATGTGTTTGTATAACTTTTGTTTGGATTTGACATGCCTTCTCTCAATCATAGCTTGGAACTTATGCCCTTCAAATCCTTCCCACAACAACCTTTCTTCAACAACCTCTACCAGATCATCCGGTAACAAGTCAGAAACAGCTTAAACAATAATACCCTTTTTGAGCAGATAATCAACCAAGGCATCATCAATTCTAATCCTACTGACCAGAGAGCAGGCATACCACATTTCACCAATATTTTTCATATCACCTTCATCCAACACTGAACGAACTTCATCTAGATTGCAAGAGTTAGATATAGGTAGAGACTTCTCCTTTTCTTCTGAGATAGCAATGGCATCCTTTGTGTAAATTTTCCTCCTTTTAGGTTCTAGAGGGGAACCACCAATGAAAACCTCTAGCTCCTTATCGGAGGAGGAACCCTCCTCAAGATGACTAGACACTATCACACTGGAGCATAGATTCATCTGCAAGGATGAGAATTAAACTTTGCATGCACTTGCTTTATCTTCCATACATTCTATATACCTGTGAACTTGCTTTCTAACAAGGATGTCATACTTCCACTTAACATTCTCCTTTGACAGTAGTGAACTCAAAAAAGTAAAATACTAAACATATGATCAGAGACCCAAACCGGAAAGGATAACTCTCAACCAAAGATATTCTAACATTCTCAATTAGGTTTTCCATTATGAGGCTACACAAGTCAAACTGCTTATTTTCTTTCACCATATTATGTGCAAGATATACAACAATAGCTGAAGTAGAGCCTTCACGATTTTGGAAATATATTTTGTAAGTGATACCATAAGCAACATACCTCACTGCAGTATTAACAATGGTATTTATCAATAAAGCTTGGGGGTCTTTGTTGATACTAGTAAGTTCCTCCATGTCTCTGTATTTCACCATTTTCTTCCCAAGAAGGTCACCAAAATTGCACAATACAGTAATAGCTTCAATGGCTTCTTGAGTGATTGGATAGGGTTTATCCAAAATAATGTCGCCATCCTTGAATCGAATTAACAGGAACAAGATAGACTCTTTATTGAAAAACTAAGGAAATTATCCCCATAAATCCATACCTAGAGCACTTACATTCTACAATTCATCATTCTTCACCCCTAGTTCCATTTCCTTCCTCTTCTAATGATCAAATTCATCCAACTCTACTATCTTCAGCCTTAGCGAAATATCGCCACTTGATTCTCTGTCAACAGATTCCATTGTCGCACTTATCTATTTCAATCATTTATCACTCCACAAAACTTCTTCTTTGCAAGTTATGAGAAATGTTTTGAAAACTCCACCTTTTAACCTTAATTTCTCATGATGAACTTGCTACCAAAAACTTACATTGATGATGCCATCAATTGCACTTCACTTTTCAATCAGCCAGATTAAGCTTCATCATATATCACCAGCCGGATCAAACTTAGTCATGTCAAAAACACATCAATATTACTTCAAAGAGGGGGAACCGACATGATATGCATAGAAACACTCCCCCTGAGCCAAGGTGGTTAGCTCAGTTTCTGGAAGAGCTTGTATCGAGATCCAGTACCACAGAAGAGTTTTCGACACTCATTTCCTTTTTCTTCTGAACCATGACAGTCTTCTTATATTCATCTGATTTTGCAACCTTCTTTTTGTTTTCAGACTTTTCTGTAGCAACATATTTGCATGTGTTGGCATAATGTCCAGGTTGACTGCACTTGTAACATCTTTGTCCTAACTTAACTGAGTGAGCCCTATATCTGCATCAATTAGCTTTGTGACCATAACCATGGCATAAATAGCAATTACCATGAAAGAGATTACTCATTCCATTCCTTCTAGTCGGATTAGATAATTCACTTCTACAATTACTTGCTTTGTGTCCAAACTTGTGATAGTTAAAGCATTGAGTACTTGGTTCCTTCTTGCTTCTGCACTCTACAACCTTATGTCCAAAATTTTTTCATAGAAAACAATAGCCATTAAATGATAAGTACCTTTGAGCATTTGGTTTCCTAACAAATCATCTTTTAGGTGTTCTAGAGTTTTGGACCTTGCTTGTTACACCAAATCTCACTTCAACTTCAACTACTTTGTCTTCACCCTTAGTGTTTTGATTTGAGCTTTCACCAGTGAAGCCAACTCCTCCCTTATCCTTGTGAAATTTCTATAGGGACAAGAGTTGATCTAGAATTATGCTACTTTCACACACTCTTGCTTATATTTTCAACCTTCTTAACTCTTGATCTAACTTCTCATTTTATTTTGATTTTTGTTTGATGGTATCCTTGATATTTTCTTTATTCTTCTTCCATTCTTCCATTTTTTTATAGTATCTTTGAGATTTTCTTCAGTCTTCTTGCATTCATCTAGTTGTTGCTTTAAATCCACAATACTTTCCTTTGACTCATTTAATTCCTAGGTAACCTCTCTGTGTCTTGCTTTGAATTTCCAAATTTTCTCCCTTAGCTTTGAGATACAAGCATTTGCTTCCTTAAGGTTTTTTTTCAATTCTTCATTTTCAAATTCTATGTTTTCCATATCATCTAACATTATCTTCAGTTCTTCTTCAAAGTGATAAGCTCCTGCCATCTATTCAAACTGCCAAGATCTCCCTCAAGTGGTTAAGCTCTATCTGTAAGGGACCAAGCTTTGATACCAATTATTGAACAAGCTGGATAACTGAGAGGGGGGGTTGAATCAATTATCATAAAACAATTTTCTTTTATTTAATTAATCTGAAGCGGGTATATATCAATCAAAAAATAATCAAACATATATGACATGAATGCAGAAAACAACACCATGTACTATGAACAATAGAATTTATGTGGAAACCTAAGAATGAAAAAACCATGGAGAATGTTAATTCTCAATTAAAGAACACCAATTAAGGTGATTTTTATAAAGGATCACTACCAAATTGCTCACTATAGGTAAGGCTCACTATTGGTGAGCTCACTGCCTAATTAATACATCTGATTACAAAATAGTCTCACTGAAAAAATTGAACTAATGAAGTTGCATCTACATATACATGAATTTAGTTTCGTCTTAAGCACAATATATGTTTGTAGTAGATCTAGTCAAGAATCTTCTACACACCTTCCTCGCACAATCTCTGCAATGCAGAATACTTCTTCCTTCGTACCCTTTTATCTGCTCGCACACGCCATACTCCACATCACTTCTCTCATTGAACAAAAATAGCTTTTTCTTATACCATTCCAAAACAAAATGTATTCATATCCTTCTAAGTCAGCCATACACCATTTAAATTTAGATCACCACAAAACATGTCAGCATGAAGAACAACCTTGAAATATTCAATAAGGCCTTACACGCTAGCACCAAACCCAAAAGATAGGCCACACATAAAGATCTTCTTACCGCATTACCAAGGGACCCATGAGATAGGTCATACATAAGATAGGTTCATTACATCACATAATTATCAAAAGATAGAAAACTTTGAATTACATGAAATATATTCTAGAGAAACACAATTTTTCATACCAAAACTTGTAACATGCTACATGAATGTCTAGATAGCAAGGTTACCCAAAGTAAGCTTTGAGCACAACAGCCAACATCAAAAGATTAGATTTCATCATTATGCATTAACTGTCTTCCACATATGTAAAAAAAAGAAGTACTGACATATCCATATCAAAGATAACATCCACACTACACAACATCAAAGCATACGATAGGATAGATCATTTATGTATATCATCTAGAGCATAGCTTTCCGGATCCCAGGTTTTGACATCAATGACAACAATGCTAAATCATCTCAACAACTTCTCAACAATTTAACCTTTGGTTCAAACCAATAAATGAGTGAACCATAGGTCAGTAAGATTTCCAAGTTGAGTTAGAGGTGGGTGAACTTACTGTAGAGTCTAATTAATGTGTTTGTAAACCTGGTAAAATCTAATCAATTCAAAGGGTTAACTAGATAAATAGTCCACTTCACATTATTAAGACTGCATTAAATCATCAACCAAGGTGTGTAAGCTTATGATGGTACTACACTATATGTGCCTTCATAGGCTCATGTTCACCTAAATTATCCTATGCAAACTTATTTAGAAAATTCTACTTTGTTGGAACCTTACAAAATTACAAAAATAGTAATGGTAGCTACAGAACCTAGTGGCTACGGGTACCCGCAATATAGGTTGTAAGTGATTGCCAATAACAAGTATAGAATCAATCTAAAACTTATTTAGAATAGCAAAGCAATCAAATCTAACCTTCAGGGTACTAAGATTCACTATTTAGATATTTTTCATGAACAACAACTAATGTAATCAACCATAAGAACTATTCTACTTTACTTGCAATGTATTTATGAAATAATAAAAAATTTATTAACAAGAATGCATAAATGAATAAGTAAGTAAATGAAGTGAAAGGTAGTACCTCGAGTGGCCAGCTCAGGGGATTGTCTCACTTAACTAAAAACCAGATCTAACTTAGAATCTTACGCATCCATATAGCATACAAATCCATTTATTGCATATCACCAGATATCCAAACAAAATCCTTCTTTATATTGTATTCAATATTGGAATTTTAACATGTTTCTTGATAACTTAAAATTGGAAAACGACTAACCGCTTGATAATTCGTAACAACCAACTAACTTTGCTATGAACTCATCCCTTAACTTTATACAAAAATGGTGAGAGACTTATTCAAACTACTAACTAACTGCAACCATTAATCCCACTCCTAGATATGAGGATATGAAATTAAGATTGGCTTATTCATTCTACCTGAAAAGGAAGAAAAGACTTATTCAACAAAGAACTTAAATGAAACGACTTGCATGTGAAACACATAGGCAAATGTTCATAGTTCTAAAACAAGTATCTCCCTTCAGTATTTATTCCTCCATGATGGTTCATGTCCAACTCCATAGCTTCCTACACTTTAGGTGGTTTGAACTTCAATGGTCCCTTGTTTCACTACTTCGGTTTTTGCTATAAATACTCTATTCTTGTTACCTCATGTCGAGTTGTAGAAAGATTAATCCATACAACATACATATACAACTAACCTTCATAACTAAATCATAGAATTCTATTCATATGCATACATTCTCATATTTAAATCATGCAATTGATACGAATATTATCACCATATTTCATATCCACAAATTACGTTCAAGGTTGCAAAGTATGTATGAAAGGATAACATAACATGGAAGTGTTGTCTAAACGGTACTTTTAGAAACATATGTAAAGTGTCTTGAAAGTATATGAAAAGCAATAAAAAGATACTAATAACCAACCCCATCATTCCCCCCAACTTATCATTTTGCTTGTCCTCAAGCAAAATACCAAACTAAACCACCTCGGGGAGAAGATTGTAATACAAGGTAATTTTCCTAAGATCCATGACTATGTCGACTCCTTGCCCCTGTTTGAGATAGAAACAATTATAGTATGCAAGCCTATTCATTTTTAACCGATTCTACATTCATGTACTAATCATCCCTTTCCCATGTCCAATGTGGTACTGGATGAAGTAAGATAGGAGGATGATAAGTGGAAGCCATTCCACTCCTCTTATCCATGAGACTTTGATATACTTGTGTAACCTCTCAAACATATTCATGAAATTGTGGAAGGAGTGAGGACCCTTCCTTTGCAATTTTGGAGTCACACTTTTCCATCTATTTTCCACATGTCTTAGGCAGTTTTGAAGAATGGTCATTGCTAGTTGTTGAATCCTTCTGTAATCCCTGAGTCTCAAGTCCATAATTATCTTTCCTGGTCCCTTATGAGAAATGAGTTTTAGCCATTGAGTAATGACTCTTTCGGGATTCATCACTTCTTTTTTGAGTTGTAGTGCCATTGTTTTCTCCTATTCTTCATATTTCTCTATTAATTCTCCTCAGAGTTGTTCATTTTTCAAAATAACATGTGAGGGATCTTACTTGCAAAACCTCAACATATATCAAGGGATTCCATTCAGTGTCCTCTGCCAGAACAAAATTATGCAAATAATACTCACATAATTTATCTTGATCCTCTAAACTAATTGTGTTGAAGAAATTGAGAAAACTATCTCTTATTCAAAGCAAAGGGTTGATCATTAATTAATATATTGAACTGAAAACTGATAAAATTTTCCTTTAAGAACAATACATATACTCTGGGTGGAGGTCTACATTCAAAAATTTGAATAGCTCTATTGACCACTTCTGTCGATTTCTCCTCCAATCTTCTCAATTCCAAATTCTTGGTTTCTAATGATGTTTTCAAAATTTCTTTTTCTTTTTCCCAATTTTCTTTTCCCTTCCTGAACTAGGTGGTAATTTTCAACAATTCAAAGCCTATAGACAAAGTATTATGGTAAGTTGGTGTTTTTGCAATAGGGGGTTGTATATTTAATGCTATATTCTCCTCAGTCCCCATTTTACCTTCATCCATCTATGTCAGTAGGTCCAATTTAGCTCCATGGTCATAGGTCTGTATTTTCTCTTCCATCTCTTGGATTCCCATTTCCTTTTCTTTGTCTTTTTGTTCATATCCTTGCACTTGTTCCTCCAATTTATTTTTCCTTTCAATAACTTCTTGAAGCTCCTTCCTTATGTGTCTATATTTTAGCAATTCCTTCTCTTCTTCAAAATTCAAATTATCACAATCATCCCCAATATCAAAAACTTCTCTAATAGGGCCACTGGGAACTACTCTCCTAGTTTTATTGGCAATAAAAACATCTTCTAAGTTAGAATCAGATGAGGAAGATACATACCTTCTTTTTATAGCAGGCACATCAATATTTTCAGCATAAACATTGTCAGGAACATCTCTTTCCCTGTATGTGTCCCTATCTATCATCATTACATCCTAATCTTGCTATCCTTCATTTCTTCCTTCTTGCTTATGATCTTCCATGCTTTTCCTTTCAATATTATTCCTTCTCAACCTACATGAGCATCGGCAGGTAACAGTTTCCTGTGTAACTTTACTCTCCTTCCCTCTTTTACTCCCCTTTTTCCTTCCTGCATCCCCTTCCCTTACAACATTCTTCTGCTTTTCAACTCCTTTTCTCTTATTTTTCCCTTTTGAGGACATTGATGCAATAATTATCCTATCTCTAGGGTTTTTAGAGGATGAGTGTTCCTCTATTACCGCAGCTGACATATCATGTTTCCTGGTCCTACTTTGGTTGCGGGTAGGCGAAGCAAATGGTGTAACAAGGGAATTTTCTCTCTATAATTTATCTTGCTCAAGATCAACTTTTGGTTCAGGCTCAGGTAGAGGTTCATCTTCTGCTTCAAGTGCGTCAAGAAACTCGGTGACTTCTTTGCAATCTTTAAAATCATCCCAATTAACCTGTGGATGTTAAATTCTCAAACTTCTCTTAACCAATAGGGTTATCAAGCAATGATGAGACAATGTAGTGTATGTTTGTTTCCTCTAATATTCAGAGGCCATCCTCTTCAACCTATTATACAAGAAATTGCATTGACTAATTTTTCATGTCGTAAATGATTCAACATCTTAAAATGCATAATGTATAAAATATTGTGGTGGCCATCACAAGTAAGGTATTTAATAATATAAGTAGCACATTTTCCCCAGAAAAAAAATGGAAGGGAAAGCCTCTTTATACCTTGTGATATTGAATCCAAATTTTCACTCCGCTCACAGAATTCCTCCCTTGTTGCAACTGCATCAGCACGAGTTGGGTATTCAAAGCCTATTTGAGGCAATCTTGTGACTTGATCAATTGCCATTTTTGAGCCATCCACCACCAACCCTCAAATTTGACTACTTCTTTGAATGCCTTCTTTGTACCCAATACTCACAATCCCTTGTCTTGAAGCTCAGTCAAGTCCAAATCTTTATACCTTAGCTTATTTTAGGGAAAAAATGACATTTATTGAAAACACATAGAAGTCTTCTATTTTTAAAAGGATGGCATAAAATTCAATCTAACAAACTTGGGTGGTGGAAATAAAAAATTATGATGACAATTATACCCCTTCCCCCAACTTAAATTGAAGTGACCTCACTTCATGCATGAATCGATAGGGGTGATGGGAGAATAATGAAAAGTACTGGTGAAATATTTTTCACATGCATAACTTAAATTAAGAATAATAATCAATACAAAAAGAAATCTAGTTTAATTATGAGAAGTTACTTTTCATACGTGCGTAATAGTAATTATCACTCAGAACAAGTTGGAACCGGATAAACATATACTTTGGAATTCAATTGATTTGATTGGCATTAAATGCATGAGAGTGGATGAAAATTTGGCAGCATTGACTTGAGATGGACTGGCTATGGGCACATTATTGGGAAATGAATGAGGCATGTGATATGAGTGGAATGTGTGGGAAAACAATTCAATTTGTCCAAGGTAGTGTAGGTTTAGGTATGACAAGTGTTGTTGTGGGTACTTCAAGCACAAGGCCTGTCTATATTTGACAAATGAACTTGTCAGGTCCCTAATGAAATAGGTCCTGATAAATGGATAATAGGGCCCTTTGGAGTAGAGTATGTACATCATAGAGAATGTGTTGTGTGTGCATAAATAATGTGGTGTTTGCATGTGTTTTTTAAAGCATGGTAAATTATGTCTGGGTGATTTCAGGGGTTGAGTTATGTAACTCAACCTCTGGATCACCAGATGTGCTTGGCATTTTCCTTAGTATTGATGTAGGACTCTGTGAATCAGTTTCTATTCTAGGTTCTTTGTGAGCACCATATTGTTGGATCAATGAAAATATGAAGTCATCATGTTGCATTGGTTTCTTATATAACTTCAGCATATGACTATTAACAAGAAGTGAGAATCAGGATGCATCAATGGTATGCAACTATACTGCTCCATTTGGGTAAACTTTGCTAATTTCATAAGGGCCCAGCCACCTAGATTGGAATTTTCCCTTGAAATATTTATACCTTGAGTCATATAGCATAGCCCAATCTCCTTCAATGAATTCTTTTGTCTTTATGTACTAATCATGACATCTCATTCGTTGTTGTTGCATAACGTCTATATTATGAATTTCTTCCATGCATATCTCATCTAACCCATTCAAAGAAAGCAACCTTTCCTTTTTTTCCTCTATTAAATCCATGCCCAGCTCTACTTCTATCCTCAATGTTTTGTATTCAAATTCAATAGGCAATACTATTATTTTTCCATAAACCAGTTCATAAGGGGTAAAACTTGTTGTTGTCTTCCATGTGGTTTTGTATGCCCAAAAAACCTCTAGTAATCTAGATACCCAATCTCTCCTATGAAGTTGCACTATTTTTGTCAATATATTTTTAATATCCCTGTTGGTGACCTCTACTTGACCATTAGCTTGAGGATGATATGGGGTAGATTTCTTGTGCCTGATCTGATACTTTTCTACCAATTTGGTAATTAGGTCTGATGTGAACTGTGGTCCTTGATCAGTCACTATCTCTTTAGGTACACCATACCTAGTGAATATCTCCTCATATAAGAATTTTGCTACATTGTCATCTCTGGAAAACTACAATACTTTATCTTCTACCCATTTGGTTAAGTAGTTAGTGCATACCAATATGTATTCCTTGTTATTTGAAGTGGGAGAGATAGGTCCAATAAAATCTAGCCCCCATTTATCAAAAGGAGTTAGTGTTAGTTGGGGATATAAAGGAATTTCATCACTTTGTGTGGGTTTTCCCATTCTCTGGCATCGATCATAGATTCTAGTATACATAACAATGTCTTTATGTAGAGTTGGCCAGTAATATCATGTTTTCAAGATCTTAAATTTTTTCCTCTTGGCTGCAAAATGTCCACCACAGGGTCCATCATGGCATGCTTTCAATATATCAAACACTTCATCCTCCCTTATACATCTCATAATGTTATCTGGGCCAATGTAAAATAAAAAAATCTAGAAATCCAAGAATAAGGCAAGCATTTGTGAACTAATTGTATTTTCTCTCTTGGAGAAAAGTATCCTAGAATCTGCCCTATCACCAAATAGTTAGCTATATCAACAAACCATGGTGTGTACATTTAGAGAAAATAGATGCTCATCAGGAAAAGAATCATCAACCAGCCCCTGTGTTGATTGAGTAGGCAATTTAAATAGAAAATCAGCAACCACATTAGCCTTTCCAAGCTTTTCAACTATTGTTATGTCAAATTCTTGTAGAAACCATAGCCACCTTACAAGTCTTCCACCTACTACTGATTTATTCATCAAGTATCGGATTTTTGTATGATCTATATGTATGAACACTTGATATCCAGTTATGTAGTGTCTAAACTTGTTAATGGCATAGACAACTATAAGCATTTATTTTTCTGTCATAGTGTAGTTTAACTTTGCTCCTTGGAGGATTTTGCTGATATAATATATTGCATGTTCCTTATTCCCTTCTTTCTACCTAAGGACTGCTCCAATAGTAGAGTTTGATGCATTAGTGTGTATATGAAATGGCAATGTCCAATTTGGACCTCTAAGAATTGGTGCATGAGTTAGAGCTACCTTTAATTTCTCAAATGAACTTTGACAACCTTCAATCCAATCAAACTTATTGTCCTTTGTCAACAAAATAAACAAAGGTGCATCAATTTTGTTGAAATCTTGGATGAATCACCTATAGTAACCTGCATGTCCAAGGAAGCTTCTTATATCTTTTTGTTTTTGTGGTATAGGTAGGGTAGATATAATTTCAATTTTCTTTAGGTCAACCTATATTCCTTCACTGGATATGAAGTGTCCTAACATAATTCCTTGTGTCATCATCATGAAACACTTATCATTGTTGAGTGATAGATTGTTGAGTGATAGATTTTGTTCCTTATATATTTTTAACAATTTTTCTAGGTTACTAAGAGCTTCCTCATAACTTTCACCATAAGTGATGAAATCATCCATGTATATCTCCATGCAGTTATGTGCAAAATCAGAAAATATGTTGAGTACTACTCTTTGAAAGGTAGCAAGAGCACTGCACAAACCAAAAGGTAACACAAAATATGTGTAGGTCCCTAGGGGTAGGTAAATATGGTCTTATCTTGATCTTCTGGTGCAATCTTGATCTGGTTATAACCACTGAAACTGTCAAGAAATGAAAAATATTTCTTTCCTACCAAAGAATCAAGAACTTGGTCGACAAATGGTAGTGAGAAATTATCTTTCCTTATGGAAGCATTCAATTCCCTATAATCAACACATACTCCATTTCTTGCCTTTCTTGGGAATTATTACCAATGGTGAAACCCATTCACTGTCTAATATAGGGTATACGAAACCTGCATCTAAAATATTTTGTAGTTCAACTTTCACTATATCTCTTAGAGTTGGATTAATGTGTCTCTATGGTTTCCTTATAGGTTTGTAGCCATCAATAATTTAAAATCCTATGCATGCATAGATTAGGATCAATGCCCCTCATATTATGGTGATACCATGCATATGCAGTTGAGTGTGCATGCATTACTGATTGCAGAGAATTTTGTTGTTCCTCAATCAAGGCATTATTAATATTTACTATCCTCCATGGCATAATTTCCAACTCATTTGATGACTCTTGAACTGATGAGAGATCAAGGCTTGGTATAATGGGTAAACATTGTTGAGGGAGTAATGAATCAAATAGTTGTGATATCTCTTTTGTAGAATGTGTAGGTACAATACTTTGCAAGGGGTCTTGTAGGAATATGAGACAATCTTGTTGTTGCGGTCTCTTGCCATAGTCATTTTGGATTAGATGAGCAATGATCTCATCTTCATCCTAGTCATCCAATAAGGGGTTGTGCTTTATAGTCATCAGTGTCTGAAGAGAATAGTTATCTTCCTCCTCTTCACCTAAATTAGGCCAAAGGTGTGCTCAAGTTCTACTTATATGGTTGGACAAGTGGATAAAGAACCAAGTTTTTTGTGATTGTCCCATTGGATATTATCATTTTACCAGATATGTATCTTATAAATGCATCAGTTATTTCCAACCAAGGCCTACATAGGATGAGTGGGTAACCTACAAGATTAACTTTGGGTTACAATACTATAAAGTTTGCAGAGTATTCCCAAGAATCCAATGCAATAACTAGGTCTTCAACAACTCCCTCAGGCTTGACTGTAGACCTATTAGCTAATTGCAAGATAGTTTGTGTGGGTCTGAGGTTAATCAACTGAAGCAGCTGCATTGTTTATTTTGTCATGACATATATGGCTTCCCCCAAGTCTATCAAATTATTCTTAATGAGGGTCCCATTGATCTTAATGTCCACAGCTGGACTACCAGGATTGGTATATTTAGGGACTGTAATGTTTCCCAACATGATATCTACAAGATTCTCTAGTACATGAACTATTTGTGGATCTTTCCTTTTCTATCCTGGTTTCTTAAGACAGAGATCCCTCACGGTTTTGGTATAGATAGGGATGTCTTTGATAGCTTGGATAAGTGGGATTTTGATGTTAACATATTTCGATTATCCTAAAAAGTTTGTCTCAGCCTGTGTGATGCTTTTGTAGAGCTAGGCGTTTAGGAAAAGGTGGCTTGGGATTTGAGGTAGTTTGGTGTACCTAATTTTTTTAGGCTCCAAAGGTGGTTTATTGAAAGCCTCAACTACAAATTCCTCATCCTCCATTTTTTTAATTTGCGGGGATGAAGGGCCAACAATTTTTTTTCCTGATCTAAGGTGGAAATCACTCACCTCTACCTCATAAGTGGGGTATTACATAGCTTTGTTAGTATAAGCCTGTTGAACAAGCTTAGTGTTAGGGTTACGTGTAGTTTGGGAAGATATTTTTTGCTTGGGTGGTTGGTATGTAGGACTTGATGGTGGAATTAGTGCTTGTTGCTATTGTAGAGGAGGAAGCATTCATTGTTGATAGTTCATATTTTGTTGTTGTCATTGTTGACCTTTTTTCCACTAAGGCTGCCATTGAGTCTGCTAGTTTGGCCATTGTGGATTACAATTGAAACCTTGAAATTTATGTTGTGGCCAAGGATTTTTTTGTTCATTCCAATTAGATTGAGGGTTGTTGGAAATCGTGTCTCAACTTACTAGCTTGACATTGGAAAAATTATGTTCTTCTCCCTCTTTATCGGCCATACATTACGTGGTCAACGAGACTTCATCCATTTCCTCCTCAACAGACTGAAATCTCTTATTGTGGCATTGTGTATACATTGTCGATGAGAGTAGCTCACTTCAGAGAGAGTTTCTAAGATGTCTCTTCGACATTCTAAAACACCGATGGAGTATCTTATCGGCAGGAGACTGCACTGTCGTCAAGACATTGGTCAATGTCTCCTCAAAATCTCAATGAGGCTTCATATCAGAGAGACCTGGATTTTTCATCAAGACATTGGAAAATGTCTCTTCGACATGTCGATGGTAGTATGGAAGACTCTTGTCAATGTGACTTTGTTAGTTCGCCGAAACATTGTGAAATGTCTATTCGACATGCTAATAGAAGTCCTAAACATTCTTGTTGATGTGACTTTGGCTCTTCGTTGTGACTTTCAGCAATGTCTCTTCAACGAGTTGGAAAATATCTTAAGCAGTAAAGTGGACATCAATGAGACATGTGTGTATCAATGGGAGAAGCTAAAATATCTCATCCACATGGTGATGGACTTGGTTGTCTGTGTATCATGAGAAGTATGTATCGGTGTGACTCGAGTAGATCGGTGAGATATTAGATTTTGTCTCTTTGACATGCATCGTGATGGACTTGGTCATTCATGTATCATGAGAAGTATGTATCAGTGTGACTTGAGTAGATCAGCGAGATATTAGAGTGTAATTGTTGTGTGACGGTTGGTCTGTTGTTATGAATGGGAACTAAATTAGTATGTTTCCTGCATGGGTTTGGTGGTGTAGATTGATTGAATTCTCTCATGAAGGAAAATTCTATAATATTTTTGCATTGTAATAGTGCTAAGAGTCGTGTTGTGTGAGTCTATTGAGTGAGAACGAGATTGTTCAAAATTGTTATGTTGTCTAAATTGTATATGGTGAATTGACACCTGAGAGCAACAAACTATAACTCTGTATGTGAACTTTGTTCACTGTAATACAAATTTTTTTTGCTTGGTGTGGTGGATTTTTCTCCTAAAAGGGTTTTCCCATGTTAAATATGGTGTCTATGATGTGGTTGTGCAAAATTTGTTCTACTTTGTTATTCCTTTAATGTGCATCTTTAATGAATTGTAATTAGAAATTGAACCATATGTTTGCATTCTTTTCTTAGAATTATCATTAGGAAAGTGTTTCTGCACCTCTGCTTTCCTTACAAGTGGTATCAGAGCCTAGACAGTTGTGTTATCCTTGTGGGTTGGATGGGTTTTTTGTGCCAATTTTGAAGTAGGAGTCTTGTAGACGAATCTGGTAATCTCAATTACAAATTAAGATGGCAAGCACATCAGGGAAGATAGAAATTGAAAAGTTTAGTGTTGGAAATTTTGAGTTGTGGAAACTCAAAATGGAAAACCTGTTGGTAGATAGAGATCTCTGGATTGTTGTGTCTGGAACTAAACCTACAGGCATGAAGTAAAAAGATTGGGACCTCACAAATAGAAAATCCAAAGGGTTGATAAGACTATGTCTTGCAAACTCTATTCTCATGAACATTCCTGAAGAGAAGTCTGCATCTTCTTTGTGGAAGAAACTTGGTGGTATTTATCAAGGCAAGTCCTTGGTGAATAATTTATTCTTGAGGAAGAATTTGTACTCTTTGAAAATGGAGGAAGGGGTGTATGTTCCTAATCATCTGAATACGTTCAATATGCTCATTGCTCAGTTAACATTTGTAGGTGTGAAGATAGATAATGAGGATCGTTGTATGCTTCTGTTATGTTCTTTTCCTGACTCATGGGATCATTTAGTGACAGCTATTGGGAGTACGACAACCACTTTCAAGATGGAAGATGTGGTTGCTTCATTGTGTTCAAAAGAGATGTGAAGGAAATCTTCTAAGATGGCAAAGGAGACTCATGTTGTTTTAGGTAGATCAAAGGAGAAGGAAAGAAGGAAAAGAGGTCTAAATCAAAATTTGAAGGGAGATCAAAGTCTCCTAGAAAGAATTCCAAGGTGAAATGTTGGAATTGTTGGCAGCCTGGCCATGTCCATAAGAATTGCAAAGAGGAGAAAAAGGAGAAAAAGAAAAAAAATTCTTTAGATAATGATTCTTCTCAAAGCGATGCAGATGCCTTCATTACAGCCTTGATGAATCAAGAATCAGATGATGTCTAGCTGATTGACTCAGGTGCATATTTTCACATGACATCTCATAGAGATTGGTTTACGAAGTACAAAAATTATGCTAGTGGAAAGGTGTATCTGGCAAGTGACTCATCTCAAGAAATTGTTGGTCGTGGAAGAGTCAAAATTCAATTTCTTGATGGAAGAATCAAAGGAATTGATGGTATAATACATATACTAGGTCTGGCTCAAAATTTACTTTCTATTAGCAAGCTGAATGATCTTGGCGTGCAAGTTTCATTCTCGAATGGTGGTTGTAAAATTACTAGAGGCTCATTGGTGTTCACTAGGGGTGCTCAAATTGGTACTATGTACAAGCTGGATGCACATGTTCAATGTAATAGTATCTTTGTGAAATCAAACAAGGTTACTCGTGTAAATAAGGAGAACAAATTTATTTTGGGGGAAAAATCATTGGAGGTGAAACTTCCAGCAAAAAAGACCATTCGTTGGCATCAAAGGCTCAGCCACATTGGTGAGAAAGGATTAAAAGCTTTGAAAAATAAAAACCTGGTTGAAGGGATTGATGATTGTAACCATGAGTTCAATTTTTGTGAACATTGTATATATGGAAAACATCATGTTTCATTTTATTCTAGTCCTCATAAATATTTTGGCATTCTGGATTATATTCACTCTGATGTTTTTGGTCTAGTAAATGTTCCTTCATTATTGAAATCAAGATATTATGTTTATTTTATTGATTATTATTCGAGAAGGGCATTTGTGTATTTTCTAAAAAGTAAATCAGAAGTGTTCAGTTGATTTAAAGAGTTTAAAAACTTGGTAGAAAATCATACTAGAAGAAAAATTAAATGCTTGAGGACAAATAATGCCAGTGAGTTTTGTTCTGCATATTTTGAAAGGTATTGTAAAGACCATGGAATAAAAAGGCATAAAAAAACACCTTACACTCCACAACAAAATGGATTTGTTGAAAGGTTGAACAGGGCGTTGATGGAAAGGGAGAGAAGTATGTTGAGAAATGTTGGTCTAGAGTAGAAGTTTTGGGTTGAGCCTATGGCTACAACATGTTATTTAATAAATAGATCTCCTTCTTTGGCACTTGTTGACAAAATGCCTATCAAAGCTTGGTCTGGTAAGAAGTCCTCTTTAAGACATGTAATATTCTTTGGTTGTGAAGCATATGTTTATTTGTCAAATGAGAAAAGTTCTAAGTTGGAGAACAAGGTTGAACAATGTATCTTCATTGGCTATGACATTGGTGTGAAAGGATACAAGCTTTGGAATCCTGTGACTGAAAAGGTTGTATATAGCAGAAGCATAATATTTCATGAGTTGAAACCTTCTTCAATGGATCTGCAGTCAAAGATGAAAGAAGAAAATAATAATGAACTATTTGAAATTCCTCAAACTCCTGATAAGGAGGAACTACAAAGTGTACCTAAAACCAAGGAGAGTTCTAGTAGCTCTGAGAATTCTGAAGAAGAAGAACCATGACCTTGACCTCAGCCTTTGAGGAGGTTTACACGTGAAAGGCGGCAACCTGAAATGTATGATTTTTCCATGTTGGATGTAAATTGTGTTGGATGTTGTGGATATGGTTGTTGATATGTGGTTGTCATTGATGTCAACACTATTAGCATTTGGTATATTAGTTGTTGTATATGTCAAGGATATTGAGAAAATTGTAAAAGAAAGTATTCTAGGTTCCCAATGGAACTGTGCAGATCATGAAGGTGTCTTCTTTTGTACGTTAAAGATTAGCTAGTGTGGATTAAAGGGTTTATTTATGAATGTTTCTAGATCATCCACCATAATTTTTAGAGGTCCGCATGAAGTTTTGAGTGTGTTGTGGTCTGACAGTGTTTTTACGGTCTTTGTCAGTGTTCCTGAAAGAAGATTGTGTGATTCTAGTAATCTCAGTTGTTGCGGATGCTTCTCTATTATTTTTTGGTGCTCTCTAATGTCTCTACATCATTATGAATCTTTGTGGTACAACCACATTATTCGTAGAGCTCATGGTTGAAGATCTTTTCTTGCGCATGTTCAGTTATTCATGTTCCTGGCCAACATGTTGGTGGTAGCGTGTTGTAGATCTTCATGGTGTAATTAATTAAAGTATTTTTGTGTTGGAGATGTTAATTTGGGTCTCCACTATGTTGTGGCTAACCTTGGTGGATTTGCATTGGAAATTTATTTGTAAATTTGGGCCGACATTGAAAATATGTTTTATTTTCCTAGTTGACTAAGTTGTGATGAAATCCCTTGTTGCGTATATATAAGAGTGATTAATTGAGCGAAGTTATTATGTGCATAAAGTGTGAATGTATTCCAAAGAAAGTGTAAATGTGTGAATAGTCTTTCTATCATTCGATTGCAAAGCAAAGTATGAAGAAGTTTGAGCGAAGTGTGAATAAGGTTTTTTGAGCTTAATTGGAACTATAATCAGGCTTGTGCAAAATCTATTTTCTTAGTTTGTATTCTTTGGATTTTAATCCTATTCTATATTGTTGGACAGTGAGTCCTCTTTTTATTTGAGCAATGAGCTCTAGGCAGTGTGCCTGAATGCATGTGCATTCCCCTCATTATTTCTCATTATACTTTTAACAGGGTATAATTTTGTGGACTAACATCCACCATGGTTTTTCCCCTAGTAGGGTTTCCACACAAAAATCTTGGTGTTATCTATCTCTCTGATGTGTTAATTATTTGTGGTTAATTACTTATTCATCAGATCTAATATTAAGTTAAGAAGGAAAAGTTTAAGTTTTTGTCACAACTGATTCACCACCCCTCTTAGTTGTGTGTCCTTGTTTTTCCAACAATTTGTATCAGAGCAGGTTCCTCTAAAGAAGTCTAAAAGCTTGAGGTGATTTGGAATGGAAGCATTCAAGAAGGACAGTCTGAGATTTGATGGCACTAATTATTCACTATGGAAATTTAGGATGCAATGTCACTTAAGATGTATTGGTGAAGCTTTCTAGAATATTACAAAAGATCCATATGTTATTCCTCAAAATGGTCCCTCCACTGCTAATGAGATCAAAGATGTTGAAAACAATATTAGGGCTATTGAACCTCTGGTGAGTGATCTAATAGATTTAGAGATGGCTAATGTGGTAGGATTGTAGATAGCTCATGACATTTGGACGAAACTGGAAAATTTTTATGAAGGAGATGCATAGGTGGAGATGACTAAGCTACAAAGATTGAAAGGCAAGTATGAGAATTTGAAGATGGGTGAAGATGAAAATATCACTTCCTTTATGTAGAGATTAAATGAAATAGTGACGAGTATTACATGTGTCGATGGTTCTATGGATGAGGATGAAATTGTGGCTAAAGTACTTAGATCCTTGCCTCCCTCCTACAAAATTAAGGTTCATGCTATTTAAGAGTTTAGATCAGTAAACAAGATGAAAAGAGGCACGTTGATCGGGAAGCTTGATGCTTTTGAAATAAGTGAATTTGGTGAATCTACATTGAAGATTGAATCTGCATTCAAGGCTACTGTATCCAGAAGTATCAGGAAAAGATATAGTCTAGGAGAGAGTTCCAAAAAGATATCCAAGTATGATGAAGAGCTGAAACAGCTTGAAAATAAAGAAAGAGAGGTAGAAGAATTGGAAGCACTGATTGCAAAGCATGAAGGGAGAGGAAAAGGTAAGTATGAAAATGTATTGCCTATTAAATGTTTTTCATGTAGTAAAATAGGTCATTTTGCATCAAGATGTCCTAAAATAGTTCCTAGATCTAAGCCAAAAAATTCTAGATTACAAAGGAAATGCTACTTTGATGAAGAAGCAATAACTGATAATGAGTCTGATAAAGATAATGGAAAAGAAGATGAATGGGTTTCCATTGCTACCATTTAAGATAATCGTGTGGCTACTGAATCTACTAAAGATGAGAAGGCTCTTGCAGCCCAAGTTGAAGAAAAAGATGAGTGGGTCATTGATAGTGGATGCTCGCATCATATGACCATTGATAAAAGCAAATTTGTGAGTCGAGAAGTATGACGGTGGGGTTGTAAGATTTGGAGATAACAATGTTCGTGTGATGAGGATCTATTTTCCTTAGTGGTAAAGATAACACTGATGATGTCCTCTATGTTGAAGGCCTGAAGCATAACTTGTTGAGTGTTGGACAGATGTTTCACAAGGGATATGATCTTCAGTTCAAAGATGGAAGATGCAAGATACATGGAAGTTTTGGGAATATGATTGCAATAGGAAAACAAACAAAAGGTAATATTTTTCACCTGAAAACTGCTAATGGGAGTTGTTTAATTGCTCAAGTAGATGAAAGCTAGTTGTGGCATAGGAGGTTGTGTCATGTAAACTTTGACAACATTATCAAGATAAGTTCTACTCAAGCAGTAAGAGATCTGTCTAGGTTAGTGAATCCTGCTAACATAATCTACAAGGAATGTCAGATGGGTAAAAAAACTAGAGTCTCTTTCCGGAGCAAACAGTTTCATTCAAATAATTTGTTGGAGCTGCTACATACTGACCTTTGTGGTCCCTCCAGAGCCAGAAGTATTCATGGAGAAAGGTATTTTATGTTGGTTATTGATGACTACTCTAGAATGATTTGGGTTTCCTTTTTAAGAGAAAAATGTGAAGCATTTGAAAAGTTCAAAAGTTTCAAGGCTATGGTAGAAAATGAGAAAGGTCTGAAAATCAAGTTCCTGATATCTGACAGAGGTAGTGAGTTCATTTCCAATGAGTTCAACTCTTATTGTGAAGAGCATGGAATTAAAAGACAGTTATCTGCTCCCCGAACCCCTCAACAAAATGGAGTTGCGGAGAGAAAGAATAGAACAATTATGGATGCTGCCAGAACAATGATGATGGAAGGAAATGTGTCTCAGATGTACTAGAGTGAAGTGGTAAGAATTTCTATGTATACCTTGAACCCGGTAAATGTTAATGGTAATTCTAGTAAGACTCCTTATGAATTATGGTTTGGTCACAAGCCTATTGTTAAGTATTTTAAGATCTTTGGAAGCAAGTGTTATATTAGGAGAGATGATGATATAGGAAAATTTGATGCAAGAAGTGATGAAGGAATCTTCCTATGTTACTCCACTAAAAGCAAGGCCTACCGGTGCTATAACAAAAGACTGAGAAAGATGGTTGAGAGTGCAAATGTAAGAGTTGATGAGGACTCTGTCAAATCATCTAGACATTGTAGTTATGATTTAGATGAAGACATTACAAGCCAAGGGAATAATTTTCAAACACAAAATCTACTTCAGATTATTCCATATGTTCCGGTTAAGCAGCCTCAATTTGTTTTGGTAAATCAAGTCAGTCATGAAGCATAGACAAGTGAAAGTGCAGAAGAGAAATCAAAAGAATCAAAAGGTCAAGAAAGTCTCAAAACTCCAAGGTATGTAAGACTAAATCATTCTAAAAATCAAATCATAGGAGATAAGAATAAAGGAGTGCAAACTAGAAGAAAGATTGCAGAAGAATATTGTTTGATTTCCAAGATTGAACCTAAAAATTTCACTGAAGCCTATCAAGATGAACACTAGTTGGAAGCTATGAAGGAAGAGCTGACACAGATTGAAAAAGAATGACACATGGATACTGGTTCCCAGACCTAAAGACAAAAATGTGATTGGTACTAAATGGGTTTTTAGGAACAAGCTGAATGAAGAAGGTGAAGTGGTCCGGAATAAAGCAAGACTGGTATGTAAAGGGTATTCTCAAATGGAAGGTATTGATTTCGAAGAAACCTTTGCTCTTGTCGCTAGAATTGAAGCTGTTAGATTATTTCTTGCTTATGCTGCATACAAGGACTACAAAGTCTATCAGATGGATGTAAAGTCAGCATTTCTAAATGGATAACTTGTAGAAGAAGTATACATTGAACAGCCAGATGGATTTCAGCTAACTGACAAGGAAGATATGGTCTTTTGACTAAAGAAAGCTTTGTATGGCCTCAAGCAATCCCCCAAAGCCTGGTATGCTAGATTGGACAAATATCTACTGAAGCTTGGATTCACTAAAGGTACTACTGATAGCAACTTATACTTCAAATTAGATAATGATAAGGAGTTAATTATAGAAGTTTTTGTTGATGACATCATTTTTGGAGGAGATGATAATCTATGTATGAAGTTTACAGATGAAATGAAGAATGAATTTTAGATGAGTATGATTGGAGAGATGAAGTTCTTTCTGGATTACAAGTTACTCAATTAGACAAGGGAATTTTCATATCTCATTCCAAATATGTGAGAGAACTGTTAAAGAAGTTTGGAATGGATGACTCAAAACCTGTTGGTACTCCCATGGTGACCGGATGTAAGTTGACACAAAATGATGATTCTCCTTAGGAAAATCAAACTAGATACAGGTCAATGATTGGTGGATTTCTCTACTTAACTCATACTAGACCAGACATTATGAATGTTGTATGTATGGTTGCTAGATTTCAAGTTGATAAAAAAGAATCACATATGACTGATGTGAAGAGAATTTTTAGGTATCTGAAAGGAACAGTTGACTTTGGACTTTGGTATCCAAAGAATGATGATCTCACTTTGTGTGCATATACTGATGTGGATTGGGCTAGAGATGTAGATGACAGAAAAAGTACTAGTGGTGGTGATTTCTTCCTAGGGAAGAAATTGGTGTCCTGGTTGAGCAAAAAGCAAAATTCCATTTCTCTATCCACTGCTAAAGCAGAATACATTATTGTTGAAAATAACTATATGCAAGTGATATGGATGAAACAGATGCTAAAAGATATCAGGGTGGTATATGAAGAACCTATTGCCATATACTGTGAAAATTCAAGTGCAACAAATATTTCAAAGAATTTGGTGTTGCATTCCAAGACTAAACATATATCAATCAAGTTTCATTTCTTGAGGGAGAAAGTGAACGAGAAAGAAATAAAATTGGAATATGTGCCTACCAAAGAACAGATTGCAGATATATTTACTAAGCCATTGTTGAAGGATACTTTTGAGTATCTCAGAGGAATGCTAGGGGTGATTACCCCTCCATATAAGAACTAAAGATGCATTTTATTGCATCAATCCATGAGCTACATTGCTATATTCTGATCTGGATTGATGTTTATGTGGCTGCTACTCATGGGGAGTAGTCAGATGTGCAGATATGTGGCTCAGAGCAAGTATTTGGAAAGGTCATGGTTACCTTTTCCATTGATGTCAAAGGGAGAGAAGTGTATTGTGAAAAATATTTCTAAGAAGAAGAGCCGTGTGGGAGAAGAGTAGTTGAGAAGAAGAAGTAATTGTGTTGGGTTTGATGGTATTTTTCATATCATGTGTTGCCATCAATGCCAAAGGGGGAGATAGTTGGATGTTGTGGATATGGTTGTTGATATGTGGTTGTCATTGATGTCAACACTATTAACTTTTGGTATATCAGTTGTTGTATATGTCGAGGATATTGAGAAAATTGTAAAAGAAAGTATTCTAGGTTCCTAATGGAACTGTGCAGGTCATGAAGGTGTCTTCTTTTGTACATTAAAGATTAGCTGGTGTGGATTAAAGGTTTTATTGTTGAATGTTTCTAGATCATCCACCAGAAGTTTCAGAGGTCCGCGTGAAGTTTTGAGTGTGTTGTGGTCTGACAATGTTTCTATAGTCTCTGCCAGTGTTCCTGAAAGAAGATTGTGTGATTCTGGTAATCTCAGTTGTTGTGGATTCTTCTCTGCTATTTCTTGGTGTTGTCTAATGTCTCTAGATCATTCTCAATGTTTTTGGTATATCCACATTATTTGGAGAGCTCGTGGTTGAAGATCTTTTCATGTGCATGTCTAGTTTTTCATGTTCCTGGCCGACATGTTGGTGGTAGCGTGTTGTGGATCTTCGTAGTGTAATTAATTAAATTATTTTTGTGTTGGAGATGTTAATTTGGGTCTCCACTATGTTGTGGCTGACCTTGGTGTATTTGCATTGGAAATTTATTTGTAAATTTGGGTCGACATTGAAAATATGTTTTATTTTCCTGGCTAACTAAGTTGTGATGAAATCTCTTGTTGCAGATATATAAGAGCGATTAGTTGAGCGACGTTAGTGTGTTCATAAAGTGTGAATGTATTCCAGAGAACGTGTAAATGTGTGAATAGTGTTTCTATCATTTGATTGCAAAGCAAAGTGTGAATAAGTTTGAGCGAAGTGTGAAGAAGGTTTTATGAGCTTAATTAGAACTGTAATCAAGCTTGTGCAAAAGCTATTTTCTCAATTCATATTCTTTGGATTTTAATCCTATTTTGTATTGTTGGAAAATGAGTCCTCTTTTCTATTTGAGCAGTGAGCTCTAGGCAGTGTGCCTGAATGCATGTGCATTCCCCTTATTATTTCTCATTATACTTTGAACAGGGTATAATCTTGTGGACTAACATCCACCGTGGTTTTTCCCCTAACAGGGTTTCCATGCAAAAATATTGGTGTTATCTATCTCTCTGATGTGTTAATTATTTGTGGTTAATTGCTTATTCATTAGATCTGAGATTAAGTTAAGTTAAGAAGGAAAAGTTTAAGTTTTTGTCACAACTCATTCACCCCCCCTCTCAGTTGTGTGTGCTTGTTTTTCCAACAAATTGTGCCTATGCTTTGATCACAAGCACTGATGAGCCTAGGACTGTGAAAGAGGCAATTGAAATGTCTGATTCAGATTCCTAGTTGGAAGCCATGAATGAAGAAATGGCATCATTGAAAAAGAATGAAACTTGGAGTCTGGTGCCCTTTCCTGAAGGTAGAAAGCCTATTGGTTGTAAATGGGTATTTAACAAGAAAATCGGTCTAGATGGCAATGTGGAAAAGTATAAAGCTAGTTTGGTTGCAAAAGGTTATTCCTAGGTAGAAGGAATTGATTATGGTGAAATATTTTCTCCTATAGCTAAGCTGGCATCTATCAGATTTCTTTTGTCACTTGCAGCAGCATATGACTTAGAGATTGAATAGATGGATGTGAAGACAACATTTCTTCATGGAGATCTTGAAGAAGAAATTTATATGTCCTAGACTGAGCACTTTATGGAAAAAGGTAAAGAAAATATGGTTTGCAAGTTAACGAAATCTCTGTATGGTTTAAAACAATTGCCTAGAATTTGGTACTCAAAGTTTGACACTTTTGTGTTGTCATTGGGATTTTTAAGATCAAAATCTGATCATTGTTTGTACTTCAAAACTAAAAATGATCAGGTTATTGTTATTTCTATGTATGTTGATGACATGTTGTTCATAGGAAATAGTAAGACTATGATTTTTGATCTAAAATCCCAATTGTCAGCAAAGTTTGAAATGAAAGATCTAGGTGCGGCAAGGTATATTTTGGGGATGAAAATCACAAGGGATAGAAGAAGTAGAAAGATTTGGCTCAACCAAAGTAAGTATCAATACTGTTCTAGAGAGATTTAGTATGACTGATTGCAAGTGTGGACATCAAAATCTGCATTTTGGTTAAAAACTAACATAGACATGTATGATTAGTATTCAAGCAAAGCAAACCTTCAACATCCATATGAAATAAATCAACATGTTTTATGATACAATCAAAACAACAAAAGATTAGATAAACAAGTTGAAAGCATACAACAAAACATGAAGAGAATAATATTTCATATTGGATTGGTGTCACATGTGCTAGTGACCCTTTCGCAATCCTTGATTGATAAGCTAATGATAATGATGGACAAGATCATTTCTCAAATGAAGAGAGTGACCTTGCATGAAAGATGTGGAGGATTTGCTCAATGTTGAAGCTTCTATTTTATTGATTTTCAAAATGCTAAGTGTTGAAGAGGGACCAATGTAGGACTAAGATTGGACCAATGAAAGAAGGACACTTGTCAAATGGTGATTAGTTGATGTATGTGCAAGATTTGGGAAAAGTGCCCATGAGAGGGAGAATTTGAATTTGAATTTGTGCAATGAATGTTGAGTTTGACTTTGGAAGGGGACATGTAAGAGACATGTAAGGCCTCATAAATGCTCTGTTTGGTGTACATGTCCACTTGGGGGGAGATTCAAACTTGGAGAATATTCTCCCTTTATGCCAAGTTGAAAATAAAGATTTTGATAAATCAATTAAATGCAATTTCATGTCCAAGTGGCCAAATCTAGAGAATGCAAGTGGTTGATATTAGCATTAGATTTAATCAGGATTAATTAGCTAACATGATGATTAGGCTGATTTGACCTTTAGGACTTTGATATTTGATTTATTTAAATCAGAAAATGATGAAATATGATTTAGGATTTGATTTAAATAAAGTTCTGATTTATTTAATTAAATGGATGATGCGTTTGATTTATTCAATGAGCGGATGAATATGCATAATGCTTATTTGACGTGTCTACAGCAAGCAACTAGTTGTTCCAGTGTTGCAAGGAATGAAGCTATATGTTGAAGATTGTCCAAAATCTCCTACTGAGATGGAGGACATGACCAAAGTGCCTTATGCAAGTGTAGTTGGCAGTTTAATGTATGCAATGGTCTGTACAAGGCCAGACATTTCCCAAGCAGTGGGAGTCCTTAGTCATTTTATGGTAAATCCAGGTAGACCACACTAGGATGTTGTGAAAAGAGTTTTTAGATATTTAAAAGGTACCTCTTAGTACACTTTGTGCTATCATGGTAACTCAGTTGGGTCACAGAGATCCATTAGCATTTGAGGTTATGTGGATTTTAATTGGGAAAGGGACATTGAGAGTAGGAGATCCACCAATGGATACATCTTCACATTGAATGGTGGTGCAATTAGTTGGATGAGCAAGCAGCAAGTTGTAGTCACTTTATCTACTACTGAGGTAGAATATATGGTAGAAACACACACCTAAAAAGAATCCATTTGGATTAGAATTTTGTGTTCTAATATTGGGTTCAATGCATGGAAAATTACCATTTGTTGTGACAGTTAGAGTGATATTTGTTTGGAAAAAAATCCAACTTTCCATGCCAGGATGAAACATATTGATGTGTAGTATCATTTTGTATGAGATATGATGGAGGATGGAAAGGTCAATCTTGAAAAAATGGATACTTTGGAGAATGTTGCAGATGTGTTAATGAAACTAGTGAGCACGTAAAAGTTTGGGTGGTGTGTCAGTTCGATGGGCCTTGGGGCCTATAACTTTTAGTAATCTTGAGTATTAGAGAAGCCAATAAGTCTTCGTCAAGTAGGAGCATGTTGGAAATCATGTATCAACTTACTGCCTTGACATTGGTAGCATTGTGTTCTTCTCCCTCTTTGTCATCCAGACATTGCGTGGTTAGAAAGACTTAATCCATTGTCTCCTCGATAAACTAAAATCTCTTGTTGTGGCATTGTGTATACATTGTCGACGAGAGTAGTTCACTTCGGGGGGAGTTTCTAAGATGTCTCTTCAACATTCTGAAACATCGATGGAGCATCTTGTCAATAGGAGATTGCACTATCGCCGAGACATTGGAAAAAGTCTCCTTGACATCTCAATGAGGCTTCATATCAGAGAGACCTGGATGTGTCACTGAGACATTAGACAATGTATCTTTGACATGTAGATGGTAGGATGGAAGATTCTTGTCAGTGTGACTTTGTGAGTTCACCAAGACATTGTGAAATGTCTCTTCAACATGCCAATAGAAGTCCTGAACATTCTTATCGATGTGACTTCGGTTGTTCATTGTGAATTTGGGCAATGTCTCTTCGACAAGTTGGTGAACCTGTTGATTAGTAAAGTGGACATCGATGAGACATGTGCATATCGGTGGGAGAAGCTGAAATCTCTCATCCACATGTGATGGACTTGGTCATCCATGTATTATGAGAATTATGTATCAGTGTGACTCGAGTAGATCGGTGAGAGATTGGATTTTGTCTCTTTGACATGGCCTAGTATGGTAATTGTTGTGTGATGGTTTGTCTGTTGTTACGAATGGCAATTGAATTGGTATGTTTCCCGCATGGGTCTGGTGATGCAGATTGATTGAATTCTCTCAGGAAGGAAAATTCTATAATGTTTTTGCATTGTAATAGTGCTAAGAGTCGTGTTGTGTGAGTCTATTGAGTGAGAACAAGATTGTTTAGAATTGTTATGTTGCCTGAATTGTATGTGCTGAATTGACATTTGAGAGAAACAAATTGTAACTTTGTATGTGGACTTTTTTCACTGTAATACAATTTTTTTTGCTTGGTGTGGTGGGTTTTTCTCCAAAAAGGGTTCTTCCACATTAAATCTGGTGTCTATTTTGTGGTTGTGCAAAATTTGTTTTGCTTTGTTATTCCTTTAATGTGCATCGTTAATGAACTATAATTAGAAATTGAACCATATGTATTTATTCTCTTCTTATAATTAGCATTAGGAGTGTTTATCCACCTCTGCTTTCCTTACAAGGGTTTGGCCATTAGGGATTTTTCCACTGGTTCAGATTTACTTAAAGGGATGAGAGTTCCAAGCATAAATTTTTTGGTTGCCAATAGGAAAAGATTAATTAAAGCTAAGGGGATCTTGTGGCATATCTTGTCTCTACTTCCATGGCCTCCTTTTTGTTATATAAAATAATTTTTCATCATCTCCTTCAATGGGTTGAAATTTAGGCTTCTCAATTTTTTCCTACTGGATGATGGCCACTCTTTTACATTTATAATTTACTTTTCTTTGCCTATAGTTTGGACAATACTCAGTAAACATAGCCTTTGTTTCCTCTTGCTTCTTCTTGATGTGGAGAGTATCTAGTTGTGTTTCTAAATGACTAATTATATCTTCTTTCATGTTGGATAACAGATTGCTCAACTCAACTTTTGAAACCCCAGTAGATGACTTACCAAGAACCAATGTCCTATTATCTCTTGGCCTCCTTGTAAAGGTCCTAGAAAAATTTCTACAGACCTTACAAATTTCTGCAAATTATTGCTGATAAATATCTCCCTAGCCAATGAGGGTCAAGGCATCCATACAGTCTTCATTAACCCCTCTCAAAAATACTAG
The DNA here is from genome assembly GCA_007258455.2 of Sequoia sempervirens. Classification (NCBI taxonomy): domain Eukaryota; kingdom Viridiplantae; phylum Streptophyta; class Pinopsida; order Cupressales; family Cupressaceae; genus Sequoia; species Sequoia sempervirens. Next base: position 122,471 of record VDFB02275314.1, on the reverse strand, counting down.
TTTGAGAGACTCTTTTGAAAACACTATGCCCCTTTCCTGATTAGTAATAAGAAACCCAAATATTGGTCAGGCATCATCATCATCTGCATCACCCATGGTGCGGTATGTTCCTTCTGTATGTGCATTAGAAGTTGGTGAAAAGGAAATTTCTTCTTTAGTGGTACCTTCGCTATGAGTACTAGGTTCACCAATTTTTTCAATAGCTTCCTAGCATGTAGAGGGAAGGAACCTACCCAAGGAATCTCTCTGTCTCCGCATAAATAAAATGTGACTTTATATTCTTTGGTCCTACACAATGTTAGTAGCTTGGTGTTGAAAAAGTAGAATCTAATAGTCCTAATGCTTGAAAATAAAAATTAACTATGAAAATTGTAAAAACAGGTCTGTGAAGATAGCACCATCCCTGGTAATGACACCAAAAATGTAGTCTAATTAATATTTTTGTAAAATTGGTAAAGTCTACTCAATTTAGAGGGTTAACTAGCTAAATAGTCCACTTCACACTATTAAGACTACATTAAATCATCAACCAAGGTGCATAAGCTTATGATGGTACTACACTATATGTGCCTTCATGGACTCGTGTTCACCTAAATTATCCTATGCAAACTTATTCAGACTATTCTACTTTGTTGGAACCTTACATAATTGCAAAAATAGTAAGGGTAGCTATAGAACCTAGTGACTATAGGTACCTACAGCATAGGTTGTAGGTGACTACCAATAACAAGTAAGTGTAACGTCTAGAAAGTGCAGAAAGAAAAGATGAAGAGAAAACAATGCAATGCAAATCTAAATGCAATCTAATGCTAAGCAACAAAGAACAAAGGAAGTCAAAACGTAAATAAAACTTGAAACAATCTCACCAAATTGCTATGTATTTCCATGATTCATCTTGATTGCCCTTCTCCATTTTGCTTGTGCAGTATAATTGCCCTCAGATTTCTTGTAAGTTCGTGCAAGTATAGCCTAAGATAATGAATTAGCAAAATATTGAAGATTCAAGATAAGAGCTCTCAAAAGTCATAAGATTTCGCAAGTTTTCGAGAGAGATTGGAATGAAGAATGACAGATCAATTTATAGAAAATTGATTATTCAAATGATAGGTCAGGATTGAAAGATTAACGGACAGTTGAGATCGACAGATTAGACATGCATTCTAATAACTGTCAATAGTGACATGAGTGAAAATTAGAAATAGAATTAAAGATTAAATAAATGATTTAATCTTCCAGTTTGGTATTCGAAAATAGAAGAATTATCTTTGCATGACAAAGATGAATATGGATTAAAGCAACTCTTGTTCGAATGCACGAACAAGGTTTAATTAATTAAATAGGAATATTTAATTAATTTGCATGTACACGCAAATGAGTTAGAACTAGATGATTGAATGATTTGACAAAGATATTACTTGAGAACGCCACTGACATTAAATCAAGAGTTAACTGAGTGATTTGAAATAGATCTTTGAGTCGAGTAAAATTGAATACTTAGATAACTCACACAATTATCTAAATATAGAGGAATGCATTAAAATAGAATTCATGAATTAAATAATTCATTGAATTCAAGATTTGATATTTGAAGAATAATTAAATAAATAAGATTTATTTAATTAAGTGATGAAGGGATTTAAATGAATAATTAAATAAATAAAGAATTTATTTAATTATAGTTGAAGTATGATAAAGAGTAAATTAAATAAGAATTTATTTAATTTGTCGAGAAGGATAAGGTTAATTAGTAACATAATTAAATAACAAGTGTTTATTTAATTAATCAGATAGAATAAAGAAAAGTGTGAATTAATTAAATAATTAAGATTATTTAATTAATAGAAGAATTAAAGTTAAAGTGAATAATTAATGTTAAGATGAATTAATCAAAGAATTAAGATTATTTTATCAATAGAAGAATTAATGTTAAGGTGAATTAATTAAATAATTAAGATTATTTAATTAATAGAAGAATATTGAAGTCGTAGGCTTAAACCAGATTTCGGTGTCTATATTTGCCCCTCTTTCATACAATGTTGTTTCGGTGTTGTGTCAAAGAAAATCGATATGAAATATGCCCCAGTATAAAACAGGTGAAGGTATGCCCCCTCGGGAAAATTGACAAATTGTCAAAAAAGTTCAGAAAATTTTGGAAATGATCTCAATTAGTCCATTGGATAGCCAGTAATGCAGTAGAGTTGACAGAATTGAGTTTGGAAATGTTAGGGACGGGTACGAGTTGATTGAAATTGGAAGTTAACATGGCCAATAGGAAAGGATGCCACCAAAACCCTAGGTATATATAGAAATTGGAGTAAAAACCAAGTCATTTTCACCCTCCTAGCTTTGAAAATTGAGAATTTGCTCTGCACTCATAGCGACGATGTCCCCTGTTCTGAACACCCATCATCGAGCTTATAGGATCTGGACCTTCCAGAGGCCAGCCGACGCAGACCCCCTGGTATGTACCTCAAACGGACTTTTGAAATTTTTTATTTGTGTGCAATTTTATGCATTTAATTTCAAATTTATGTATGTGTCATTTTAATAAAATGCCACATGTGTATGTGCGTACGACGCATTTGCATGCGAAAAACCGCATTTGAAAATTTACGCGCAATGTTTAGTTTAGGTTTGTTGTGGTTCAACGCATTTGTAGATTAATGAACCACATGTGACAATGCATCGCATGTGCTTGTAGAATAGCCGCATTTGTTAATTATGTAACACATTTGAATTTTCATTGACACATTCATATTTATTGCAACGCATATGTTATAGTGCAATGCATATGTGATATAGTTAGCCGCATGTGAAAAAGAACGACGCATGTGTCTAATCAAATGACACATCCGCATTTTATGCACCGCATATGTAAAATAACGACGCATGTGAAAAATAATGACGCATTTGAATAGCAATTTGTTATAGTCAGTTTGCTTTAGAATAGATGTTTGAGGCTGACATGAAGCATGTATAAGGCCATTACAGGTCGTGTTGGATACCGTATATACTCGAGAGTCGAGGCCGATGACTTTTTGATTCAGGGACAGCTTGCGGAGTGCAAAGCGACATTTCCTCTGGCACCTAGGTCTTATGCACATTACAGACATGCCCCAGATTCGGGCGAATCAGGGATTATTGGCAGCATTGTGTGAGCGGTGGCACTCAGAGACATCGTCTTTTCACCTACCGACTGGAGAGGCCAGTGTTACTTTAGAGGATGTCTACAGGATCCTCATACTTCCTATTAGAGGTACACGGGTGACGTATGATACCCAGAGGGGTGCAGGCGAGATGTGTAGGTACTACCCACATGCAGACATCAAGCAGTTAGGGTTTGATCACTATGAGATTAGGTGGCATGTGTTGGCTCAGAGGTATAGGCAGTTAGACTGTCTATTGTGTACATTGATAGGTGGCATAGTACTTCCTGACCGTCAAGGTCATGGTTTTCCCGTGGGATGGGGGGAGATGCTAGTAGGCATGCTAGAGCATCGAGTGGTGTATGCTTGGGGTTCATGTCTGCTCGGGATGTTATACTTTCATTTGCATGATATTGCCTACCGAGAGGCACAGTCTATGAGTTGTGGTACCACGCTCCTAATGGTATGGGCGTGGGAACACATCACTATTTTTCGGCCACCAGTGATAGTTGACCTTCCACACAGAGCTCCTTATGCCTTCTAGTATGCGGGGGCTAACACTCAGCACCACATAGGAGATACAGGTTATTTCAAGCATGCCATAGACACAATGGTGTAGTTTACATGGAGACCATACTTGGGCTGCGCCGATTGGTCAGATGAGGATGAGCATTTGTCATTTTTCTGACAGGTACAGTTCTTGATTGGGCAGACAGTGTCACATGTCCACATTATAGAGCGTCAGTTGTCAGATCATGTCCTGCGGTAGTTTGGAGAGGTGGAGGATGTGACTAGAGGACAAGCAAAGTTCGTGAGATCATCGCAAGAGGTCCCTTTATGGGGCCCAGAGATTCCAGTGGCCACAACTGAGGTAGACATTGATGCACTACAGGGGAAGTTCCATGGGGATGGAGGGATGGTCCAACAAACCCAGGGACCACAGAGGAGTACGATCAGTGGTGGGTAGGACACAGATCGATTTCGTTGATAGATCCAAATCAGCCAGTGCCAGTAGAGTGGCGAGGGATAGGTCCGCAAGGCAAGCGTGGTAGAGGTAGAGGTCAGGGAGATAGAGGAGGCTGTGGTGATAATGGAGATGATGGTAGAGGTGGACGACGAGGTGGCAGGAGAGGGAGATGTGGACAGAGGGGACGAGGGAGAGCCTTGTCACCGATCCGTGAGGAGGGATGAGGGGATGAGGATGTGGCCATGCCAGACATTGGGAGAGGAGGAGAGGAGGTAGATGTTGCGATAGGTGGAGAGGAGGAGCATCCTAGAGAGGAGGCTATTCCAGATATCCTAGCAGAGGAGGAGGCAGATAGAGAGGAGGCAGGCGGAGAGGAGGCAAAGATTGATGCCTTGGGCTTGTTAGGTGCCTACCAGGAGGATGACGAGGAGGATGATGATCATGAGAGAGAGATTTGTGATCAGATTTTAGAGGTGTTGGATGAGGAGGAGGATGGTTTAGCGAGGGCCAGGCAGGATGACATAGGGGCAGTGGATCCGAACACAAATACATTGCGTGCTTAGGTTGCATCCTTGGAGGAGCAGATGAGAGTCCTGATGTCTGAGAGGGATGCGTATCGGATGGAGAGGGATAGAGCAGTGATGGATAGAGATCAGTCCATAGCTCAGAGACAGGAGACTAAGCAGAGATCCACAGAGCTCAGAGCCTTATGTACCAGACCATCAGTTGCCTTTGCGAGAGAGCTAGTCAGAGCAGGGGAGAGAGATAGGTATTACCGTGATTTATATGAGGCAGAGATTCCTCCAAAGAGATAGGCTCCCAGCTTCTCATAGGCACATAGCAGCAGGTCACAGACCAAGACCCACACTAGGACAGTTAGCACAGAGGGTGTGGAGCAGCCACGTAGAGCAAGTCCATATGACAGGCCTCCCTCAGCTCATAGGTCATCGGGATCCCGACATCACTCATCCACACACTCTAGCCATGATAGCAGTGGCAGTTTAGGATAGGTGCACTTCTTGATATGTATCATGGCATTGTATTATGATTCTATAGCCGGCGGGCTTCCATGTATTATTGACACATTATGACATTGTGATGTGACACTGTTGAGCGAGATATATATATATATATATATATAAATGATTTTGGCGGTGATTCTCATGATATGCATTTCTATGTAGTGATTATATAGTCTTTATTTATACATTTGATGTTTATATGATATGCATATGTGAGGGATGATCATATTTATTTTATGATGTTTATGCAGCTAAGGATATAATGTTGATTCTATGTGATGTTGATTCTATATGATGTTATATGTACAATGCTCTCTACATGTGATGCTATACAAATGCAATGTGATGCATGTATTTACATTTGTTTTGTACATGGAATGCCTATGATATGTATTGTATGATGATGAAAGTCTATTATGTCATGATTTCCTAAATATGATAAATGCCTATGTGTATGCATTTTTCTAACATGTATGTGTATACAGGATGACTTGCATTGTTATGTGTCACAGGACTCCATCATAATGCAAGAAAGAAGAACTGTTAGTGCGGAAAGAAAGATTGGGAAATAAAGAGAGAGATGCAATAGATGTAAGTTTTAGGAATCTTCGATGTTTCGCTATATCACAAATGGTATTGCACTTTATCATCATTGGGCAGGACTAATACAAATGAAGACAAACACCATGATATGACATAGATCAAGGTGTGTGAGGTCATCCACTTGCTAACAATAGACAGTCGCAGACAAGGAGTGTCGTTAACTCATACTAAGGACACAAGTTGCCCCAGTCTTTTTTTCAAGAAAAACCACATATAGAAAACAAAGTAAAAGAAAGGTCATGAGACATCATCACTCCTCTAAATCCTTCATGGGACATCCTTGAGGAAACTAGTAACATGACGCAAAAATCAAAGTTAAAAGACAGTCGATAGACAGCAGTCAAAGAAAATAGAATTATGATACATCTTTGCTTCTCTAAATCCTTCATGGGACATCCTTGAGAAAGCTAGTAACATAATTCCCATCACAAAGCCAAGTGAAAAGATAAGATAAATAAGTCAAAAATTCAAAAAGCCAGTAAAAGATTTGCCAAAAATTGATCTGTTTTCTTGATTTGTTTTGATTGATTAAAGGATTGATTGATAGAGCCTAATTTCAAGATATACACATATCGGATAAGACTTTGAGTCTGGTTTCGATGTTATGACTATCTGTATAAGGCATGACAAAGCCTGTTTCAGAAAGACATGTATCGTATAAGACATTGAGTTAGATTCCATTGATGTGATGACCTGTGTAAGGCTATGTTTGATTGTTTGACAATGTCGATTATGCAGAAGGACTCATCCTGTATAAGACATAGATTGTTTTGCCGATATTAGTATTCAGGAAGGACTCATCCTAAATAAGATGTGTTGATTTCCATAATTTTTCTTTACTATTTTCTTGATCATCTAATTTTTTTGGTGTTACAAAGATGCCTGTTTGCCAGGTTTTCACCTTGGTAACATTTTTTTGTGATTTTGTGATTTTTTGTATTCTTGCTAATTAAGAAAAAGGCTTTCAGAAGCTATGCTTAGAACTTCTTTAGATGCAGACTATTGATTGGCAAGGACAATGGGTCCCCTTCAGGAGTAGAGAGTTGGTATGCTCCTGATCCAAAAGCTTTTGTAACAATATAAGGTCCTAACCAGTTTGGTTCAAACTTTCCTGGTTTGTCTCTTTCTGCTTGATTCTTCGGGTTTTCCATTAAAACTAGGTCACCAATATCAAAGTTTATGTTCAAGACCTTGTTATAGCTACGACGAAGGTGATTCTGATATGCTTGGAGATGGTATAATGCCTTCTGTCTTCACTCATAAGGGAATTCTAACTCATGGAGTCTCGATACTCGGTACTCTTCATCCTCAATGTGGCCTTTCAAGGATACCCTTAGGGAAGGAATCTCGACCTCAATAGGAAGAATAGCTTCAGAACCAAAGACTAGTGAATAGGGAGTAGCACTAGTGGGAGTACGGATACTTGTGTGATAAGCCCATAAGGCAGGGTTAAGCTGTAAATGCCAGTCACAACCAACATCATTGACAGTCTTCTTGAGGATTCTAATGATGGTCTTGTTAGATGCCTCCGCTTGGCCGTTACCTTGTGGGTAGTATGGAGTAGAAAAGTGATGTTGAATATGAAATTCATCACAAAGGTGGTGGACTTCTTGGTTCTTAAATGGGCGGCCATTATCAGTGATTATGGACTGAGGGACACCATACCGACAGATGATATAGTTTAGGATAAATTTAGAAATTTGTGTGTCGGTAATGTATGTCATAGGAATGGCTTAAATCCACTTCGTAAAATACTCAGTGGCAGTGATAATGAATTTGTGTCCATTAGATGATGTGGGGTGGATCTTACCTATGAGGTCAAGTCCCCATTGGGAAAAGGGCCATGGTGACGTTATAGGACAGAGCTCCTGTGCTATTGCATGTATCAAGTCTCCATGAACTTGGCATTGACGGCATTTCCTTACAAAGACATATGAGTCTTTTTCCATAGTAGGCCAGTAATAACCCAGTCTCATAATCTTTTTGGCTAAAGTAGGACCGCTAGAATGGGAACCACATATACCCTCATGCACCCCACGCAAAGTTGCTTGTGCTTCAGTAGAATCAAGACATCTCAGTAGGGTATTATCTAAGGCACGTCTATATAGGGTGTCTTTGACGATGGTGTATTTAGCTAACTTGCAAAGGAATGTCCTATGTTGGTTGTTTGATAGGCCAGTGGGTATGACTTCGGCATGAAGGTAGTCATAGATTTCTTTGTACCAAGGAGAATCAAGACCAATAATGTCACACACCATTTTAGAATCTGGGATATCGTAGGCTGGAACCAAAAGCTAGTCTACCAAGAATTCAAACTTAGGCATGTTGCTAGGAATGTCGAGAAGTGATGCAATTGTAGCCATAGCGTCTGCTGCCCTGTTTAAAACATGAGGTATCTAATGAAATTTGACTTTGTCGAAGTACTCTTTAAAGCTATCAGCCATGCATTTGTAGGGGGAAAGCTTCTCATCCTTAGTCTCATAATCATCATTTACCTGTCTGATTTCCAGTTGGGAATTGCCATATACCTATAGGTTCTTAATTTTCTACTTGACTGCCATGTGTAACCCTGTCACTAGAGCTTCATACTCTGCTATGTTGTTAGTGCATGGAAATGCAATCCTGAATGACTTAGGGATGGAATCACCCTGTGGTGTGATAAACAATATACCAGCCCCTGAGCCATGATTTGTATGTGAGCCATCAAAGTATAGTTTCCATGTTATGTTTGTGTCAATTGTGAATATGAACTCATCAGGAAAGTCTACAACTAATGGGTGATCTGCCTGTATGGGTGTGTCAGCTAACTGATCAGCAATTACATATCCTTTAATAGCCTTTCTTTCTACATACTCAATATCATACTCACTAAGTATCATAACCCATTTGGCCAGTCGCCCCGTTAATGCCGCCTTGCTGAGAAGATATTTTAGAGGATCTATTTTAGCAATCAACATTGTTTGGTGGTTTAGCATATAATGCCTTGGTTTTTGGGTAGCAAATACTAATGCAAGACATGCATGTTCAATGGTACTATAGTTGAGCTCATAACCTACCAAAGTCTGACTGATATAATAGACTTCCCTTTCATGACCTTCAACATCATTCTATGCAAGCAATGCTCTGAGTGATTAATGGTTTGTTGTAATATAAAAATCAATGGTCTTCCTTCAACAGGTGGCATTAAGACTGGTGGTGTGAGTAAATATTATTTAATCAGTTGAAAAGCCTCTCCACACCTAGCTGTCCAAGCAAAGGGTACCCCTTTCTTAAGTAGATGTTGAAAAGGGTGTGTCTTATCTACTAACTGCACTATAAATCTTCTGATGGATTGTATTCTTCCTTGTAGTGTCCTTAGTTGATTGAGATTTGTGGGTGGAGGCATGTCTATGATTGCTTTCACCTTAGCCGAATCCACTTCAATGCCTCATCTGGAAATGAGATAGCTTAACAACTTTCCTAACTTGACTCCAAACACACATTTCTTTGGATTGAGTCTCACTTTATACTTCTCCAGCCTTTGAAATATCTTCTCTAAAACCTGTAAATGTTTTGCCCTTGTCTTGGATTTTACAATAAGATCATCAACATAATCTTCCATAAGACTATGAACTAGATCATGAAAGATGGTAGTTATGACACGTTGATAGGTTGCTCCAACATTCTTGAGTCTGAAGGGCATAACATTCCAACAATACGTTCCCCAAGGACAAGTGAAAGCTATCTTAGGTTGGTCTTTAGTTGCAATTCTGATCTAGTTATATCCTGAAAATCCATCCATAAGTGACAACATCTCATATCTCGTTGTCATATCAACTATCATGTCTATGTTAGGCAAAGGGAAGTCATCCTTAGGACAAGCCTTGTTGATATCTCTAAAATTAGTGCAGATGCAGATGCCCCCAGTTGGTTTAGTGATTGGTACTAGATTGGAAATCCAATCTGCATAGTCGATAGATCTAATGAAACCAACATCTAAGAGTTTCTTGAGTTCTGCCTTGACGAACAAAGCAATCTGTGGGTGCATTTTTCTCAATTTTTGTTTTACTGGTTTGGCCCCTAGTTGTAAGGGAAAATGATGTAGCACAAGTTCAGGATCCAACCCTAGCATGTCTGCATATGACTAGGCAAAATTTATCTGTCTTTGTGCAAAGAAATTGTGGAACTCTGGCTGCTCTTCTATTGTCAATGATGCTCCAAAATAAACCAGTCGAGGATGCTCTTTTGTGCCTATATTGACTTCTACTGATTCTTCCACAAGCATGGGTGACTTTTCCTATGCAACGGGGAGAATTTTCAAACCTCCATCCTTAGGTGCCTCAGAAAGGTTTTCACCTTCAGATGCATCCTTTCTTTTTACTTTTTCATTGTCTAAAGGTTCCTTTCGGTTTTCACCTAGAGACTCATCCCTTTTATCTTGTTTATTCTTTTTCTCATTTTTGTGACTGTTGAACAGATCCCCCAAAATATGCTTTGTTGTCCAAGTCAATGGTAAAACTGGCCTTATGATCACCATTAGGTATGCCTTCTCGTAATCCCAGGAACTCAGCAATTGCTTCGTCATTCTCAAAAACATCTAAGATGGGTGTGTCTTGTTGGTCCCAATCAATGAGTTGGGGATAAACTAAGGGCATGTCATCGTCGAAGTTATCAAAGTTTAATGGGGTCAAGGTAAAGATTGAGTTATTCATGTGGTCACAAAAATCTTGTACTAGGTCCTTCTTGCTCTTAGGTTTGGATCTAGGTGGATTGTTAGGTGGGCCTAATGCCAAGGTTTGACTATCTAAAACAGATGGCTTAGGTTGCCAAGAGGTAGGATCAAGTGATTCCCAATAGTAGTGTTTAAACCATTCCTCTTTTGTCATTTTCTTTGGTGGATAGGAATTCAAGGGATTTGGTGAGGAACTTAACATCAAGTCAAGTTCTCCAAATAACTTGTCAAGGTCCATGGAAGAAGTAGAGGATAGGGAATCCCACTCATAATCATTAGAGTCAGGGGAGTCACAATGATATTGGTCCAATGGTTCATGAGATGTCTTAATATCTTTTGAAGCACTTACTTCCTTAATTAAGGGTGATGTGGTACTAGGAATGCCAATCTGAATCAGTTGAAACCCTAGCCCCATGCCTTTTGGCCAATGAGAAACAAATATTGGTTCAATCCTCCCATCTTGGTGTAAGCCTAAACCACTTTGTCCATCATATCCCTTGCTCTGCATGATTGTGAAACCCTTTCCATATAGATCTGTAGGAATGTGAGCAAGCAAAAGAGGTCCATCATTTTCTCTATATAGCCAGGAGGTGACATCTTCTGTACTTACGGCCTCTTTGCTTAATTCTCCCCATTTAATGAAAGTTGTTGAAGGAGGAACATGTATAGTGACCATAGACTGTCCCCTGTCTGATGTAGGTAATCCATATGACTTAGGAGGAATCAAATGGCTAACACAATAGAATGTTGTCATGTAGTACTCTCCACAACCCTTGTCTTGGATCTCGACCCTAGGAGCGATAGGAATTGAGGGTGAAATAGATGTTCAAGTGAGTGTGGATGGATCAACATAGGAAGATGGATTGGACGATGAAGCCTCTTGGTTCACTGGCACTTGACATTGGGGGATCTCTTTTAGATTGGTGCAATATTGAAATGGATCAGGATCACCATCTATAGTTATGTCCATGCCATTGTAAGTAAATTTAAGACACTGATGATACGTGGAAGGGACCGCCTTCATGGCATGAATCCACAGTCTACCTAGTAGAAGTTTATAAGGGAGGGTGAGATCCAATACCTAGAACTTTGTCTCCATTACCGCAGGACCAATTCTGATAGGAAGTGTTACCACCCCCTTTGATTTTCATTCCTCATCATCATAAGCTTTAATGACAATACTTTTGGTCATTTCTACACATGCTTCCGAGATACCTAATGCCTTAATTAGTTTTAAAGTGCATAGATTTAACCCTGCTCCTCTGTCTACCAAAACTCGTCTAACTTTGGTATCATCAACAAGAACTTCAAGATGTAAAGGATCGTTATGGTTCATCTTTTCAGTTGCATAGTCTTGTTCAGAGAATGTGGCATGGTGACTATTGGTCAAATAGCCCACCATTTCTTGGAAATTATTGACATCAAGATCATTAGGGACCGTGGTGTTCTGTAAAGCCTTATCAAGAATAGATCGATGCTCAGGGGAAATATGCAACAATTCCAAGATTGAGATTTGGGCTAGGGTCTTCCCCAACTGGTCAAGGAGGTTATATTGTAACTTGGAAGGTTGTGGTGTTTGTTGCGATGGAGGGCCTTGGATAGTGATCTTAGTACAAGTATTAACCGCGCATTCGGGATTTGTATTGATAGTAATGGTATTAATATTCTCATCAGCAGCGTGAAGATGATGAATTATTTTGCTACCATTATAATCATGCTTGATACTCGCATAGTTGGCTGACATATTGGTCTTATTACTCGAACTGGGGACAGTTCCTTTTCCATGGTCATGTAGTGGATCAGAAAAGACTTGATGATCAGTGTTTGATGACTTTGGTTTCTGTCCACCAACTTCGATAATTCTCCTTTCGACAAGATCTTGTATGATATTCTTCATTTGTCGACAGTTTTGTAGGTTATGTCCTTTAGTTCTATGATAATCACAAAAGGCATTATCATCCCACGAAGTTGGTTTAAATTGACCTGGATCGTATTGTCTTGGTTCCTGCAGCTGTATAAGATTATGTTGTAACATTTGTTTAAATACAGACTCAATGGGTTTCCCTAAGGGAGTGAACTCACGTTTTTGAAATCTCCTTTATTGTTGTGGACGTTGAGTATTTTGGACCATGTTAGGAGGTTGATTGACAACATTGAGCGTGTTGGAAGAAGTATGAGGTCATTGTAATGTGATGAGTGGTCCTGCTTGTAGCGTTTTAGCATCAACTACCCCATCATTGGTGACATTTTTATTGTGAGACCAAAATCTATTTCTGTCAGGGGGGGTGTTTTGTACGATCGGGTTTCTATTGGATGTTGATGTCTTAAGTTCACCCTTTTCAATCAGATCCTTCTCTATTATGACCCCTTTTTCCACTAGTTCTGAAAAATATGTACAACAATGTACCCTTAAGTTACTCCTAAGTTTTGCATGAAGGTTTTCTTGAAACATAGTAACTTTTTATTTTTTGGGTATCTCGACAAGACGCCTGCTAGCTATAGTCCTCCATCTCTAGAAGAAAGTGATGAATGTTTCACCTTCATCTTGCATTGTGTGACACAAGGTTGCTATATTTATCTTGTGGTCTATGTTGAAGGAGAATTGCTCCAAAAATTTCTCAACCAGTTCACCCCAAGATCTGATGCCAGAATCTAGACCCGAAAACCACTCTAGTGCAATTCCTACAAGACTTCTTGGAAATAGTCTCATAAGATACGTGGGGTCATAAGCGACATCTATGCATATGGTAGAAAAATCCCTTATATGTTCTATTGGATTTTTTTTGCCATTGTACTTAGGGAGGTTCGGTATGACATATCCATGAGGGAAAGGGGTCATATACAATGATCTAACAAAGGGAAATGGGCATATGTCCTTTGTTGAAAATGATTTCTTAGTTGACACCGACATGTTATTCATTTACATTTGTGTTTGTAAGATGTCAACTTGAGTCAAAGATGTGCTAGGGGGATTATGCAGATCCGTGTATGTATTCTGAAATCCAAAGTCTCATGATGGGTTTCGATTAAACGTTGGTATTTGAGGTGGGTTTGGATTCAGAATGTTGGCAAATGTGTTCTGGTCTAGAGTTCGCATAAATTGGTGTTGACCTGGGATCTGTGTAAATGGATTCTGAGTACCACTCTGGAAGAAGGGATTCTGGTTCAAAATCTACATAAATTGTTGGTGACTTGGAATCTATGTAAATGGATTATGACCACCGATCTGATAGAACGGATTCTGATTTGGAATCTATGTGAATGGATTCTGATTACCAGTTTGGGAGATTGGATTTTGATTGCCATATTGGAAAGAGGGAATATCTCCTATTTGTGTAATCTGTGGTATAGTACTAGTGACTTGGGCACTAGGTATGGCCATCGACTGTGGTATGGTACTCGTGATAATAGCATGAGGTATGGTCGTTGACTGTGAACTTGTGACACTGACATAAGCTGTAGAGGCTGACATTTTAGGTCTTTTACTCCCAACAAGAGGACCGAAGGGAGTGGATGATGAAGCCCCTATAGTGAAATTATATCTCGATGTCATGCTAGATGTACCAAATGGAGATGTATGGACTGTTGTACTCTGTGTAGGTGTGCCAGATGGCATAGTTGTGCTGACCTGAGGTATAGTAGTACTAGCAGTTGTGGTATTTGTCCCTTGTGTAGGTTGAGTTTGTAAGGTGCTAATATCAAATCCTATAGGTAAGGTAGCACCTTTAGCTAGCAATTTGGCTAAGTATCGTTGTCGATCATTTGCTAGGTACTCATCTACGAAAGAGGAAAACTCAGGGTCTTGTGCGCCAGCCTCTATGTCTTCTACTGCAATATGTCCTTGAGTGTTTCTAGTGGTGAATTTTTCTAATAGAGTCTTATGAGGTCTTGAAGAAAATGGATTGATGAATTCATTTGGGTTCGACATATTTTCTCTCTCTCTTCTCTTAGACCTAGTTTCGACCATGTAAGATTAGCCCAATATGCAAGGAATGCAAAACTACGTCTATGGACAGTATGACTCTAGTCTATATTTTTGGGATTTTTCGAATGCAAAATAAGGAATGCTCTAGGATGACACTAGTCTACAATCTAAAGATGCAAAGCCTAAGCAAGACCCTAAAGTGATCAATTCTATAAACCCAAGACGGAGGGACCAACTACCTAAAGTCTAACCAAGGCGTCAATTTCGTTAATTCAAAGAACCAATGTAGGACGAGGATCAAAGACAAGTCGAGTTTCCTATCTGGACTGATGAGCTAGGACGACTCTCTGTAGGAAAAAGGATAACTTGATAAGACCAGGTTCAACGACAGATTTTGTTGACGCTATGATTTTTCTAGAGTGTAGATGATGGACCTATTCTAAAGTTTGCAAAAGTGACCTTCCTAGAAGTTTGAACTAAACAAAAAAAAATGTATTCTAAGATGAGACCAAACTCTGAATTAAGACAACTATGGTAATGACTAAATGAACCTAAAGGATGCAAAACTAAGCAAAATCGTTTACTATTTTCGTTAAAGGACTGTTTGTGGAAAGACAACTGAAACTGATTTGACCATGTTGACTAGACAATGATCGTGAATTTTGACTTTATGATAATTAGACAAATGCGTCGCAGGATTTCACATATGCGGTTAAGTTTACCAGTTGTGGTTTTCCAGTGATCAATTGTGTTTCCCTGGTAAAGTTCAATGTATGACTCTGACAGATGCGGTTAACTATCTAACAGACGTGACTCGTAATAACAGTTACGACTCAGAATATAACGCATGCGGCTTCTCGTAAAACAACTGTGAGCTAAACTAGCAAAAGCGACTCTACCCTAGATAGATGCGACTGATACTAACAGATGTGAATCAAAGTTAAATAGATGCGACTCTAAAAATCAATTGTGACTGTCTGGTGAACAATTGCGACTCTCTATGAATTTTAGTGACCTAAGATTTAAAACTGACTCTATTTTTTGTGATCAAATTTTGGCAAACAAGAAAAATCATAAGACAAAGTGTTTTCAATTTGATTTTAGACTCAAAGAACATTTAAGTTGACAATAGACAAGCACATCCTAATAGGCCAAAAGGCCTAGGGTTTGTATACTTGGTATAGCCCACCGAAATACCCCGGATTGGTGATAAACACCTTTCCTTCTCTTAAGCGGATAGCTTAGAAATATAGTCATAACTTCTTCATAAGACATCAAATTCAAAGAGGAAAGTATATGTGTCTTCAGTTATTAACCCATAGAAAACTGGCAAGGCCGAAGGAGGAATGTTCTTCAACACTATGCCCCTTTCCTGATTAGTAATAAGAAACCCAAATATTGGTCAGGCATCATCATCATCTGCATCACCCATGGTATGATATGTTCCTTTTGTATGTGCATTAGAAGTTGGTGAAAAGGAAATTTCTTCTTTAGTGGTACCTTCACTATGAGTACTAGGTTCACCAATTTTTTCAATAGCTTCCTAGCATGTAGAGGGAAGGAACCTACCCAAGGAGTCTCTTTGTCTCCGCATAAATAAAATGTGACTTTATATTCTTTGGTCCTACACAATGTTAGTAGCTTGGTGTTGAAAAAGTGGAATCTAATAGTTCTAATGCTTGAAAAGAAAAATTAACTATGAAAACTATAAAAATAGGTCTGTGAAGATAGCACCATCCCCGGTAATGATGCCAAAAATGTAGTCTAATTAATATTTTTGTAAAATTGGTAAAGTCTACTCAATTTAGAGGGTTAACTAGCTAAATAGTCCACTTCACATTATTAAGACTACATTAAATCATCAACCAAGGTGCATAAGCTTATGATGGTACTACACTATATGTGCCTTCATGGACTCGTGTTCACCTAAATTATCCTATGCAAAATTATTCAGACTATTCTACTTTGTTGGAGCCTTACATAATTGCAAAAATAGTAAGGGTAGCTATAGAACCTAGTGACTATAGGTACCTGCAGCATAGGTTGTAGGTGACTACCAATAACAAGTAAGTGTAACGTCTAGAAAGTGCAGAAAGAAAACATGAAGAGAAAACAATGCAATGCAAATCTAAATGCAATCTAATGCTAAGCAACAAAGAACAAAGGAATTCAAAATGTAAATAAAACTTGAAACAATCACACCAAATTGCTACGTATTTCCATGATTCATCTCGATTGCCCTTCTCCATTTTGCTTGTGTAGTATAATTTCCCTCATATTTCTCGTAAGTTCGTGCAAGTATAGCCTAAGATAATGATTTAGAAAAATATCGAAGATTCAAGATAAGTACTCTCAAAAGTCATAAGATTTCACGAGTTTTCGAGAGAGATTGGAATGAAGAATGACAGATCAATTTATAGAAAATTGATTATTCGAACGACAGGTCAGGATTGAAAGATTAACGGACGGTTGAGATCGACAGATTAGACATGCATTCTGATAACTGTCAGTAGTGACATGAGTGAAAATTAGAAATAGAATTAAAGATTAAATAAATGATTTAATCTTCCAGTTTGGTATTCGAAAATAGAAGAATTATCTTTGCATGACAAAGATGAATATGGATTAAAGCAACTCTTGTTCGAATGCACGCACAAGGTTTAATTAATTAAATAGGAATATTTAATTAATTTGCATGTACACTCAAATGAGTTAGAACTAGATGATTGAATGATTTGACAAAGATATTACTCGAGAATGCCACTCAGACATTAAATCAAGAGTTAACTGAGCGATTTTAAATAGATCTTTGAGTTGAGTAAAATTGAATACTTAGATAACTCACACAATTATCTAAATATAGAGGAATGCATTAAAATAGAATTCATGAATTAAATAATTCATATAATTCAAGATTTGATATTTGAAGAATAATTAAATAAATAAGATTTATTTAATTAAGTGATGAAGGGATTTAAATGAATAATTAAATAAATAAAGAATTTATTTAATTATAGTTGAAGTATGATAAAGAGTAAATTAAATAAGAATTTATTTAATTTGACAAGAAGGATAAGGTTAATTAGTAACATAATTAAATAACAAGATTTTATTTAATCAATCAGATAGAATAAAGAAAAGTGTGAATTAATTAAATAATTAAAATTATTTAATTAATAGAAGAATTAAAATTAAAGTGAATAATTAATGTTAAGATGAATTAATTAAATAATTAAGATTATTTAATCAATAAAAGAATTAATGTTAAGGTGAATTAATTAAATAATTAAGATTATTTAATTAATAGAAGAATATTGAAGTCGCAGGCTTAAACCAGATTTCGGTGTCTACAGTAAGTACAGAATCAATCTAAACCTTATTCAAAATAACAAAGCAATCAAATCTAACCTCCATAGTACTAAGATTAACTATTTAGACGACTCTTAATGAAAAAAAACTAATGTAATCAACCATAAGAACTATTCTACTTTACTTGTAATGTATTTATGAAACAATAAAAATGTTATTAAAAGGAATGCATAAATGAATAAGTAAATAAAGTGAAAGGCAGTACCTCGAGTGGCCAGCTCAGGGGACTATCTCACTTAATTAAGAATCAAATCTAACTTAGAATCTTATGCATCCATGTAACATACAACCCCATTTATTGCATATCACTGGATATCCAAACAAAATCCTTCTTTAGATTGTATTCAGTAATGGCTTTTTAACATGTTTCTAGATAACTTAAAACTGGAAAATGACTAACTGCTTGATAACTCGTAACAACCAACTAACTTTGCTATGAACTCATTCCCTGAATTTATAAAAAATGGTGAGATACTTGTTCAAACTACCAACTAATTGCAACCATAAATCCCAATCCTAGATATGAGGATATGAAATTAAGATTGGTGTATTCATTCTAACTAAAAAGGAAGAAAATTCTTATTCAACAAAGAACTTAAATGAAACAGCTTGCATGTGAAACACATAGGAAAACTTTCAGAGTTCTAAAACAAGTATCCTCCTTCAGTATTTATTCCTCCATGATGGTTCACGTCCAGCTCCATAGCTTCTTGCACTTTAGGTGGTTTGAACTTCAATGGTCCCTTGTTTCACTACTTCGTTTCTTGCTATAAATACTATATTCTTGTTACCTCATGCTGAGTTGTAGAAAGATTAATCCACACAACATACATATACAACTAACCTTCATAATTGCATCACATAATTATATTCTTATGCATACATTCTCATATTTAAATCATGCAATTGCTACAAATATTATCACCATATTTCATATCCACAAATTAGGTTCAAGGTTGCAAAGTATGTATGAAAGGATAACATAACATGGAAGTATTGTCTAAAAGGTACTTTTAGAAACATATGTAAAGTGTCTTGAAAGTATATGAAAAGTAATAAAAATATACTAATAGCCAACCCCATCATTAACAACATCGCTTCCTAAGAAAGTGGATAAATATAATTCAAACTTTTTCCAAAGTAAGTGCAAAAGTCTTTGCTTGCACTTGTTTGTTCACTATGCTCTAGGTTTGCATAACTAGTCGGTAGTGTCATACTTAGTTAGAGAATGTCTATAGTAGTATGACTGTACTTGTTATGTAGGACACAAAACTAGATACTCATATGGCAATACTAGAGGTTCCTATACTATACTCTTCATTGAAGGGTAGGTCCAATTCCCATTGGAAGGTGTGTGGGGGACCATTGTTCTATGGTTGGAGGTAAAGTGCTTGGGTGATGCTCTCCCCCTTGGAGAGGACATGCCAAGGATTGTAAAATAGAAGAGTAATCCAGTTAAGGATATCCTGACCTTGTTCTTATTTGTAAATTATGAAACTATTTGCTTGATCATAAATCTTATATGCAAACTGTATTTGAAAATATGTGTTTCATTTACATGATAATTTATTTTATTTCAATTATGAAATATTATATGATTTCCTTTATGAAGAATGAAAATTGTGAAGTTATAAAAGAAATTTTTTACCATCCTATTTTGAAGGAAATGAATTATTTGCTCTGTCTATTAAAATCTAGGTGAAAACTAAAAGAGTACATGGTTAGAGATGTTACATATGGTATTAGAGCTACCAGGTTCAATACTTGGACCTATGAGATCACTATTTAAGATTAAATTCCAACATTAATTGTAGCTAATGTTTGGATATTCTTTTTTCAGAATGGTGAGAATTAAGATGACTGCCAGGAAATCGATAATCGATAACGAACGATACCTCAAGGGAAAGAAAGAGTGAGAAGCTCTAATAAAACCCTTAGAATAAAATGAATACAATGAGAGGGTATCACTTGGTGACTCTGAAACCTTCACTAATGCTATAAAACACATTAAGCAAGGGAAGAAGACAGAGGCAACCAAGATCATTACACCTGTTCCTCAAGATGAACTAGACCAACCATCTCTTTCTAGAAATATAGAAAGTGCATGCAGCACTAGCACCCCTATGGGTAGGCAGGAAGGAATGGAAGTGCACCTAACAGTGCCTCCACCTTCCAAAATCATAGTGATAGACTCTGAAAGTGAATAGTAAACCTAAAAGGTTATTCCCCCTGTTAATGATGAGTAGTCATTCTATTAAATAAGGATGTTTTGTAATCCAAAAATATTATAATAAAAAAAAATTAAAATTTTGGCAAAAATCTCTCTTTTATTTTGATGAATGAATGATGAATTGCTTAAATGATTATAATTGAATGAAAAATTAGAGGAACTAGTTGAATGTTAAAAATAAAAATTCCAAGTAAAGTGATTACTTAAATATGTTTCAAACCAGGACCAATCCTAGAGGAAGCCAGGAGGTGGGGCAACTATCTAGAAATTGAGAAGCCAAGCTAAACCAGATTCTAGCTATACTCAACAAAGCAAGGGAAAGAATTGGTAACCTCAAGCAAGAGGGGGGTCAGAGTAGGCTTAAGCATGAAGAATCCCAAGAAGGTAAGGATGAGAACCAAAATGAATGCACCACCTTGAGTTAACATGAATGAAACAATTTAGATTCAAGATCTGAGGTGGAGAAAAGAAACCAAATGGCCCTTGAGCTATCAAGGGATATGAAAAATGTCACACCTCCCAAATTTTAAGGAGTTGTGAGTAGAGATTTCATAGAGGCATGGCTCACAAAGATGTAAAATACTTTGAGATTATAAACTACTTCAAAGTATCCAAGGCTATTTGGGGAGCATACCAGCTATCTAGAGAAGCATCCACTTGGTGGATGAACAAGAAAATAGAATTAGGGCTAAGTTTGTTGAGTCTAATATGGAATGAATTTTCGGTGATATTTAAACAAATATGGTTGCCACAATTATACTTTAATAAAAAATTAATGGATTTTCAAAACTTGAGGCAAGGTGATTCATACATTAGCGAATACTGGGAAAAGTTCACTCACCTTTTGAAGTGTGTTCCTTAGTATCAGAAGGATGAAAGATTTCAGAAAAGAAAGTTCATTATTGGGCTTAATGCCCATATTAGAGGTGAGGTGGATGTTCATGCTCCTACTACCATGGACCAAGTATATGAGAAAGAAATCAAGCAAGAACAAAAGTTAAATTCTATATCTACATATAGGGAAAATAACCGCAAGAAGTTCAACTACTCACAGTCCTCTCAAACATGTAAGAAAAATGGTGGCAAATAGGACTTCAAGAAGAAAGGTGATAAAGGGTTCCAAAATAATCGAAATGAGTCTAAAAGTGACCAGATAAATAATAACAACCCCAAGAGGAACAAAGATAACTCAAGAAATCCTTTTGAAAGGTGAGGACCTCTAGGGGGTGTTTTACATGTGACAATGTCCACTATGCTAACTAGTGTCCTAATTAGACACAAGGGATGCAACCTCGAGGGAATCCTTTACCATCTCAACAAGTAGCTTTCTAGTAGAGAATCCATGTAATGTTGGATAATCATCAAGTGAAGTACCAAATTACTCTAATTGAGACTCCAAGTATTTTCTTTGGTATTACCAATTTTAGTTTTAATAGACACTAGTGCTACTAAATTTTTTATTTCTCCAAAACTATTAAACAAGATATCTAGAAAATGTAGTTTAATGGAAAATCATGGTCAATAGAATATGAAAACCAGACAAGATCTTAAGTAGAGCAACGTTTGTTCGAAGCTAAGGTTGAACTTCTAAGTTTCTCAATGGAAGTAAATTTTTATGTAGCCCCATTAGGATCTTATGATACCATTCTAGGGATAAATTGGTTATGGAGGCATAGTGCTAAGGTAGACTATTTTGTTAAAATGGGAGAATGTCTAGACAACTTTGGGAACAAAGTGTATCTGCAAGGTACACCTGGTGAGGTTAAGTTAACGTAAATATCACCTGTTCAACTAAAGAAGGCCAAGCAAAAAGGATGACATCTCTTTGTGATCAAAATGGAGAAAAAGGATGATTACAAAGAGTTTATTTTCCAATGTGATTTAATGTATTATGAATCCTAGAAAATCCAAGAAGTCGAAGAAGAGGAATTTATGGAACAAGAAAGATTAGACATGGAGAAGTATCCTATTATAATGGATTTTGAGGATGTATTTCCAAACGAATTTCTTGGATTACCTCCTAAGAGAGCTTTCAAATTCTCCATAGATATAGTTCCAAGATCAAAAACTATATCCAAGGTTCCTTATCGAATGACCACAACAAAGTTGATGGAGTTAAAGGCTCAACTACA
Source organism: Sequoia sempervirens (assembly GCA_007258455.2). Taxonomy (NCBI): domain Eukaryota; kingdom Viridiplantae; phylum Streptophyta; class Pinopsida; order Cupressales; family Cupressaceae; genus Sequoia; species Sequoia sempervirens. Next base: position 100,366 of record VDFB02275314.1, on the reverse strand, counting down.
AGATTTGTTGTCAAAACGACTAATCAAACCTAGTGTATCACCCTAGCGAGTTCCAATTATCTTTGGTAAGAAGGATGGTACACTTTGCTTGTGTATATATTATCATATGATTAACAAGAAATGATAAATAATAAGTATCCATTGCCACATATCAATGATCTCTTTGATCAAATGCATGAGGCGGTTGTGTTTGTAAATATCAATTTGTGATCAGGTTACCATCAGTTATGGCTTAAAGATGAAGATATCCACAAAACAACCTTTAGAAAAAGATATTGAAATTATGAGTTCACAATCCTACCTTTTGGGCTAACGAATGCACTTGCAACATTCATGAATTTAATGAATAGCATATTCAAAGACTGTTTAGATAAGTTTATTCTTGTGTTCCTAGAAGACATTCTAATATATTCTAAGAATGAGGAAGAACATCTCCAACACTTGCACATTGTTCCTCAACATCTGAGAGAACATAAGCTTTATGGTAAGCTTTCAAAGTGTACTTTCTTCCAGAAGAAAGTACACTATTTGGGTCATATAATCTCAATAGAGGGAATTGTAGTAGATCCATCAAAGATCAAAGTCATTCTAGAGTGGTCTACACCAAAGAATGTGCATGGAGTTCATAGTTTTATGGGTTTGGTTGGGTATTATAGAAATTTTGTGGATAAATTTTCAAAAAAATATTTCCTCATTACTTTTTTGCAAACGAAAGGAAAATGGTTTGAATGGTCAGAAAAATGTTAGGAGACGTTTGACCAATTAAAGGAGAAGGTAACTACTGCTCCAGTTCCCAATTTTATTTATTTCCTTGGTTTGGGTTTCTACAACTCATTTTTATTGTACCACTCATTACCTTATTTATCCTAAGACATATTTAGTTGTCATGATTGCATGCAATTGAGAAGGGGATAAATTTCTAATGCTCTTTACACATGGGTCTCCCTATAGGGTATGGATCTAGTACAATTGGACATGGCTATTAGTGTGAAGGTATGTTGTTTCTATCTACACAACCATTTAAAGGTGATGATACACCATGGGAAACCTACAAAAATGTTTACTATTTTTGAAATTTGACCTAAGATGAAAAGTAAATAGATTGTTATATATGTAAGGTAAAAATAAGTGAAGGTTGATCATTAAACCAATTCCATGACTATTAACACCTCAAGTTGACTCTAGGGAACCAAATGATGAATTCCCAACCTAATAAATGATGAAATATGTTTATAAATTAGGGTAAGGTGTAGTCTAGTGAGGTTTTACCTATAAATGTGTGTTTCTATGACCAACTATATTATTTTAGAAGGGAATTTAAACCTATTTGTTAGATCTCTCACTTGCCACATTTGTTGGCATGATTATAGCACCATTTTATTAATGTATTACAAGCATTCTAAAGTATTGTAAACCTCTTTTATAATGGTCTCATATTTTTGCATGTGGGGCATTATTGATTTATCAAGGATAAATAAGAATACTCATTTACAATATTCCTTATTTCATGAGTTTGTATGCATGACAAGAATTGTTTTATTGCTTATTTACAAACATGTCTTAAGTCCAGGTTTCACAGTTGTGAATTTGTTTCCCAATGGAGTAGGCATTGATTTGACACTTGATAAAACAAAAAAAAATCATTTTAAATATTTCTCTTGTAACGTCCAAGGATTCTTTGGTCTTTACCATAATTTCATCATTCAACACTACAACCCTTCCCTCTTCCTCAATAATTAAAAATTAAAATATAGTTAGAGAATCATGCTAGTATGTTCTTTATCTTCAATGTGTAGAAAATGTTAAGTGAATTCATCTTAGGGATATGAAACTGATGTTACTTTTTATTGCATGATGTTGGTTGACAGATTTGTCTGCTTAAAAATTAACAAAGTATGACTCCTTCTTGTCCAAGATAAGATAAATTAGCAACAAACTGTTGGAGAGATCACCATCTCATTAGTGATCTTGTGAATTTTAATTGAGGTACATCTTCCTCGTAAGATAAGATTTTTGAATTTTTGAATTTAAAAAGGTGGGTATACTCCTAAGCAGAAAATAGTAAAGGAAAACTAACACTTGCTCATAGCAGTGATGCAAATGTGATCAAAATAAAATTTCAAAAACAAAAATAAGATTTAAAAGAAAAAATTTACCAATACTACAACTCAAAGATTGAGATATCAACAACAAATGGATAGACTAAACAAATTTCAACTTCACTCCTTTCTAAAGACAACAAATGTAACACAATAGAAATCAACATCCAAAAAGAGAAGTACTATTTTGGTTTCTATGAAATCTCAAAGACTTGTTCATAAACACTAAGCATCACATGCAGATTCTATATGCACATAGACAATGAAATATTCAGAAATAAGCAAAATTGAAAATGATCCTTCTTTGATCAATTCTCATGCTTACATCAAAGTGTAACAAGGATCAAAAATTCAAACCCCAAAACTGTCTTGCATCACATATTTAAACATTATGAAACATAATTGTCACTGAAATCTTGAAAACTAATTCTTTTAAAGAATCACAAAAATAAAGTTCATTACAACATAAAATTTAAAAATGAAATGCAATCATTGCTGAGATGGCTGAGTAGATGATTCCATAGATGTATCATCTATTGTTGACACTTGCTGACTAGACGCCATGTACACTTTATAATCCTTGAATGTGTTGAACAGTTCAGGTAACTGAGAGGGGGAGTGAATCAATTATCCTAAAACAATTTTCTTGACTTTAATTAATCTGGAGCAATCTTAAATCAATCAAATAAAATTAATACAAATATGAACATGAACGCACATAACAACACCATGCACAATGAACACCAGAATTTACGTGGAAACCCAAGATGGGAAAAACCATGGAGAATTCTAATTCTCAATTATAGAACACCGATTAAGGTGACACCAATTAAGGTTATTTTTACAAAGGCTCACTGCCAAAATGCTCATTGTTGGTAAGGCTCACTATCGGGTTACTCACTATCAATGGGATCACTGCCCAAGATACAAAAACTAGCTATTAAAACTGAGAGACGGCTTACTACCAAAGTATATGTTACAAAACTGAACTACTATAATTTTATCTGCATATGCATGAAGATAGTTCTCACCGAAGCACAATATCTATCTGTAGCAGATCTGGTTAAGAATCTTCTATTGCCCACCTTCCTTGCACAACCTCTGCACTACTGATTACTTCTTCTTGACACTTGCCTTCCGCTTCCTTCTCTGTTTCTTATTGCACAATCCTCTACACCCTTGTCTACACACACCATAATTCTTGTTTGAAACCAAAGAGATGTTCAACATATATATGTATTCATAGAACAAAATAAGTCAACCTAGCAAAAATATGCCAGCTTGAAGAACAACCTTGAAATATTCAATAAGGCTTGGCATGCTAGCACCAGACCCAAAGGATAGGTCGCACATAAAGATATCCTTACCACATTACCATAGGACCTATAAATAGGTCATACATAAGATAAGCATAATTATTAAAAGATGGAAAACTTTGAATTACATGAGAAATTTTGGAGCCGATCGGAATGCCACAATCAAGATGAAGTCTTGATCTCCATCAATTTCAGTACCAACCGAAGGAATGCAATTAGACATACCAAAACTTGAAACATGCTACATGAATGTCCGGATAGCAAGGATACCCAAAATAAGCGTTGAGCACAGTAGCCAATATCAAAAGATTAGCCTTCATTATTTTGCATTAATTCACTTTCACGGATGTCCCAAAAAGGAGTACTTCCATATCTGGATCAAGGATAACATCCATACTACACAACATCATAGGATAGATCATTTTTGTATATTATCCAAAGCACAACTTTTGAATCCCAATTTTTGACATCAATGAAAACAATACCAAATCTTCTCGACAATCTCCCACTTTGGCATTGATGGCAAAACAACCAAAACTTAAAAACACAAAAACTGCAAACAAAAAACTCTAAGCACTCCCCCTTTGTCAAGCAATTCAATTCCTCTTTTTGTTTTTTTTTTCTCTTCATTTTCTCCCCCTTTTTTCCATCAAAGTCAAAGGTCCAAATAAGAACATTCAAGAAATCAAGTAAAAATAACACTTTTCACACAAAAAAAATTCTTGTACCTCTCTCTCATAGTTGGAAGAATCTTCTTCCAAGCTTGCACAATAGAAACCATTCTAGCACACATACTATCCAATAGAGCCAACAACTCAAATGATGATGACCTTTCTAGAGACGGGCACTGAAGTTCACAATCCTCTACATCAAAAATTATCTAAGACAGATGATCCAACCGAACCTCAATAATTTCTTTGACCAACTAGAAAGTTTTAACCAAATCTTCCCTCTTTCTTTGAGTAGACAATAACTCAGCTTGCAACTCACCAACTCTTACTCTTTGTTTTCCATCTTTATCTTTGAAGAAGTCAAAAAAATTCCCAATATCATTCAATTCATATTCAATAGCTTCAATTATGCTTCTAAAGTTGTCAATAACAATAGGCCACCGAAGACAGTACCTGTAGATGTCAGACATCTCCTTAATGCATTCTCTTGTCTCACCAATGTGTTTGGATAACTTTTTTTTGGATTTGACACACCTTCTTTCAATCATAGATTAGATCTTATGTCCTTCAAATCCTTCCCACAACAACCTTTCTTCAACAACTTCTACCAAATCATCCGGTAACGAGTCAGAAACAATAGAAATAGTAGTACCCTTTTCGAGCAGATAATCAACTAACGCATCTTCAATTCTAGACCTACTGACTAGAGAGTAGGCATACCACATTTCACCAATATTTTTCATATCGTCCTCATCCAACACTAAACGAACTTCATCTAGATCAAAAGATTCAGATCTAGGCAGAGACTCTTCTTCCTTCTTCTCTTTTGAGATAGTGATGAAATCCTTTGTGTTAATTTTCTTCCTTTTAGGTTCCAAAGGGGAACCACCAATGACAACCTCTAACTCCTTACCAGAGGAGGAACCCTCCTCAAACTGACTGATAGGCGTAGCACTAGACACTATCACACCAAAGCACAAATCCATCTGAAAGGATGAGAAATAAACTTTGCATGCATTTGCTTTATCTTTCATACATTCCAAATATCTGTAAACTTGCTTTCTGATAGGGATGACAGACTTCCACTTAATCTTTTGACGGTAACGAATTCAGAAAGTAGAATACTAAACACATGAGAAGAGACCCAAGCCAGATGGGATAACTCTCAACCAAAGACATTCTAACATTCTCAATTAGGTTTTCCATTATTAGACTACACAATTCAAACAATTTATTTTCCTTCACCATCTTATGTACAAGATACATAGCAATGGCCGATGTAGAACCTTCACGATTTCAAAAAGATTTTGTAAGTGATATCGTAAGAAACATACCTTACTGCAAGATCAAAAATGGTATTTATCAGTAGAGCTTGGGGGTCTTTGTTGATACTAGTAAGTTCCTCCACATCTTTATATTTCACTGTCTTGTTCCCAGGGAGGTCACCAACATTGCACAATCCAGTAATAATTTCAATGGCTTCCTTAGTGATCGGATAGGGTTTCTCCAAAATGATGTTGCCATCCTTGAATTGACTCAACAAGAACAAGATAGACTCTTTGTCAGAAATCCAAGGGAATTCTCCCTATAAAGATATACCCAGGGCACTTACATTCTGCAATTCATTAGTCTTCAACCCTAGTTCCATTTCCTTCATCTTTTGATGATCAAATTTGTCCAACTCTACTCCCTTCAGCCTCAACGAAATACAGCCACTAGATTCACTATCAACCAACATGGATTCCATCGTCGCGCTTAACTTCTTCAATCCTTTAATCACTCAGTGAAACTTTTTTTCCTTCTTCACTTTAATCAATTGTACTTCACTTTTCAATCAGTCGGATTAAGCTTCAGCATACATCACCAATTGGATCAAACTTAGTCATGCCGAGAACACATCAGTATTACTTCGGAGAGGGGGAACCAATAGGATATGTATTGCAAAACTCCCCCTAAGCCAAGGCAATTGGATCATATTTTGGAAGAGCTTGTATTAAGATATGGTACCACAAAAGAGCTCCCCACACTCGTTTCCTTTTTCTTCCAAACCATGATGGTATTCTTCTTAGATTCATCTAATTTTGTAGCCTTTTTATTTTCATACTTTTCTGGAGCAACATATATGCATGTGTTAGCATAATGTTTGGATTGACTGCACTTGTAAAATATTTGTCCTGACTTAACTAAGTGAACCCTAGATCTGCACTGATTAGCTTTGTGACCATAACCATGACATACATAGCAATAACCATGAAAGAGATTATTCATTACATTCCTTCTAGCCGGATTAGATAATTAACTTATGCAATGACTTGCTTTGTGACCAAACTTGTGGCAATTAAAGCATTGAGTACTCGGTTCCTTCTTGATTCTACACTCTACAGTCTTATGTCCAAAAAATTTTCATAGAAAATAGTAACCATTAAATGATAAGTACCTTTGAGAATTTGGTTTCCTAAACAGATGTCTTTTTGTAGGTGTTCTAGAGTTTTAAACCTTGCTTGTTACAATAGATCTCGCTTCAGCTTCAACTACTTTGTCTTTACCCTTAGTATTCTGATTTGAGCTTTTACCTGAGAAGCCAAGTCCTTCCTTATCCTTGTGACATTTTTGTATGGACAAGAGTTGATCCAAAATTATGCTACTTTCACATACTCTTGCTTCTGATTTCAGCCTTCTTAACTCTTGATCTAACTTCTCATTTTCTTCTATTTTTTGTTTGATGGTATCCTTGAGATTTTCTTCAGTCTTCTTCCATTCTTCCATTTTCTATTTAATGGTATCTTTGAGATTTTCTTCAGTCTTCTTGCATTCATCCAACTATAGTTTTAGATTCACAACACTTTCCTTTGACTCCTTTAATTCCTGGTAGACCTCTCTGTATCTTGCTTTGAATTTCTGGATTTTCTCCCTTAGCTTTGAGATACAAGAATTTGCCTCCCTGGTGTTTTCTTTCAATTCTTCATTTTCAAATTTTGTGCTTTCCATTTCATCTAACATTGTCCTCAGTTCTTCATCAAAGTAATAATCTCCTGCCATCTATTCAAACTACCAAGATCTCCTTCAAGCGGTTAAGATCTATCTGCAAGGGACTAGGGCTCTGATACCAATTGTTGAACAGTCCAGATAACTGAGAGGGGGGGTGAATCAGTTATCCTAAAACAATTTTCTTGACTTTAATTAATCTGGAGCAATCTTAAATCAATAAAATAATAATTAAAATAGATATGAACATGAACACACATAACAACACCATGCACAATGAACACTAGAATTTACGTGGAAACCTAAGATGGGAAAAACCACAGAGAATGCTAATTCTCAATTATAGAACATCGGTTAAGGTGACACCAGTTAAGGTGATTTTTACAAAGGCTCACTACCAAAATGCTCACTGTAGGCAAGGCTCACTACTGGTGGGCTGACTGTCCAAGATACAAAAACCAGATATTATAGCTGAGAGATGGCTTACTGTCAAAGTATATGTTACAAAACTGAATTGCTATAATTGCATCTGCATATGCATGAATACAGTTCTCGCTGAAGCACAATATTTGTTTGTAGAAAATCCTGTCAAGAATCTTCTACCCACCTTCCTTGCACAACCTTTGCACTACTAATTACTTCTTCCTAACACTTTCCTTTTGCTTCCTTCTCTATTTCTTATCACATAATCCTTTGCACCCTTGTTCACACACACCACACTTCTTGTTCAGAACAAAAGAGATGTTTAACATATATGTATGTAACCATAGAAAAAAATAAGTCATCCTGGCAAAAACATGTCAGCTTGAAGAACAACCTTGAAATATTCAATAAGGCTTGGCACGCTAGCACTGAACCCAAAGGATAGGTCGCACATAAATATCTCCTTACCACATTACCATAGGACCCATAAATAGGTCATACATAAGATAAGCATAATTATTAAATGATAACGAACTTTGAATTACATGAGATAAATTCTGGAGTCGATGGGAATGCCACAATCAAGACCAAGTCTTGATCTCCATCAATTTCAGTACCAACTGAAGGAATGCAATTAGACATACCAAAACTTGTAACATGCTACATGAATTTCCAGATAGCAAGGATACCTGGAATAAGCTTTGAGCACAACAACCAACATCAAAAGATTAGTCTTCATTATTTTGCATTAACTGACTTTCACATATGTCCCACAAAGGAGTACTATCATATCCAGATCAAGGATAACATCCATACTACACAACATCATAGGATAGATCATTTTTGTATATTATTTGGAGCACAACCTTCCAGATCCCAAGTTTTGACATCAATGACAACAATGCCAAATCTTCTCAACAACTTCTCAATAGAATGCTTATGTAATAATTAGAATATCAATGTGTTGGGGAATTATACATAATTTCCTCCTTAGCTTCCATAAGGCCCTTTTGCTGCAAATCCTATCCATCTTAGTAGTAGCATTGACAAGAGAATTCGCATGCCAACATAGAGCAGAGTCGATTCTATCTAACTTCTTCATAATTTATTTTTTGAAGGATTCTCACAAGATAATTTATCAACCACCTTTATGATACCTTCTCGTAGCTCTTCCAACATAGATGTGTCATTTTTGTCACCTTTTATTAATTTCCAATTGAAATTAGATAAATCTTTAATTAGATCATTTTGGATACAATTGCACTCCTTCATTAACTTATTTTGTTCATGAAGATTTTGCTTCAGAAAAGAAACATTTCATTCAACACTCTTTTTCCACATTATAATTCTAGGTTCATATTTGGATGGAATGATTTTCTCCATACCAACCTTTTCTAAGCTCATTTCTAAAATTTCACCAAGATCTCTATCGCGTTGCAACTAGTGAGACTCTTCCTATTTATAGTTATCTATCTCCATTTTGATGGAATTTCTCAATAATATAAAATCATCATAGACTTTCTTTGATTTCTTGATTAGAGGAGGGTCTTTATCTTTGAAATCACCTATCCATTACTGAGCAACTCTCTCATAATATCTATCCTTTTGCACTTTACTTATCATTGCTTTTCTAGCCACAAACTCTGGGTCAAAAGAAAAACTTTCCTAATTGGTGGGTTGGGGAGAAGGATCTATTAATGATATAAGAAAATTTGAGAGTAGCTCCTTCTCTTTCTTCAATTCATCTTTTCATGTTTATCATTTTCTTCCCTTTCTACTAACCTAGAAGCAGTCACTTAAAAATTATGCACATATCTATCCTAGCTAGGTGGACCCAAATCTACTTTCATTATGTTGTAGTAAGCTATAGTAGCTTGACCAAGATCTTTTTGTCTAGAAGGATGAGAAATTTCCATAAAAAAGTGCAATTAACCAATTGCTATCCTCCATCAACCTTGATGTTGTTTTGAGATTCTTGGCCTTGGAGATTTTCTATAGAAGTTGTCCTACCATGTTATCATCTAGAAAAATAATAGGTACTATTTTTCTCTTTATGGATAAAGTATTTTATAGTCAAGCGGGGGAAGAAGTAGTAGCACTGAGAGTTTGAGAGGACTTAGGTGTGGTAAACTAAAGTTCCCTCTTCAAAGGGGTAATCTTTATTAAATTTTGTAAGTCAAATGAAAAGGAAGTAGGAGACTTACTTTTCTATGCACTCCCCTCAGTCACATCTTGAGAAAGATGCAGTTGATCTTTAGGGAGATCAACTTCCATTGACCTAATTTTTTGTTCTTGTTCATTTTCCTTCTCCTTTTCTTTCTACTTCATAGGTTGATTTTTTTTTTAGAACCATCCCCACATGTATTTTAAATATTTCATTTTCCCTCCACAAGCTCTTCTCCATCTCTACTATCATTTGGTGATATTGTACATTGTTTTGGGGCTAGAAATATTTTTGAAGAGGATGTCCCTACTTGACTTGGATTTTTTTTCTCTCCTATTTCTTGTCTTCCCTTAGGTTGAGATTTAGTAGCCTCACACTTCTTTTTAGCAAGCCAAATTTGTTTCCTTTTCAAGACCACTATAGTTTTGGTCTCTAAGTACTTAGGCTCCCTTAGACTCCAATCAATAAGCACCATGGGTTGCATTTGTATATTGTTGGTGTATATATGATCAATCAAGTCTATCTCATCATCCTCAACTCCTTCAACATCCCATCCTAACTTGAAGGCAGTGGTTTTCCTTAGGGTCATTCTCATCCAATTCTCCTCCTCACCTCATAATCATCAGAACAATATTCCAAATAATTTTCCAAGTATAGCACATGATGATATCCAAGACCGAGATGAAGATTATTCTTCATAATATTCTTGCTTTCAAAATCAAACCTCATCTCATACATAGAGACATTATACTTTACAATATCCCTCTCAATGTTGAGGGTGTTAGATTAGGACTTACATTGGTAATTCCTGAGACCAATAGGAAATGGAATGCCTACCTTCTACCTTTCCGCACATCTTGTATTAACTTTTGTAATTTGTCTACAAACCTCAATCAAGATGAATTTGTCTTCTACATACTTGGGAAATTTGTGAGGCAGTTTGTCATATCCTCCAACCCTTGGGTAAGTGAATTTTTGAAATTGAATGAAAAGACTACCATACTTGTTGCCAAATTGAAAAGACTACCATACTTGCTTACAAATCAAAAAGACTACCATACTTGCTAGCATGGCTATATCCTTGTGCATATGAGTTATTTATGTTATCATCCATTGATAAAGAGTTTTAGGAGATGTTTATTGGTTGGTTTCTTGGTTTTGGGAATGGATATTTTGAGTTTTATCTTCCTCATCTAGAGAGGCTTACATCCATACTGATATTACTTGATACATTTTTTGTATCTTATCTATGAGATTGAGTGGATGGGTGTTGTAGATTCTTTTCATCTTGGGTTGTAAGGAGATCATACATGACACAACTTAGCACTTTGAGCTGTTGGTAGAAGTACATGATATTATTTACAATTTTCCTCTCTTTTTTATATGGATACTTCTTAGAGGTTCATGTTTGTATGATTTGGGAGAGTTATGGTGACATGTTGTAAGAGAGGATGCAGTTATTTGTGTTTCATGTGTGGATCATTGTGACTATTCTTGGTACTATATTATTTTGATAATTTTCCATGCCTTGTTCAGAGTGTTGATTGGTAGACTTAATATTCCATGATCTATTTTTAGATTTGGCATTACCCATGCAGCGGGAGTTCTCAAATATGTATGTTTTCATTTACATATTTTATACAAGGAGATTTTGATTGTGGTTTATGGGTTGCATTTGTTGGAATGAGTTTACTGATATTGTTGATACGTAGGAGGTATGGATGGTTAGATTTATTAGCATATGTTGTGGATGTTTTTTCCAATCATGTGGGTGTTTACCTTTGATAGCAGCTTGGAGCCTTTGTTATCACTTGGATTTGATGCTTGAATTCTTCAATTGGTGCATCTTCATATTCGATTGTTCATTTTCTTCCATAGGTGGCATGTTGGAGGATGAGAGGAGTTCCTGCTTAAGATTATGGTCACTTTGGTTTTATTGCATGTATTTTGATGGAGCGTGAGAGCATGTTGGAGATTCATGTGGCTTCATGTATGGATATGATGATGTATTTCATTGATTAACCCTTAAGCAATATATACAAAAAGTGGGAGAATGTTAAGATTTGGTGTTGTACACCATTGCATAAAATGATTCATTAGAATGTAATTTAAAAAAAATTAGTTGTGGTACATCTAGGAGATATGGTTAGCCACACTAGGTAATTATTTGGGGCTACTTGTAATGTTATATTGTAGCATCAAGTCAATTACTTTATATGTGGAGACATGGGATAATTATTTAATATTTGAGGAAAGATATTTATTAATGTGCAAACTTAGTACCGAATATTAAATGAGGGGCCAATGGCTTTATGTTCTCATGGTTTGGGGCACATGGTTTTATCTTACCACTTGGTTGTATTTGTGTGAGCTTGTTTCTATATAAGAAAACACATGTTTAGTGGTTAAGGTTGGTTGGGTGAGTGAGCTATCATAATATTGAGTATTTTTTAGGAGTAAATATGTGAAGCATAGTATGGGATTTGTATATTCATGCTTGGACACATTGATGATGCATTGGAGAGGATTGATATTTTAGAAGTATTCTTTGCAACTCTATAAGTGCATATATTGTTTTAGAGTTGAATAATAGATGGGGTATGGATACTTTTGGAGGCTGGATTTTTCCCTCTTGAGGGTTTACCAAGGGCATATCTTGTGTTATCTTTGATCTTGTCTATTTTATCTTTGCATTATGGTTATTCTATCAACTTGTATGCATGTTTTTTCTCTCATGGGGTTATGTTGGAAATGGATTATATGAACCAGGTATTGATGCTTTGTTTCCTAACATTTTGCTAAGTCCCCTCCCCTTATGTGCCTTAGTCATTTTTCCAAAGTTTTTAATTGATCTAATAAGTACTTCATGGGTCATTTTTTGTCAAATTTTTAGCATCCATGGATAGAGCATAAAAGGTCAAGCCCATTTTCTTTTTGAAGTTTTGTAAAATTCCTTATGGTTAAGAAGTTATAAGCTTGCTAGTTGTATCCCTCTATCTGATTTAATCCATTTGACCCATAATTTTCCCATCTAGATGGATTCCCTACTAATGTATAGTTTTAGTCCATTATCCTATATGGTGCAATTCACCATATTTTTCCCAAAAAGGCCTTAAGTGCTAAACAATTGACTATGTAAAGCTTGCAAGAATCTATCTTCCATCTGAACTTCACCACTTCACTCTTTTCTATTCGATTCACTTGGAATTTTCTTCTTTGTGAGAAAATCCTACCCAATCATACATTTGTGATAATTTCCATGTGAACTAGCCTATTTCACATCTTGATAGATTTACCACTAATTTCCACCTATCCACCGATTTCCTACACCCACCTACTGACTTCATCTTCTCTTTGCAGGTATTTTCATGTGAACTTATCTTTTCATATGTACTTATTCAATTCACTTCATTTTCTCTGCTTCTTTCCTCTTGCAAATTTTTCCACCCATCTAAATTTCACCTTCTAAATTTTCTCCATTTATTCAAATGAATTTTGTGCAAGCCTGATCCTCTCCATTTTCTCACATCCGTCCCCAGATGACATCATTTTGAAAGCATCCCACCGTACTTACATCAACATGATGTAATAATTTTTGAAGCTTCCCAATTCATCTCATCCCTCTTTGTTGATGTCATATTGACATCACCCCGTGTTGACATCATATGTGGAAGTTTTTATCCAAACTGGGCATGTCAGTAAGTGTTGATGCACTTGGTTTTTCCACCAATTCCACTTGGAGGTTGATTACCCATCGCAAATTGATGGAACCTTCTAACCCGCATGAAGTTGTTGAAAACTTAAAAGACTAAGGAGATAGTTTTGGATGATCCAATGTGAATTATATGTATTTATCAAAGGTGTATATGTATTTGCACTCAGACTTCCCACAAAACCTAATAGGGGTTTTTTTCCCACTGATGTCAGTTGCAACCCATTTTCTTGCATAGTGCACCTTACGAGGATTTTTTACTGATCTAGATTATCCAAATGGTCATGAAAGTTTTGTATTGATCTAAATGGCCTCCTAAGTCCCATGATGCATAGTTTTGTGTTGCAATGTATCTAATTGTCCTATTTTCACAATTTTGGTTTGTAGTTGCTTCTTTAATGATTTATATGAGAATCAAAGAGTCCTTGGTGGTTTCAAATCCACTAACCAATAATCTATGAAACATTTCTAAGTAGGTATTTTGGTGATTATTATGTCTATTTACAAATTTAAAATTCACCTACTGTCATTACTATTGGTTGTACCCGTGTTTCATCTACCAATATTGATGGCATCACTCTTTCACCCACCAAAAGTTATTGCAAATTACCTTGATCAATCTGATATATTAATTTTGGGGGGGGAATGTTTATCAAACATCTATTAGATGTTGCTACAATAATTCATCCTAGGGTTTCTCCTATTGTTGGGTTTTATTAGAATTTAAACTATCTTTTTCAGAAGGATTGAACTATATAGGAGAGCAAAGGAATAATCAAAGAAGAAAAAACCTGTAGAAGATCAATTACAAAGAATAGTTTTAGGAATACAATGGTTGTGACATGTTATAGGAATATTGTAATATCATTTACTATTTTATTTCTCCATTAGTATGTATGTAAACTCAAAGAACATATTGTCTAAAATATTTTCTTTAGCACATTTTTTTCTATGAGTGTAATTAGTATCAGAGAAATTTGATAGAATTATAAGTTTGTTGTACAAGTTGCAATAACTCTTTTATTTAATTACACAAGTTTGGGTAATTCAGTGAAGGATAACTAAGTGGATAAATCTATGAATGATACTCCTTAATGAATTAGAATAGTAGATCATGCTAGGGTGGTAGGGTGCCTCTTCACTCTCACTTGTAGTTTGTGGATGATACAGCTTTGATGGGTATGGCCAGGATTCAAGAATCCATGAATTTAAGGAAGACTTTGGATATCTACTTGGCTTCTTATGATCAAAAGCTCAATGAGGGAAATTCTTCAGTCTTCTTCTTTAATAATCCTCATCTTATTCAAAGCAGGATTTCTTAGATTCTTCAGTTTCAAATTAGCTCTCTCCCATTGTCTTATCTTGGGGTTCCCATCTCGGTGGGGTCTCTCCTTTAAAATCTTTGGAAAAATGTTTTGGATAAGTTTCATAGGAGGGTTAGTCATTGGACTTGTTGGTGGATTTCATCGGTTGGACATGTGACTCATTTAAAGTCGGTTGTCTCGGCCCTTCCTATTTACATATGCTTTGTGCAGGTTGCTCCCTCATGCTATGTTAAGCTTGCTCATCAATTTTTTTGGGCAGGTAATTTGTCTTCTTTGAAATGGAGCCTTATGAAGTGGGATTTTGTATGCAGGTTGAAGCATGAGGGTGGTCTTGGGCTCAATCCTATGGGTTTGAGTGACCAAGCCTTAGCTACTAAGTTATACTAGGATTGGTGCACCTCCTAGGATCTGGATTGGGCTAGAATTCTCACTCTTAAGTATCTTCTAGGGTTGAATTCTATGGATGTTCCTCGGTATAGCCTTTCGAGGAAGAGGTCCATGATCTGGGATGATCTTAAAAGGGGAAAATCTCATCAAGAAGGGTCTCTTTTGGAATTGTAACAAGGGATTTGATTCCTTTTTCTGGCATGATTTGTGGGATGCGCATCCCCCCATCCTAGCTATATTTCCTCATTTACAACTTCTCTATGATATTTTTCTTGTTGCTAGTTGGAGTAAGGTGGAGGATTTTAAAATGGTTCAAGCTTTGGGTCAAATGGAGGTGATGCATTGGAAGGTTCCACAGGAATGGTTTTCAGTTGGCACTAAGGAGGCTCATTAAGAACTTATTAGAATTTTGGCTAACAAATTATGTAATTCCCTTCTTGGGAGGGATATTTTTGCTTGGGGTCCTGATCCAAAAGAAGAAGAAAAATAGTTGCCTCAGGCTATCTGGAGTTGGATAAATAGGTGTATGGGAGGGCTGGTGTGCCTTGGTGGAAACAATTTTGGAATATTTTTTCCTAGCCTAAGTTTAATTTCTTCTTATGGTTGGTGGTCCAAAATTGGTGTAGGAGCACCTACACCTTATTGACAAAATTTTGATCTCTTGAAGGTTGATAGAGTGAGTCTGGGGAATTTGGAAGGTTTTGAAGTCTTTTTTGCTAAATAAGGTCTAAAAAGACCATTTTTTATGTAATTGGGTAATTTGGAGTCCTAGGAATCAAAAGAGCAAAAATTGCAAAAAGATGTAAAATGTTGTCAAGACAAAAGTTGTCAAAGATGCAATTTTTAGGGAATATGAAGAGTTTAGTAATTCAAAAGATAGTTAGAGGAGTTATACCATTGGTATTTGAACTAAAAATGTATTTAAGGGCCTCAAAAGGCTCGAATATCTATTGTTGATGAATGTATTGAGAATTTCAAATCAAATACCACATTATTTTCTATAAATTTCCTAATTTTCTAAACTTCCCTTATTCTGAATGACCCCATACAGACTTTTAATGCTCTGAGATTCTTTGAATAATATTCAAGTATGTTTTAACTCTCATATGAATCTATTCTGAAGGCTTAACATCAATTTTTGTGTGAGTTCTCCTTGATTTTCTAAATTTGCCTGGTAAAAACCAGTGAAGGGCCTATTTGAAGAATAAATAATGGAATGAGCCTTTCCACCTATTGTCTTGGTCTGTTACTCAATGGAAAGGAATGTTATATGCTATATTAGGTGTTTACATGATTTAGGAAGCAAGAGAAACTGAGTTGTGTGGTTTGGAACGAAGCCCTAAGGGTGGTAACTGTAATTTCCTATGTGAAAATGGTGGTTTAGAGAATGGTTTTGTTGAATTGTTGATGGAAATGAACTTGTGAGGGTTTAGAGAGTCTTTAAAAACCTAATTTAATGTGTTGGATGCAATTTTGAAGTTCTTGGAGCCTTGGATTTGTGATTTTTAGAAAACCCTAGGTTTTTGTAAGGAATTTGAGGGTTTCTTGGATCAGCATCAAACATGACTTGTGTCTATGATTTGATTAGGGAATTTGGTGTTTTGTGTCACAATTAGTGACATTCAAAAGAGTTTTAGTGAAAATAAGGTGATTAGGAGGGACCTCCTTTGAAAAAGTGGGCTAATTGGGTAGCCTATTGGTTTACTACTTTGTGTCAAGGGAAACTTGTGGAACCTATTGGAATGTTGTGTGGGATTGTGTGTGAGCCTTTGAAGGTGTTTATCAGGCCTTTTTATTGCCTTCTCCAAAAGATAAGTCCAAGTGTTGTGGTTTGATGGCTAGAAGCCTTTTTGGTGAGGATTTAAGGCAAGTTGAGAGTTTTGTGTTTAAGGGCAGGTTTCCTAGTTTGTGTTGGATCATTTTGAGTTGGAAGGAAGGTTATTACCACCTTGATTAAATAAAAAATAGATGCCTTACCTAAGACAATTTGTAGAACAAAGGATTTTAGGGCCCTTCTATCTATATTCTATGTAAGAATAGTGAGGAATATTCCTCTCATTTGTTCTTCAAGTTCCTTTTTCTCGAGAGGTTTGGAACTTCTAGTGGAGAGCTTGGAACCATGCTTGTGTTCATGCCTCTTCTTTAGTTGATTTTTGGGATAGTATGGGTAGACCTCCTACTCAGACCTATTTATTAATATTTCTTGGATCATTGGCCCCACTTTTATTATCTAAAATATGTGGTTGGAAAGGAATCAAAGGATATTTTAGGGTGTACAAATGGTGGTAGCTCAGTTATGGAAAAAGTTCCTCAGCAAGGTCCAAGAGACCATTTCTATGAAATATGATTTGTTTGAGGTTGTGAATCCTAGTGATGTGACTATCATAAGGAACTTTAAGTTGGAGGTTGGTGGTATGGGTTCCCATTTTCGTAGAAGATCTTGTCATACCAAGCAGAAAATTCAGTGGGAGGGTAAGTGGACTCCCCCACCTAGTGGTTTCCTAAAGGTGAATACTGATGGTTCCTCTGGGGGGAACCTTGGGCATGTGGGGATTGGTGGCATTGGAAGAGATAGTGGAGGAGGAATGGTTTTTTTCTTTTCTATGCATAAAGGGTAGCAGACCAATAACCTTATCGAGGCCCTTGCAATTCTTCATGTGATGGAAAAAGGGTGTTCCCTCGGTTGGAAAAATATTATTTTTGAAATGAATTCACAAGTTATTGTGGATATGCTAAATGATCAAAGGTTGGAGGGAGCTAGCTGGAAACTGGCTTTGGTGGTTAAGTAGGTTTTGAGATTTTGTAGATCTTTTGAGTTTATCTCCTTTTTTCATATTCCTAGGGAGTGGAACAAAATGGTGGATTGTTTGGACAAGTGGGCTTCAAAGCATGAGGAGGGATGGGATGTTAGAGATTGGGTATTTTGGCCTTCAAATTATGTGGTGGCTTTGGAAAAGGTTATTTTCAAGGATAGGAATATGTAATTAGTTCTATTTGGGGGTCCCTGGGGGAACCCTTGTTGTCTCTTGGATTTCTATATATTTCTTCTTGATATTTCAATAAAAAATTACCCCCTTTTTATCAAAAAAAAATAGTAGATCACTTTCAATTTGTTGTTTCCCTTGCATCTCCTTGTTGATTATGACTTTTTTTCCAAGGATAAGGCACCAATATCTTGCATATATGTTCTCCAGTCATCCACGTCAAAAAAAAAATATTATAAAATCTTTTATTTTCATATCCTTTTAGTGAGTTCATGATATCATTGTTTGCAAGGAACATAGAAAAATATTATCTATGAATCATGAAACTTACCCCAACTTGCAGATGTTCCTAAGGTGTATTATTAGCTATATATGGGGGTACTGATAGTGAATACATTTAGTCTAGTGACAATATTTGGGTCTAATTAGATAGGTTGAGTTTAGCTATCATTTGCATTATTGTTGTTTATCTCAAGTGATTTTCATACCTATTTAGGTATACCTCTAGGAATTCCCACCTAAGTTCAAGTTGATCTCAAAGTGTAGAAGATATAACCCACTCTTGTTGAGTTAGCTTAAAATCCTCCACAATTTTGTTGATGAGTTATTTTACCCACATGATGACAACCCTCGCCTTGTGAGTAGATTTTTTTTAGGAAGTGGAGTATTGATTTTGAGACCTAATAGAATGGCATCATTTTCGGGTCTTAAGTGCATTAGATTTATTTTCAACACCCCAATGATAGAAGCCTATATTTGTGTTTTTTTTTGGTGATTTTGATAACTCGTCAACTCATGCCTAATAGAATTGTTTCGTCAAGGATAGAATCTTTAAAAATTTCTTAACTTCATTTACATAAGTCAAAATTTAACAAGTATTTTGTAGTTTTTATTTTGAGTCACCTTAGTGAGAACTTCAAGGAAATTTTATCTCCCTCAAAGAATGGTGACTCTGTTGTAGAAACCCAATTTTACAAATAAAAACATTTACTATGGATTGAAGAAGACAAAGAGATGAGTTTCCTAAACAAGGAAATATCATAGTCAATACAAGAAATTGGTGTGGTAAATAGAATACAAATGGTGGAGGTAATCCATCTAGAAAAATAGTACTAAGGAGGTTAGAACCTCAGGAAGATGTGAAGATTTTGTTGACCTCAGAGAACAATACTAATATTATTCTAATGACTTTGCAAATCAATTTCCTAGAAGAAGAAAAATAAATTTTAATGAGTATGATGTGAGAAGAAACAAGGAATTGGGTTGAACAGGTAGAGGTGCTCACAAAATTAATTAACAACAAAATTCTCCCACTATTTCTCAAGGTTCCCGGTTTGATTAGACTTTTCATGATGTTAATCAACACATTCAAGTTAATTCTAGTGAAGGAAAGAGATCCTTAGATGAGGAGATAGACCCATATGATGAAGCCATAAGAAGAAAACAAGAACTACTAGATGAGATAGATTAACTAAATCAAGTTCGTTCTTTGGCCACCCAACAATAAGCTTAGAAACAAGGTCAATAAATACCACAACAATAAAATGTGGGATAAAATGTTGGTAACAATCCAAGGAGGGAGACTCAATGATTTTCTCTAGCCAGATAATTGTTCGGAGCTAAGAGATATAGATAGCTACATTTATTTGAGCTTCCAAACTATCCTAACCCTATTCCACGTGCTATCAAAGGAAATTTTCCAAAATTCTAAGGGAATAATGTAGTAACTAGAGAGGAACATTTTAGGTACTTCATCGACATCACTGATGAATATGAAAATGAAGATGAGGACGTGATGATGAATTTTTTCATACATTATTTAGAGGAAAATGCCAAAGAATGGTTTAGAAATATTTTTTATAGTAGTGTTTCTTCCTAGGAAGAGCTTGATGATACCTTCAAGATGTATTATGGTGATAGAATTGATCCAAAGTTCACCATTCATGAGCTCACCACCATCAAGAAGAGCCTAAATGAAACTATTATGGATTTCAATAGCATATTCATCCTAACAATGAGAAAGGTACCTCAACATCTTAAGCCAAACAAATCAATGTGTCTTATGTTATATTGTGGTGTATTTGATTCAAAGATATGATATTGCTTAAGGAATAAGATTCCTCAAACCCTTAGGAAGGTAGATGCTATTGCAATAAATATTGAGAGAAACATGAGAGGATATGGTAAGAATTTGAAAAGGGTTGATGTGAAGTTGGCACAACCAAATAAGATAGCTACAAATAAACCCCTTTCATTAGAAGATAAATTGAATAAACTAATGGGTGCAATGAAGGACCTATGTTACAAAGTAGCAAGAAATTATAAAGTTTTCTCACCTCAAGGAGCATCCACACGCTTTAGTAAAGGGTGGATACTGAACAATAAACCTTATAACACTTATTGGTCTAAAAAACCATAACAATTCAATGGAAGGCTTGCTCAAAAAAATGTGAACTTCAGAATATAGAATAAATATGTGTCTGACCCTTTGACCAAGGAGGTTGTAAATTATTGATATGATAATATGTAGTGTGATTCTTGTTTCCTTCCACATGATCCTTTGAATTGTGTTATTACACTCTCTATGGAAATAAATGAAGAGTTTCACAATGATGAGGGAATTTTTGGGTACTATGAGGACAACATTGACCAATTTGATGGATTGGTCCATTATTATACAAACGATACATCATATTGCAATAATTTCAGTAGGCTTGATCAGATTCTCCAACTTGATGGGTAGCTAGGTCTATAGCCATATCAATTTCCAGCTCATGATTTTGATCATATGAGGTATCTTATGTAGTGGATGTATAAGAGGAACAAGCCTTCAAATGAAGATATTAGAGCTTCTATTGATGTTAATATAGTGCAATCCCAACAGGTATCCAATTGAGAAAAAAACCATCTCGATGAAAACACAAATTCCCAACAAGTCAGATGTAGTGACACATAAGGTTGATACATGTAAATAGAAAGAGAATGTTGATAAAGGACAACAAGTTCCAAAAAATAAGGTTGTTGATAAAAAGAAAATTTCTAAAATAGCAACAAAACATAAAGAAGTATATCCTAAGACTCAGTGCACATTGGTAAAATTGGAAGATACAAATTTTATTCATGGAAACAAAACCGTGAATACAAAAGAGTTTAGGAAAGATGGTGTGGTGATAAACCAAGTTCCTTCTAGCACCCAAAAGGAGAGTGAAATTAAAAATATTCCAATTTTTTCTTCATCTATTCAAATGGTTTCATCATCCCAAGTTCCAATGTGGTGACTATAACACCAAATGTACCCCTTCTACAATACACCCTAATTGATATGGGACTAATTCCAAGTCAAGTAAGAGTTTCATTACCTTTTTTTTAAGCTCTTTAAATCCTTGAACATAGAAATTAGGCTCTATTTTTTATTTTTAAATTTGTGCAAGAGTCGCCAGCCAGTGTTCCAATTGAAGAATAAAAAATGGAAGATATCATAGAGGTGTACATTGGTGCTTTGATACTAAACAACTAACTGACGAACCATGTTATGTCACATTAATAATCAAGTGTTGGATTCTTCATAATTATATGCTTGACTTGGGTGCATCTATTAATGTCATGCCATTGGATATAATGAATGACCTTAGCTTGCAAGTGAAAATTTCTTATGGTAAGCTTTTCCATGGACTTTGAAGAAGTCAACATCATCAAGATGGTAAGTGATGTTAAATTCAAGCTAGTCGCTTACCCATATAAATTTTTCAAGATGGATTTTATAATGGTTAATTGTCCACATAAATGAGGAATATTATTATCACACAAGTGGGCAGCCTCTATTAGCGGCAGTGTGCAAATGGATCTGTCATATACCACAATTCCAAATTGCATGGTGAATATGTGAGGTTGGATAGGAAGCGAATAATCCAAGACAATATTGAAGAAAATAACAAGTCCCCTAATTAGGTAAACATGTTTGATGCTATCATTGATCATGTTCTTGGGACTTGTGATGAAGTGATTTCCCCTATTCCAACTACAACTGATGAAAATTTGAAAGATGGTTTGTGGACTATGTTCTTTGATGGAGCCTTCTCAAGGGAAGGTAATGATGTTGGTGTTGTGTTGATATCTATAATGGGTGAGAAACACATTTTTTCTTTAAGGCTGATATTTTCATGCACAAATAATACTACAATTGAATATGAATCCCTATTATTTGGGTTCAATTTTTATCGTAAGCATGGTGTCGAATGCCTAGACATTCATGGAGATTCTGAGTTAATAGTGTAACAATTAAAGGGTTCATATGCAACTAGAAATAACAAGTTCAAAACATATAGGAACAATATTTGGGACAACATGGAATTGTTTGATGCCATTGGAATTGAATAGCTATTAAAAAATGAAAACCTAGAGGTTGATCCCCTTGTTGTTGAAGAATCAAGGTACAACCCAAATTTAGATATTGTGTTGCTATGAAAAGGTGTGGAATTCCTAGTGAGGTCAACCATACAAGACAACATATACAGTTGGTAGGTATTTGATGACAACCAACACATATATATTCCTAAATGGTATAGATGAATTTGATAATCATTTCATTGATTAGCAACCAATGGTTGAGATAGAAGAAGGAAAAGAAACAATGTTTGGAAATGAAATAACACAACTAAAGATAAACACCATTCTCAAGGGATTATTTACCAATATTTGATAATGAAGATCATTGTAGAAACAAAAATAGATCAACTCATAAAGATGATGTTGAAGGAGTAAATTTAGGAACAACTAAAAGCCCTAAAATGGTCTACATTGGTAAGATACTCAAACCTAATGAGAATAAAATGCTTATTTCCTTGGTACATAAGTTCAAAAAATTATTTGCATGGTCTTATGATGAGCTGAAATATTATAGAGAGGATTTGTTTCAAAATAACATTCCTCTTGAGTCAGATGCTAAATTATTTAAGTAGAAATAGAGACCTATCAACCCTACCCTTTCTCCCCAAATGTAGAAGGAATTAATAAAGATGAAAGTGGTCATAATCATAAAATCCATTAGATATTTTGAATGGATGTCTAATTGCATCCTAGTAAGAAAAAAAAGGGATGGAGAAATAAGGTTGTATGTTGAATTCATAAACCTCAACCTTAAATATCTCTTCCAAGCATGGACCACTTGTTGCAACAAGTCACCAAATTAGAACTAATGTCCATGATGGATGGGTTTGCAAGTTACAACCAAATGGTTGTAAAAGAGTCAAGGTAACACAAGATGATATTTACTACCCTGCGGGGTACATATGTGTATGTAAGGATGCCATTTGGATTGAAGAATGCAAGTTCAAAATTTCAAAAAGAAATAGATGTAGCTTTTGTTAGTCTAGTTGATGGGATCATGGTACTATACCAAAATGACTTGACTACATTTTTAAAGGAGAAAGGTGAGCACTACAAACACCTTAAATTGATTTTTGAAAGATTCTTAGAATTTGGGATTTCTATAAATCTCAAAAAATGTAAATTTGGTGTTGAAGGTAAACTTCTAGGATACATTATGTCCAAGTAAAGGGTGAGAATGGACCATGAAATATTTAAGACCATTAGATTTATACCTCATCCCAAGTCTGTAAAATTAATTCACTCCTTTGGGAAAATCAACTTTCTTAGGAGGTTTGTTCCTAACTTTACTGAGAAGACAAAAGCAATATCTAAATGCTCAAGAAGGGATAGTAAATTGAATGGAGTGCAAAGCTAGTTGAAGTGTTCAAGGATATAAAGCAAGCAATTTATGAGGCCCGCATACTGGTGAGACTAGACTATTCCAAACCACTTCAGTTGTTTTTTACATCATTTTATACTATTTTTGTGATGTTACTATAGAAAAACAAGGATGAATATGAACAGTCAGTATCATTATTTAGCAATTCATTGCAGGAACTTGATTTGAAATATTTAATTACAAAAAAAACTTGCTTATGCTTTGGTAAGAGCTATGAATAATTTTAGGTCTTACTTAGTAGGTGTAAAAATAGTTTCATATGTGCCACACACATATATGAAAGATATCTTCACGCAACAGGAAGCTTCAAGGAAATGAAGTTGGTAGATAAATAAAATCTAGGAGTATGGCATGGACATTCAAACCACCAAAATTTTCAAAGGACAAGGCCTTACCAAACTAATGGTGAATTCCAATTTAAAGGTGGTGGAAGTAAATGAGGTAAATGTTTATGCTCTTGATGTTGTTGCATTTGTCTTGAGTGAGGATATGTGGTATAAAAATATTATCTTTTATTTGGAAAGCATGAATTGCCTAACCTTCATGAGTGAGGCCCAAATGAGAATAATTAAACTGTGTTTGGAAAGATGCATGTTGATTTAAGGTGATATGACGTGAAGGAACCATGAAGGAGTGTTTCTCAAATTCATGGACAATGTACAAGATGAAACAATGATGTGTGAGTGTCACCATGATGTATGTGGGGAACATTATAAGGCCAATACCATTGTGCATAAGATTCTAATTTTATGTTTTTGGTGGCCTTCATTGTTCAAGGAAATAGCCCAAATGATCATAAAATGTGATTCTTGTTAGAATTTCTCAGGCAAGTTGAAGTTTGTCAACTAGTGCTCTTTATTTTCTACATTCATCAATTGAGGTTCCCTTTCAATAATGGAGGATCAATTTCATGAGAGAAATACAAGAAAAATATAGCATTGGATATAAGTAGATCCTAGTAGCCACACATTATTCACCAAGTGGGTTTAGGCTATTCCAACCCGAAATGCAACATATAGGGTGGTAATCAACTTCCTAATCAACAATATTATAACCATTATTGGGGTTCCAAACAAAATTATTGTTGATAATTCTATGTGCTTTAGGTTAATAGAAATAAAAAATGTGTTCTAAACTTGGAGTTGACCTACTATATTCTTCTTCTTACCACCCCCAAATTAAATGACAAGTAGAATCTAGTAGTAAGAGTTTGATGAAGATTATCCTAAGGACCCTAAATCATAACAAGAAGAGATGGTATGATAAATTAATTATGATGTGTGGGTTGATAGAGTCACTATCAAATAAGCCATTGGATGCAACCCATTTGAACTAGTTTATGATGCATATGCTAGGATGTCTACCAGTTTGAATTTGTACCAATTTTTGCAAGATATTAATGATGATTAGTGTTATGATGTCTCCCTTCGGGTCATGACATTACTATAAATAAATGAGAAACAAAGAGAAACTCATGAAAGGAGTGTGTTGGCAGATGGTCAGCGCTCCCCTTGGGATTCGTGACATGGACTAACCGCCTCTCATGGATCTGTTAACTCTAACAGTTGTATCGGGCATTAATAGGTCAATCTTTTGGTGTAATGGAAACTATGGGCCAACAATTGGTATCAAATCCAAAGGTGTTGGGTTCAAATCCCCTCAGGTAACGCTAAGGGGGAGTTTATTGGTAGATTGTCAGTGCTTTCCTCAGGATTTGTGACATGGACTAACCGCCTCTCATGGATCCATTAACTCTAGCAGTTGTATCAGGCATTAACAGGTCGATCTTTTGGCGAAATGGAAAGTGTGGACCAATAGAGTGATCAACATAAGTAGATTATGAAGAATCTACATAACAAAAAGACATCACTAAGAGAGTTCCAAGTTGGTGATTTAGTTTTGATGTGGAATGCCAATTTTGAAGATAAAGGGAAATAAGGAAAATTTGAACCCTTATGGCTTGGACCATATGGAATAGCTCAAAGGTATAACTTTCATGCATATCATCTCATGGATCCTCAAGGAGAATTGATAGAGTTTTTTTTTCATAGACAACATCTAAAGAATTACTTCTCAAGAGTAATGGTGCTTCAATTTTTTTATTTCTAGGATTTGAATCTTAATTTTCCATTTTGATTTCATTTCCAAGTAGTCTTATTTCCCTAATTGATTTGATATGGTGTTTTCACTTGCTAAATTTTGATGGTTTTTCAAATATTCAAAGTTGTCATTGTGCCTATAAGAGGCACACATCCCCAACCAAAGAAATTGTTGGGGATCAGATTTATTTTACCCCTCATGCTTCATTCCTTTCCCCTTATGTTCCTTAGTCCTTTTTCCAAGTTTATAATTGATCTGATAAGTACTTCATGAGTCATGTTTATCAAAATTTCTAAGCACTAGTTGATAGAGCATAAAAAATCAAACTTAGTTGTCTTTTTAAGTTATCCAAAATCCCATATGGTTAAGAATTTATAAGCTTGCAAGTTTTATCCCTCCATTTGATTCAGTCCATTCGACCCAAAAATGTCCAATCCAAATGGATTTCCCCACTAATGTGTAGTTTTGTTCCATTCTCCTACATGTTGTAGTTCAACATGTTTTTATTACAAAGGAATTCAGTGCTGAAAATTTGATTGTGTCAAGCTTGTGAAAATCCATCTTTATTTCAAACTTCACCTCTTTGCTCTTTTCTATCTAGTTCACTTGAAAAAAATTATTTGCAGGAAAATCCTATCCAACTCAACATTTGTAAGCACTTCCATGTGAACCAACCCATTCCACATCTTGATGGATTTCCTGTTCATTTCCACTTACCCACTAATTTCTCGCACCCACTTATTGATATCATCTTCTCTTTGCGAGCATTTTCATGCAAACTTCTCCTTTCATATGCACTTGTCTAGTTCAATTCATTTTATTTGCTCCTTTCCTCTTGTAGACCTTTTCCACCCATCTGAACTTCACATTTATAAACTTTCTTCATCCTATTTAGATGAATTTTCTTGTAAGCCTGATCCGCTCCATTTTCCCACATTTGTACTTGAATGACATCATGTTAACATCATCTCACCTTGCTTACATCACATGACATCACTATTTTTTAAGCTTCCTAATTCATCGCATCCCTCTTTGTCAATGGCATGCTAATGTCATTTGTGAAACTTTTTATCCAAATAGACATGTTAGTAAGTGCATATGTACTTGGTTTTTCTGCCAGTTCCACTTGGAGGTTGATTACCCACCACAACCCAATGGATCCTTCTAACTCACATGAAGTTTTTGAAGACCAAAAAGAGTAAGGAGATAGTTTTTGGGCAATCCAATGTGAACCAAATGTATTTCTCAAAGGTTCATATGCATTTACACTTGGACTTCTTGCAAGAACCCAATAGAGGTTTATTTCTTGTTGATGCCAATTACAACCTATTTTCTTGCATAGTGCACCTTGTGGGGATTTTCTATTGATCTAAATTATATCCATATGATCATAAAAAAAATTCATTGATCTAGATAGCCTCCTAAATCCTACAATGCATGATTTTGAGTTGGTAATTTTGGTTTACGATTGCTTCTTGGATGATTTTTATGAGAATCAAATATTTGTTGGTGGTTTCAAATCTACCAACCAAAAAATTATGACCCATCTCTAGGTAGGTATTTTGGCTCCTATTATGTCTATTTATAAATTTCAAATTCACCTACCATCATTACTATTGGTCATGCCTATGTTTCATCTATCTACATTGATGGTGTCACTCTTTCACCCACCAGAAGCTATTACAAATGCCCTTGATCAATCTAATACATCATTTTTGGGGGGAATGCTTATCAAACATTAATGGATATTGGTACAGTAATCTGTCAAGTAGGGTTTCTCTTGTCGTTGGGTTTTATTGCATTTGAACTATCTTTTTTAGAAGGATTGGATGGTACAAGAGAGCAAAGGAATAATCAACAAAGAAGAATTTGTAGAAGATCAATTACAAAGAATATTTGTAGGAATGTATTGGCTATAATAGGATGTTACAAAAATATTGTAGTATCATTTAATATTTTATGTCTCCATTACTGTGCATGTAAACTTAAATAACATACTAAGTCTAACATGTTTTCTTCAACACATTTGCTACTACAAGTGTAATCAATATTAGAGGAATTTGATAGAATTCTAAGTTTTTGGTGCAATTTGAAATAACTCTATTTGATTGTATATGAGTTTGGGTAATTCAATGAGTGATAACTAAGTAGATAAATTTGAATGGTCCTCCTTGATGATTTAGAATAGTATACCACTTTCAGTTTGTTGTTTCCCTTGCATCTCCTTTTTTATTATGACTTTGTTGCCCAAGATAATATGTTCTCCAGTTATCCACATCAAAACAAATTTATAAAATCTTTTGTTTTATGTTCCTTTTAGTGAGTTCATGATATCATTATTTGTAGCAAACATAGAAAAACCATTATCTATGAATCATGAAACTTGCCCCACCTTGCACACTTTTCCAAGGTGTATTATCATCTATATATAGGGGTATTGATGGCTAATTTGTTTATTCTAATGAAAATATTTAGGGTTAATCAGATAGGTTGGGTTTAGTTATCATTTACATTTTTTTATCTTAAGTGATTTTTTTACCTATTCAGGTATACCCCTAGGAATACCCTCCTGGTTTTAAGTTGAGCTTGAAGTGAAAAAGATATAACCCTCTTATTAATTTAGATTAGAATCCTCCACCATTTTGTTGATGATAAATTTTACGCTCATGATGAAAACCCTAGCCTTATTAGTAAAATTGTTTCTAGGAAGTGGAGCAATGATTTTGAGACCTAAAAGTCTCTAAAAATAAACTAGAGGAGAAAGGGAGAAATAGAGAAAGAAGAAAAGGAAGAGGAAAAATAAAAGGAAGAAGAATATGATACAAACACAATATTGGAATCAAAGTAATTAATTACTTCACCTAAACAACAAGTAGCCAATCTAATGAGTAAGATAAATGAATATTTATAAAAATAAAAGAAACTAAAATTTACTAGTGATAAAAGTCCCAAGAATAGTTATGCATAATCCAACAAGACCTTAGATTGTTTTCACATAGACATCACTAATCCAAAAGATGGAGTTAGGAGAGGCTTTTACTAGTAATATTAAGCTTGATTTAATGTAAAATATATCACATTAGAAGACAACACGGAGAATATGGTTCAACTGATATGACAACAACCAGATATACAAATAGATTCATCAATAAATGTAGCTACTCAACTAGAAGGAGTAATATAGGGAATGTTAAATCATATAAGAAATTGGGAGAAAAAATATATATCAGGAAATAGATTATAGTGGCATATGAAAAGATAAATTAATCTAGTTATAACAAAAATGGAGAAATGGTTGAAATGACTTGGACCAATAATTGAAGAAGTTGGAAGATGCTTGTGGTAACATCTTTTTGTTGTATCAATATTGCACCAATTGGCCACAAATTTCTATGGCCCAAAAGACTCTAATAAATGTAATGGAAACTCATTTTTTTATAGTCCTAAAGTGACTATAACTTTATTAAAGATTTGGATGGATCATAGCAATAACAACTCCAGGATATCAAGAATCAACATACCAAATATAGAAAATGGAGAATGAGGCCAATAACACAAATAAAGGAGTTGGGATTGGAAGAAAATATAATGCTTAGCACTATTATCTAAGCTTCTCCAAGAAGTATAATAAGTTATTCTTGCACCAGTATAATCAACTATCTTAGTGACTATGGATAGAGGATGTCCAAAAAATTCAGCTATGCCACTAAAATTTTATTATATGATAAAGAACTGGGATGAGAAGTATGAGAAAATAAAGGACTCCTATAAAAACATACTACCCTAGAACTCACACAAATATAGAAGAGGATTTCTTGAGGAAAATACAAAGGTTTGATCGATAAGAGGATGTTGGTAGGAAAAACCACACCACCACTCATTATGTTAGAAACTCAAAAGTGCGACCTAGTGGAGGTCAATGGTGTAAAACTACAACAGTGCCAAAATTTAATAGGAGTTAAATCTACACAAGATAAAGAGAGTGAAACTTACCAAAAGGTTAGTGCAATACCTTAAATCACTCTTTAGCACATCTAAGAGATATCTCAAGGGTGAAGGACACATCTCTCTTTGTACATGTGTATATATGAACCACACAATGATGGGATAATATGTTTATGGGGGTATGTGTGAAAAGTTTATGTGAGGAAAAGTAGTTAGTTATAAGAGAATATACATATGCATGTGTGATTGGTATATTTATGCTTATGATAAAGAGCATATAATTTATAAATAATATATATGAATTTATGTACAAATATATCTTATGGTGCTAATAAACATATAGAATTATTTGAATTCCTACTTTATGTATATGTTATCTACCGCATTATTTATGATTCCCTTTCTTTTGCACTTCCTTTGGGTTAATTATTTGACATAATAAATCCTAACTTCATTTCTATATTTTATTGTCAATACAAATCATGTGATAAGACTAGGTAGTTTGTCTTGTTTCTTAAACTTAATAATCATATTATTTATACATCTAATAGTTATGTCCCTCTTGTATTTATGGTTTCTCCTTTAGATATTTATCTTGATAAATATTTCTTGGTGATGTCTAGTGATGTGATTTTACTTGATCATGGTTTTCCTTTAGTTTTTCATGTTGTGGTTAATGATTTAATGATTCATGATGTAATCATGCATGTTAATGGTTGTAGTATAAATTATGTTCCTAACACACTAACTACTTGTGATTCTATATTGTGTGATGATGATCTTACAACTATTGATGCTAAAATTTATTAATCTTATATTTATTCTAGGAATATTTATGTTTCTTTGTTATAAATGATGACTCCACTAATGAGGGATAATGTTGGATGTTGTGGTTGAGTTGCTGATATGTGGTTGTCATTGATGTCAACACTATTAGCATCATTGTATTGAAGGTTGTATATGTCGAGGATATTGAGAAAATTGTTAAAAGAAGAGTTGTAGGTTGCCAGTGCAAAAGTGAAGGTCATGAAGGTATTTTGTTTTGTATGTTGAAGATCAGTTGTTGTGGACTAAAGGGTTTATTTTTTAGAGTATTTAGTTCATCTACCAGAAGTTTTAGAGGTCCACGTGAAGATTTGATTATGCTATGAACAGTTGTGTTCTGACAGTATTTTTGTGGTCTTTGTCAGTGTTCCTGATTGAAGTTTATGTGTTTCTGATAATTTTTGTTGTTGTTGATATTTCTCTATTAGTTTTTTATGTTTGTGGATGTTTCTAGATCATTCTCCATCATTGTTGTACATCCGCGTTGATCGGTGTGCTCGTGGTCAAATATTTTTTGTGTGCATGTTTGGGTTTTCATGTTCTGGGCCAACATGTTGGTGGTAACGTGTTGCGGATCCTTGGAGATTGAAAATTGAAAGTTTGGCATGCCCGTGGATATTGTTTTAGGTTGCATCATTGTATTGGCCAATGGTGTTTAATTTGCATTAAAAATTTAATTGTTAATTTGGGCCAACATTGTAAATATGTTTTTTTTCCGACTAAGTGATTGATGTAATTCCATAATGAGGATATATATGAATGATTGGTTTTGCGAAGTTAGTGTGTGTGTGGTGTGAGAGAAGCCAGAGATAGTACAAGTGTGTGATAATGATCTATTCATTCGATTATAGAGCAGAGTGAGAGTGAAGAGTGAAGGATTTTTTCTATGCTTATTTGGAACTGTAATGAGGCTTGTGTAGAAGCAATTTTCTCAGTTCATACCCTCCAGATTTAATCCTATTTTGTATTGTTGGGAAGTGAGCCCCTATTGTATTTGAGCAGTGAGCTCGAGGTAGTGTGCCTAAAATTCATGTGCATTCCCCTTTCTATTTTCATTATACTTTTAACAGGGTATAATATTGTGGACTAACATCCACCGTGGTTTTTCCCCTAATAGGGTTTCCATGTAAAAAAAAATTGGTTTTCTCTATGTTTCTGATGTGTTGATTGCTTGTGGTTTACTGTTCACTCATCAGATCTGAGATTAAAGTTAAGTAAAGATTGAAAAGTTTAATATTCTGTGACAACTGATTCACCCCCCCTCTCAGTTGTTTGTCCTTGTTTTTCCAACAATTGGTATCAGAGCCAGTTTCCTCTAAAGAAGTTTAAAAGCTTGAGGTGATCTGTGATGGAATCATACAAGAAGGACAGTCCTAGATTCAATGGAACGAACTACTCACTGTGGAAAGCTAGGATGGAGTTTCATTTGAGGTGTATTGGTGAACCCTACTGGAAGATTACTAAGAATACATATGTTATTCCCCAGAATGGTCCTTCCACTGCTAATGAGATTAAAGAGGTTGAGAATAATGTCAGGGCTATGGAAGCATTGCTGAGTGCTCTAACAGATTCAAAAAAGACAAATGTGATAGGTCTGAAGATAGTTCATGAGATTTGGATGAAGTTGGAAACTTTGTATGAAGGATATGTACATGTGAAGATGGCTAAGCTATAGAGTTTGAAAGGCAAGTATGAAAATTTGAAGATGGGTGAAGATGAAAATATTTCTTCTTTTATGCAGAGAGTAAATGAACTAGTGATGGGTATTAGATGTGTCGGTGGTACCCTAGAAGAGGAAGAAATCGTAGCTAAAGTGCTCAGATCATTGCCTCCCTCTTACAAAGGAAAGGCTCATGCTATTGAAGAAACTAGATCATTGATGAATATGACAAGAGATACACTGATTGGTAAACTTGCTACCTTTGAATTGAGTGAATTTGGTGAATTTGTTCCCAATACTGAAAC
Source organism: Sequoia sempervirens (assembly GCA_007258455.2). Lineage (NCBI taxonomy): Eukaryota > Viridiplantae > Streptophyta > Pinopsida > Cupressales > Cupressaceae > Sequoia > Sequoia sempervirens. Next base: position 67,698 of record VDFB02275314.1, on the reverse strand, counting down.
TACATTTAAGGCTATTGTATCTAGAAGAAAGAAGCAAAGATATGATCTAGGGCAATCTTCTAGAAACTCATTCAAGTATGAAGAAGAAATAAAACAACTTGAAGATGAAGAAAGAGAAGTAGAAGAATTGGAAGCACTGATTGTCAAGAAAGAAGGCATAGGACAAGGTAAGTATAAAGGAGTGTTTCCTATTAAATGTTTTTCCTATAGTAAAATAGGTCATTTTGCATCAAGATGTCCTGAAAGAGTTCCTAGATCTAAGCCTAATAAGTCTAGATTCCAAAAGAAATATTACTATGCTGAAGAAGGAGTGACTGATGATGAGTCTGGTAAAGAAGATAATAGAAATGAAGATGAATGGGTTTTCATTGCTACCATTGAAAATAGTCCTATGGCTACTAAATCTGCTAAAGTTGAGAAAGCTCTTGCAGCCTGAATTGAAGATAAAGATGAGTGGGTTATTGACAGTGGATGCTCACATCATATGACTGGTGACAAAAGAAAATTTTTAAGTCTAGAAAAGTATGACGGTGGGGTTGTAAGATTGGAGATAACAATGCTAGTGTGATTCATGGCAGAGGATCTATTTGTCTTGGTGGTAAGTACAACACTGATGATATTCTTTATGTTGAAGGGTTGAAGCACAACTTGTTGAGTTTTGGAAAGATGGTGGACAAGGTTTATGATCTTCAGTTCAAAGATGGAAGATGCGGGATACTTGGAAGCTCTTGAAAGATAATTGCTTCAAGTAAAAAGATAGAAGGTAATATTTTTCACCTAAATGCTACTAGTGAAAGTTGCTTAATTGCTCAAGTAGATGAAAGTTGGTTATGGCATAGAAGGCTATGTCATGTGAATTTTGATAACATTGTCAAAGTAAGTTCCACTCAAGCAGTAAGAGATCTACCTAAGCTAGTGAAGCCTACAAACACAATCTGCAAGGAATGTCAGATGGGAAAACAGACTAGAGTCTCCTTCTAGAGAAAACAACATCATACAAATGGTTTCCTAGAGCTGGTGCATGTTAATCTCTGTGGTCCCTCCAGAGTCAGAATTCTTCATGGTGAAAGGTACTTTATGTTGCTTATTGATGATTATTCTAGGATGATATGGGTAGCTTTCTTAAGAGAAAAATGTGAAGCATTAGAGAAGTTCAAAAGTTTCAAAGCTATGGCAGAGAATGAGAAAGGTATGAAAATCAAAAGCTTAAGGACAGACAGAGGTGGTGAATTCACCTCCAGGGATTCTAATTCCTTTTGTGAAGAGAATGGGATCAGAAGACAGTTATCTTCCCCCCGAACCCCACAACAAAATGGAGTTGCAGAGAGGAAGAACAAAACAATTATGGATGCTGCTAGAACAATGATGATAGAAGGAAATGTCCCTCACATCTATTGGAGTGAAGTTTTAAGCACTGTTGTGTAGACTTTGAACCAAGTAAATGTCAATGGTAATTCTAGTAAGACTCCTTTTGAGCTATGGTTTGGCTATAATCCTACTATTAAGTATTTCAAGATCTTTGGAAGTAAATGCTATATTAAGAGAGATGAGGATATAGGAAATTTTGATGCAAGAAGTGACGAAGGAATCTTTCTAGGTTACTCTACCAAAAGCAAGGCCTACCGATGCTATAACAGAAGACTAAGAAAGATGGTTAAAAGTGAAAATGTCGGAGTTGATGAGGACTTTTCTAGATCATCTAGATATTGTGGATATGATTCAGATGAAGAAAATACAAATCAAGGGAAGAATGCTTAGACACATAATCAACTTCAAATTGTGTCATATGTTTCGGTAAAACAACTTCAATTTGTTCTGGTAAATCAAGTCAGGAAGGAGAGACAAGTACAAGTGTAGAAGAGAGAACAGTAGAACCAGAAGCTCAAGAGAGTCGTAAAGTTCCAAGGTATGTAAAGTTAAACCATTCCAAAAATCAAATCATAGGAGATAAGAGTAAAGGTGTAAAAACTAGAAGGAAGATAGCAAAAGAGTATTGCCAAATTTCCAAGATTGAACCTAAAGATGTCAATGAAGCCTGCAATGATGAACACTGGATGGAAGCTATGATAGAAGAACTAATGCAGATTGAAAAGAATGATACATGGAAACTTGTTCCCAGACTTGAAGATAAAAATGTGATTGGTACTAAATGGGTCTTTCGGAATAAGTTGAATGAACAAGGTGAAGTGGTCCGGAATAAAGCAAGATTGGTATGTAAAGGGTATTCACAAATGCAAGGTATTGATTTTGAAGAAACATCTTCCCCTATTGCCAGAATTGAAGTTGTTAGATTATTTCTTGTTTATGTTGCATAGAAGAACTATGAAGTCTATCAAATGGATGTGAAGTCAGCCTTTCTAAATGGAGAACTAGAAGAAGAAGTTTATATTGAACAGTCGAATGGATTTCAACTAACTGATAAGGAAGACATGGTTTTCTGATTAAAAAAATTTCTATATGGACTTAAGCAAGCCCCCAGAGCCTGGTATGCTAGACTAGACAAATACTTACTGAAGCTTGGATTCAATAAAGGTACTACTGATAGAAACTTATATTTCAAGTTGGATCATGACAAAGAATTAATTATTGAGGTCTTTGTTGATGACATTATTTTTTGGGGGAGATGATAATCTGTGTATGAAGTTTGCTGATGAAATGAAGAGTGAATTTGAGATGAGTATGATTGGAGAGATGAAGTTCTTTCTGGGACTACAAACTTTACTCAGTTACAAAAGGGGATCTTCATATCTCAATCCAAATATGTGAAAAAGGTGTTGAAGAAGTTTGGCATGGAAGATTCAAAACGTGTTGGTATTCCCATGGTAACTGGATGCAAGTTAACACAGAATGATGATTATCCTAAGGCAAATCAAACAAGATATAGATCAATGATTGGAAGATTGCTCTATTTAACTCACACACGACCAAACATTATGAATTTTGTATGTATGGTTGCTAGATTTTAGGCTGATCCAAAAGAATCTCATGTGACTGTTGTAAAGAGAATCTTCAGATATCTAAAAGGAACAATTGATTTTGGACTTTGGTATCCTAAGGATGATGATCTTACTTTGAGTGCATATACTGATGTGGATTGGGAAGGAGATGTAGATGACAGGAAAAGTACTAGTGGTGGTACCTTCTTCCTACGAAATAAGCCGGTGTCTTGGTTGAGCAAAAAGTAGAATTGCATTTCTCTATCTACTGTTGAAGCAAAGTATATTGTTGCTGCAAAAAACTATACTCAAGTGATGTGGATGAAACAGATGTTGAAAGATATTAGGGTGGTATATGAAGAGCCTATTGCCATATACTGTGACAATTCAAGTGCAATAAACATTTTGAAGAATTTGGTGCTACACTCTAAGACTAAGCATATATCCATCAAGTTTCACTTCTTGAGGGAGAAAGTAAATGAGAAAGAAGTTAGACTAGAGTATGTGCCTACCAAAGAACAGGTTGCAAACATTTTCACTAAGCCATTGTCAAAGGATACTTTTCAATATCTCAGAGAAATGCTAGGGGTGATTATCCCTCTTGATAAGAACTAAGAGATGCATTTACTTACATCAATCCATATACTTCAAAGCTATATTTCTTGATTTGGATTGATGTTTCCATGGTTGCTACTCAAGGGGAGCAGTCAGATGTGCAGATATGTGGTTCAAAGCTTGTATGTGGGAAGATAATGCTTATCTTTTTCATTGATGTCAAAGGGGGAGAAGAGTTATGTGAAAAATTGTTGCCTATCTAGGGAAAAGAGCCTTGTGGGGAGAAGACCATGTAGAAGAGGTCAAGGAAGAAGAGTCAAAATATAAGGGGGAGTAAGTGTTGATTGAGAGTTGTGTTGATGGTGTTTTTCACATCATGTTTTGACATCAATGAAAACCACGTATCAGCAACACAACCAGACAACAGATATGTGGTTCAGAGCTTGTATGTGGGAAGATAATGCTTATCTTTGTCATTGATGTCAAAGGGGGAGAAGAGTTATGTGAAAAATTGTTGCCTATCTGGGGAGAAGAGCCTTGTGGGGAGAAGACCATGTAGAAGAGGTCAAGGAAGAAGAGTTAGAATCTAAGGGGGAGTAAGTGTTGATTGAGAGTTGTGTTGATGGTGTTTTTCACATCATGTGTTGCCATCAATGCCAAAGGGGGAGATTTTTGGATGTTGTGGTTGTGTTGCTGATACGTGGTTGTCATTGATGTCAACACTATTAGAATTATTGTATTGAAGGTTGTATATGTCGAGGATATTGAGAAATTTGTTAAAAGAAGAGTTGCAAGTTGCCAGTGGAACAGTGAAGGTCATGAAGGTATTTTGTTTTGTATGTTGAAGATTAACTATTGTGGACTAAAGGGTTTATTGTTGAGAGTATTTAGTTCATCTACTAGAAGTTTTAGAGGTTCGCGTGAATATTTGATCATGCTATGAACTGTTGTGTTCTGACAATGTTTTTGTGGTCTTTGTTAGTGTTCATGATTGAAGTTTATGTGTTTCTGATATTTTTTGTTGTTGTGGGTATTTCTCTATTAGTTCCTAATTTTTTTGGATGTTTCTAGATCATTCTCCATCGTTGTTGTATGTCCGCGTTGATCGGTGTGCTCGTGGTCAAAGATTTTTCTTGTGCATGTTCGAGTTTTCATGTTCTTGGCTGACATGGTGGTAACATGTTGCAAATCCTTGGAGATTGAAATTTGAATGTTTGGCACACTCGTGGATATTGTTTTAGGTCGCATCATTGGATTGGCCGATGGTGTTTACTTTGCATTGAAAATTTAATTGTTAATTTGGGTCGACATTGTAAATATGTTTTATTTTTCTGGCCGACTAAGTGGTTGATGCAATTCCATAATGAGGATATATATGAGTGGTTAGTTGAGCGAAGTTAGTGTGTGTGTGGTGTGAGAGAAGCCAGAGATAGTCCAAGTGTGCAATAATTGATCTATTCATTTGATTACAGAGCAGAGTGAGAGTGAAGAGTGAAGGAGTTTTTATGTGCTTAATTGGAACTGTAATGAGGCTTGTGTAGAAGCTATTTTCTCAGTTCATACCCTCTAGATTTAATCCTATTTTGTATTGTTGGGCAATGAGCCCCTATTGTATTTGAGCAGTGAGCTCTAGGCAGTGTGCCTGAATGCATGTGCATTCCCCTTTCTATTTTCATTATAATTTTAATAGGGTATAATATTGCAGACTAACATCCACCGTGGTTTTTCCCCTAACAAGGTTTCCACATTAAAAAAAAATTGGTGTTCTCTGTGTTTCTGATGTGTTGATTGCTTGTGGTTTATTGTTCATTCATCAGATCTAAGATTAAAGTTAAGTAAAGATTGAAAATTTTAATATTCAGTGACAACTAATTCACCCCCCCTCTTAGTTGTCTATCCTTGTTTTGCCAACAGAAAATGCTAGTTAGTATGAAAATGTGTCTCTACCTCATGTTATTTTGGATCCTATACTTTATAGATTTCATATTATTACAGATAAATTAATTGAAGGATTTAATGATAATATAAGTGATTATCATAGAGGTGTGGGTATACATTTAGAAAAAATCATGTATATTATGCCTATATCAATGATGTCATCTTTCTAATGTATGAAATTAGATTAAATTTAGATGACTAAGAGTGACTATAGATCATAATCTTTCCACATCAAGATATTTTCATGTGGTTCCAATCACATATCTTTATCTTGTAATTCAAGAAGACCATGTGGTTAAACACTTTGTTCATAAATTTGAGTATGAGCACATCAGTCCACCACAAGTAAAATATCAAAGGATTTTAATGGAATGTTTATGCCTCCACACGTGATATTGAATTTTTTTTACAAGACCACCTTCTTAAGTTACCTCCATCAAGCCTATTAATACATCTATACTTTATTCCAAAATTTTATATCTCATTAATTTTGTGACTATGATCAACTATACGGATATACCATGGGTACATGTGTGACACCCAAGAAAAAAATTGAGATCATATTAACACGAACATGATAAAATTTGAGGTTATTAACGTTTATGTGTGCATAGCTTTCCCACATCATCATGATTAAGAATATTCTCCCAAGGCTATTGATAAATCATCTACATCTAGTCCGCCATGTGGCACACACCATGAAGAGAAAGATAAGGTTTACACCTAAATAAAAAATGGCACCATTTATGGTGGTGTGCTTTTTAAGACACATAATGATAATCCAAGTGAAGTAAAGGTTCCAAAAGATACATCTCGATATACTTGTCAAGTACAATCAAAGGTTAGATGTATCTATAATTATCTTAATCTAGGGAAAAAGCTAGGGGCATCTTATGTTCTTCATCTTTCATGCACAAAAGATGAGTATTACTATTTTTTCTTATTTTATCTTAGATCTATTATGCTAAAGTTTATCAAGATTGTATGCACACTTTATTAGATTTATGATTCACAAATCTTTTCATTTCCATGTTATAGTTTTTATCCAATTCATTTATCCTTCCTTGATTTATATGTATTTGTTATAGGGTACACACAAAATCAAGGGACATATTATTACTAATTATTCATAAATTTTGTATGCATTTCACAAGTGGACTCTAGATCATTGATTTGGTTATTCCACTTCTAGGTGTGTGTTTTCACCTTTTTATACTTTGTTATTCTTGGTTCATGTAGATTCACATGCACATCAAAGTGGGAAAAAAATATAATGGTGAAAAGTGCATAACTTGCACTTATACCATTTATTTTACACCACTTCAAGTGGGTGCTTCAAGTACTTGGTCTTGGTACATGTTTTAATTTATTTGCCTCCCCTACCCAAAATTACCACTTTGACCATCTAAAATAGAATTGAATACATTTGTTAATATGTATCATTATTGAGATTGCCCTTTCCTTTCTTAGGTTCAAATCTTCACTATGAGATTTCAACTAGTTCATTTTATAATTTATAAATTTGACACCAAATATTTTAAATTTAGATATAATTAGAGGCCTAATACAACCCATTTTTAATTAGTTTCCCTCATTCCAAAGCATTCAAATTGTGTGTATGAATCAAATATAAAATGATCTCACTCATAAGTCATCATAAGGAAAGCATAATAATGCATCATCGTATATTCCTACACAAAATCACCCAATTCTAGAATCAAAGATCTTAGGAGCACTCTTGTTTATGTCATTGTACCACTTTGCATCAACATATTTTGATTATATTTGTATTTTTGTCTACAATTCTACAACTCTAGTTCTTGTACCGGGTCTTTGCATCACCCTTTGGCACTACTATTCCAAGTTCCAAATTACACTCATTTAGAATAATGGAAATGCATTCATTGCATGTTTTCTTCATCTCTTTTATAAAAAATGTTAATTTAAAATTAGGGGTTTTTCATAAGTAGAATATGCTCACTTAGTTGTTCCTAAACACCATCAATTTTGTTAGGAAATGATGTATCAATACCCAAATCATCTAATCCATTTCCTACATAACCCCATGAGAGAAAAGTTTACATACAAGCTTACAAAATAACCATAATGCATAGATCAAAATAGACAAGGCATAAGATAACACAAGATATACCCTAGGAAAAGCCTCAAGAGGGAAAAAAACCCAACCTCCAAAAGCATCCATACTCCATCTATTATTCAACAATAAAATAATATATGCACTTACAGAGTTACAATGAATACTTCTAAAACATCAAGCCTCTTGAATACATCCTCCATGTATTCAAGCATGAATCAACACATCCCATGCCACGCTTCACATATGCACTCCTTAGAAAGACTCAATAATGACAGTCCACTCACCCAGCCAACCTTAACCATTAAACATGTATTTTCTTTTATAAAAACAAGCTCACACAAATACAACCAAGTGGTAAGACAAAACCATGTGCCACAAAACTATTGACCCCTCATTTAATATTGGATACTAAGTTTTCACATTATTATATACTGTTTTCAAATATTAAATTATTATCCTATGTTTTCCACACATAAAATAATAACCCAATGTTACAATACAACTTATAAGTGACCTCAAATAATTACCTAGTGTGGCTAAACACACCTCCTAAATGCACCACAACTAAATAATTATTTAATTACAACATTATAATAAATCAATTTATGCAATGGTGTACAACACCAAATCCTAACAAATTTATTATTGTAGGTCTATACTTTAAGTTGAAACTCAATTTACAAGTACAAAGTGTTATAAATTAATAGTTTAAATATATGATCTAGGCTCAAATCTATAAGTGTGGAGATCATTTTCTCAAGCATGAAATCAACCTTAGATCACAAACAGTTCTAATCTTCACATATCGTAATCATCTTAATTTACTAATCTCAAATCTCAAATTAAAATTTAGATATGAATTACCCTCTTCCTAACACCAAAATACACATTTATTTCATTTATTACTATTTCATATGCACTCAAATACAAACTTTTAATAGCAAAACTAATTATTTTATTTGAAAATAATCTTTTATTATTTTACTTTTTATATAAAATTAAAAATTACTTTCAATATGGTAAGATTACAAATATGAAATTTGCCAAAGGACCACTTGGTGAGTACTTTCACACACCTTTGCCACCCATCATGCTCAATGCTCCCCTATTCTAGACATAGTGCTCTCTCTAAGCAAAGTAAAAGAAAAAGTTGGTGTCCACTCAAAGCACAAGAGATTATATAATCCCCAAAAGTGGGAAAAGGAGGGACCTCATATGTAAAGTGGTATGTTTATCCCTTACTTGAGGGAAATGTATTCATATAACATTCTCCCCATAAAATTAGTGAAGTATAAACTTTATTCTTGTTTGCATGGACCTATCAAATGGGTAGATTTATTAGTTAAGTATAACATTTATTCTTGTTTGATTTGACCCCATAAAGTTCCATCAATTCACTTCATGCATCGTAAGTTGTAAGTTAGGTCAAATGTTAAGAAAAGTCCATACAACTTCATCATAGGTTTACATGGAGAGCATAAAACAATTACTTTATTCTTTTTGGTTAAACCACCTCATTACCTACCTTCTACCTCCATAAGCAAATGGATAACCTAACTCTTTCAACGTTAGTTGATAATGATTTTAAAAATAAATTGAAATTATAAAATTAAATTTTAAAAAGTAAAATACAGGTTATCATGAATTACGAGATCTACTCTCCTTTTCATTCACATAGTATCGGAGAGTGTTTCGTGCCAATCATATGGAAAAAAAAATTCTTAAGTATATATAATAGTTCATTTTTTTTAAATAAATGTATTTAAAATAACTATACTAGTTTTATTTAGGTTGTCTACTTTATTTTTATTTGAAGGTTAGTTTATTTTACTTTTGAAAAAATCCCCTATAATTCTTTTGTTTTGAAATGTGTTATAAATATAGTTATATATTATTTTTAATAGTTTCATTTATAAACATTAATACATATTTTAAATTTATAATATTTTTCTATAAAATAAATAGTAATTAATTTATAATATATTTTTAATTGTTTTTTATTAAATAAAAGAGATTGACAGCATAACATAAATTTATCTATTTATTTTACATTTATGTGTTTTATTTATATTTAATGAAGTTGGTTGTATCTTTAATTTTATAAAAATATATGTCAATTGTGTTTTGATTTTTATGTACTTAGTCACAATATTATTTTATGCCTTGCTATTATTACAGAATGCCTCTGGCCATAATTATGAATTTGCATATATTATCATATTATTTATATTATTTATGTAAATAATAAGTAGAAAGAGATTATATTGAAAATCTTTGGGATATTGCTCCTTCTAATTTTGAATTTTGATAATGTATGTGAGTGGTTAAATACATTTAACTTTATAGGTTGTTTTGTGCAATAGATTCTATATGAGGGCATATTAAGAAGCATGGTGAATACCACTTGGGTCCCCCATGGTGTTAAACTAGATGCTATCTTGAATTTAACTAAATGTTTTTCCTCTTCCACTTTGTGGAATCTAACCTTGTGGACATTATCATTCAACATGGCCCTTGCTATGTTTGTAACTTACTTTTAGTTTTTGTCCCTTGACTAGGGATTTTGTTATGTTTGACTACTAGGCCCTTAAGGTGCTTACATGGGTTGAATTTTCAGTTTTCCTTTATCTTATTGGTCATTTATGAAGTGTATTACCTCCTCTCTAGGAAGGTAGTATATGTTGAAACAAACAAGTTTTATTCAACCCATCTACAACAAAGAGTTTATGTGGAAACATGCATCTCTTGGAATCTTAAGGAAACTATTTACATATAGATTGGTGATATGCACCATGTGCAATGCATTTTGTATATCATTCTTCCTAACACCTTATGTACAAGTGCAGATCCTCTTAACATAAAGTCAAATATTGTCCCTTAATCACTTGCAAGTGCAAACCAACCTCTAAATCATCGAGTGAAATGCCTCAGGCTAAAAAATGATGACATTGGGACTAATGTTAGCAACTACAAAGATGGTAGCAATGGGCCCAACAATCACTCTCAATCTAACAACACAAGAAATAAAAATGGTGTGGCTATTAAAGACCCAAATCCTTTAGTGCACCCTTGGCCTAGTACTAGTAAGAAAAACGAAGTTGGTAATGGTGGTTCAACTAGACATTTTTTCCTTTCGATGGACCTTCAAATTAGGTTAGAAAGCCCTATTATACTAGAAATCCACTCCTTGTGAATGTTTTATCTAATATAAACTTGGTGCTTCAAACCTCTTATCCACTAAAGGGTAATAGGTTTTATCATATCCCTCCTATGATATCGAAGAAGGAGAATGTGCTCCTAAAAATTGACATTGTAATTTGGAGAGTTTTCTACATAAAACTAGAATTGATTTGTGTGAAAAAATATTTCTACTTCATAGGGATTGGAATTTGAGGAAATTCCCCTAGACCCTCACTTTTATGAACCAATTTTCATGGAATTTCAAGGGTCTAATAGACCCAAACAATAAATAAATTATATTATATTTTTTATTGAGATTTACTCCTTCAAAATTCTTTGTCATCAAGAGATCAATATTGTTGGTTTTTTCTCTTTATCATGTAATATGCCATTTTTCCGAGTGTCTATTTCTACTAATCATGAGTAAGGACCTACGAGTGTTGTAACATTAATATATGTCAAGTGATACTCTCACTATGTTACACATTGCTACAACTCATCTAATAGGGCTTTATAGGTCCTCTTCAATATTTGATAAAAAAGCCTTTAACATTATTAAGATATAAACATTAAATGTGTAATATAAAAGACTCTTCTTTGGTGGTGGCTTGCAAGTGAGCTACTCAAGGATAGCTTGGTGGGTCTTTAAAGACAACTTCAATATTGTGGTGATTGCTTCTAACAAGCAGTGTTTCCTTTCGATATGATAGAACACAAAACACTAGCAAAAGGGAGATTAGGTTTTATACATGAAAAAAATTGCTCCTTTATAGTTCTAACCTTGGATACCAAAGTGTTTCTTCTATTTGATACACCTAATCCAACCTACATAGTGGTTTCACAAGCTTAATGTAGCAACTTGATTGTGTTATGGTTTTGGTGTAATCATATTGCTCCTTTTTCATTTATTATTATCTCTATTAAGTTGTTACCAAATTATGATATTTTGACCACCCTCTAGTCTATTTCTAACTTGAATAGGGTCTGCATACACCCAAAATTAAGAAAAAGTATTTTTTGAACACATTTTTGCTTCATTATAAACCCATACAATTGGTACATATCTAACACTTTTGGAATCTTGTACCTTGTTTGAATTGTGATACAAGTTAAATTTATTCATATTAATCTAGAAGATTAGTATAAGAAGGCCTTCACCACCCCTTGGGGTACTTTCTGTTATGTGGTCATGTCATTTGGGTTAAAGAATGTAGGTGCAACTTACCAATGAGCGATGACCTTGATCTTTCATGATTTCATTCACAAAATTCTAGAAGACTACGTTGATGACATCTTGGCTAAGTCTATGACTCATATGTATCACCTAGAAAACCTAGTCCATCTTATTTTTGAAAGGCTTCAACTCTATAAGATGATATTAAATCCCCTTAAGTGTGTTTTTGGCATTGACGTTGGAAAATTTTTGGGATTTATAATTTCTCATTGTAGAATCGAAGTCAACACAAATAAGATTGGTGTGGTCATTAACATGCCTCCACCTAAAACATCTCTAAGCTGCATAGTTTTTAGGGGAAGATTCAGGTAATTCATAGATTCATATCTCAGTTGGTTGATTTCACCCTTCCCTTCACATGTTTTCTAAAGAAAGGTGTTCGTTTATGATGGGATGATGAGTGTAAAAAATATTTTGAATCCATCAAAAGTTATTTGGCCAATCCTCCTATCTTAATGTCGGCTATGCAGGATATACCCTTTCTACTTTATCTCACTATGTCACCTTATGCATTTGCAACTTTGTTTGCTCAGTATGATGATGATGGTAAGGAAAGGGTGGTCTACTATATTAGTCATGTTCTTGTTGATTATGAAACTCATTACTCTGTCATGGAGAGACAATGTTTGGCTCTCATCTTTGTAACGCAAAAGTTAAGACATTATCTTCCACATGTTGAAACTCATTTCGTAAAAAGTGATCTTCTGAAGCATCTGTTCAGTAGAACCGATCTTGTTGGGAGATTAGTGAAATGAATAATATTGATTTTTGAGTTCGACATCAAGAACTTGTAACTCATAAATCCATTAAGGGTCAATCTATTATCGATCAACTAGCAGAAGTTTCCTCATCTCACTCTTTCCCTAATCTCATATTTATTTCTAGATGAAGACCTTTTTATGACTAATCTTGAAATCGTATGGGAGATGTATTTTGATGGATCAAGATGTCAAGCTAGCTCTGGAGCGGGGGTAGTTCTAATCTTGCTTGAAGGAAATCCAATTCCTCTATCCTTTCGATTGGAATTTCATTATACAAACAATATTGTTGAGTACAAAGCCCTTATTATTGGCTTTCGTGTCATGATTGCATTACACATCAAACATCTTCACATACATGGTGATTCTGAACTCATTGTAAACCAAATCACAAGATTGTATCAAGCTAAGAAAAATAATATATCTCAATATCAGGACTTGGTCTTATCCTTGCTTGATCGCTTCTCCTCTTTCATGATAGTGTTCCTAGGAGAAAAAACCGACATGTGGATGCCATGGCGAGTGCTACCTCCCTTGTGCCTTCAGATAAGGATATAGAAGAATACCATTTTGTGGTAAATATTGTTCACTCTCCCACTATCTTAGATCAACCCAAATTTGAAATTCTTATGTGTTCTCACATGGACTTGGAGGAGTGGTATTCTAACATTTACAATCATCTAAAGATTAGAAATTTTCCTAATGATGTGACTAAAAATTATCACACTAGGAAACGAAAGCTCACAGTCTGATATGTTGTGTTGTCAGATGTTCTTTATCAAAAATCTTATAATAGTTTACTTATATGATGTTTAACTAAAGAGGAAATACCCCTTTCCCTTAAGGAAGCCCACTCAAGCTTTGGGAGTTGACATTTTGGTGGTAAATCCTTGGTGCAAAAATTGATTCATATGGGATACTTTTAGAAAACAATGGAGCAATACTCTTTTTCCTTTGTCAAGAAGTGTCCCCAATGTCAACAACATAGTCGTCTGATTCATGCTCTTGCTCAAGATCTTCAAAATCAAACTTCTCCTTTGCCCTTCACAAAATGGGGATTGGATATCATTGGTAAAATATCACTTCCTTCTTAAGGGACATATCTTTATCATCGCTACTATAGATTACTTCATGAAATGGGTTGAAGCTATTTCGCTTCGGACCATGAACATTGAAGCCATTTGCAGATTTCTTTTGAACAATATCATTGCTCACTTGCAACTCCATTGACAACTAATCCCTTTGTCCAATGAGGCTCATCACATCAGTAGTCCTCTAGACGACCTCTACCTACGCCTCCTCGTATGCTTTCCTAAGGTGTGTGATCAACTTGAAAAGATGGGTGTGTCACCTCGCTGAAGCTGGTTTGTATGCCTCTAGGATAGTCCCCTAGATCAACACGACTGGGGCCACCTCTAAGATGCACTGCATGATGAATACAGTCTACTCTTGTGTGTCCACTACAACCACAGAGAAAGTGGACTCATTAGTATCGCATGATATATAAAACATGTACACACACACACATATATACGAAATGAAACTGAAAGTACTACAAAAGAAATAACATAAATAAATATGATACTTTGATCATCAGCTTACCAATGCAAGTCAGGGGGAGGAGAAACGTTGGGTCCTATGCCTCCTGTGTTGGATGTTGTGATGCTGCTATGATCACCAAAATAACGGGCACTGATGGCACCACCGCTAAAACTGGGATGGTTGGTGGAGGGGGTGACAACCTCTACTACCACCTTGACCTAGTCGCCATTATGCTCGCCTCCTCAGCCTCATCGTCTTTGCCTCCTCCTCCTCATGTTGACACTACCTCCTCTTAGACACTACAATCTACCCTGGGGACATCTGTTAGGAAAACTAGAGTGGGACCATGTCGCTGCCACCAAGTCCTATAGCCCACTACCACACCCATGTCATCTATGGGCATTGGAGGATGGTCTCGATCATCTACCTCATCGTCAGTCGAGATGATGTAGGCTATGGTGGGACGCTGACAATCACCCAGTCTCACGATGCTCCTCACTACTCGAGTGTACAATGAAACACTCAACCAGATGGTCTATACAATGTCAAACTGTCACGCCACCCGGATCCAATAAAAAGGTGCAATGATAAAATTTGTGTGACCAATCAAAAAATGATCATGTTACATATTTTGTAGTTGTTTGTATTATCAATCCATCTCATACCTCTATATAGCTGCCATCTAATTTGGTCAACTCACAAAGTATCAATTTGAAGTCTCTAAAACTATAAGTCTCCATATCTCCACTGGAAAACAAGCTCATACCAATATTCTATTGGAATGTTGTGATCTTTGACCCACAAATATTTGGCTAGTCAGGTGCAAGTGAAGTGAGTGAATTCCCACACCTAAAATAGCATGCACACGATGAGGCTCGTGTACTCATAATGCATGAACTTTCCTAGCTCGTGGTACACGTGTGCCAGTATGCTCTAGCCCCACACATAAATGGTGCATCACTCCTCCATCTCTCTAATAGTAAGGATGAGGCCCTAATGAAGGTGAGATCCTTTCCCATCCATGGTCACCCGCATGGAAACCATCACCACCATCACCCTCCATAGGAGGGGGACCACCACGCTGCCTTGCTCAAACCAGCGAATGTAGACATGGCATGTCCCATCTTCAGGGTTTGTGCACCTTGTATAGTATCAAATGCCCTCAAAAGACTCCTAGGTTGAGCACATCTCATCCAAAGCCACCTATCATCCACAAATGGGGAGGCCAGTGATACAATAGACGTCCTCCAAGGTGATGGCCATCTCACTCATTGGAAGGTGGAACATGGAGGTGGTCGATTCCCACCACTCCATCAAGGCCATCAACATGTGATCATGCTAAAGCATCTCCTACATGGTATAGGCATACCATAGGCCTACATGATGGAGATGCCCCTCATTGTTTGGGGACATGTGTTGTGCCTGGTCACAGATCAACCATATAACCCGTCGGCCACCATGCTCTCTCATCTTTGGATAATTCTACAAAATGGAAAAAGACTTGAGTCAGATCTCTCTCTACACCAAAATCTTCTAAATTCTACAACAATTTTTTTCTAAGTGTGACCTATAGGATGCAAGCGCACCGCATAAATGTTTGTGTGTTGCGCTTATGTCTGAGGTCCACCATTGAAAGCTAGTTGGATGCTAGCACATATGGCAAACACCAACACAACTAAAGGTCCCCAGTGCATAGGCAGGACGCCTGCGCTCCTCGATTTAAAAAAAATTACTAAAAAATCCAATAAAATGCATCAAAATGAGGTTTTTTGACTCACCCGATTGATTGTATGCCCCTCAGCAACTGCCCAACGTATCTGCTCTATCCGTGGGTCCTCCAACTCTCATCTGCAAAGAATTTTTTTGGATTTTCTCTCACAAAATATAGCAAATATCTCATAGTGAATATTGAAAATGACCCGCCAGTATTGGCATGGTGTGATGGTTTATAGGTGGCATTGTTGTTCTTGCCACCAAGGTTCAAACCCCGTTGGGGTGTTATTGTTGAATGGTTGTATCCGGTTCATAGCTCTGGTCAAAAGCATTTACCCCTTTTAAAAAAAAGGAATATTGAAAATGACCCTTCTAGAGGCCCACCTGGGTATATATAGGCCCCTCCATGGGCCATTTTTCTTGGCAATTATGGTCCCATCATTTTTCCTGCTTTTACCCCACCATGCAAGGGTAAAAATTAGGAGGGAGCATATACTCACTTCTTCATCATATTTTTCTTCTGAACCACTGGATTTTTCTTAAGCATTCTTCTCACCTTGGTAGCTTCTTCTGATTTTTTAACTAACTTAAATTTGAGTTTTGTAGAACAAACTTTCACGTCAGATGTTGTGGTTTCTCACTGAGCTTGATCACTGGGGGCATCATCAATACCTTCTTGCTCAACCTCTGTGACCTCTATAGTATCCTTTTGGCATGCAAATCCATTAAAAAAATTCAAATTTTTGAGTTTTCTCTAATGTTCTACTTTCTACTTTAGTATAGCTGATTTTTCCCAAAGATTAGCTCACTAAAGTGGGGGAAAAATGTAATGTCATAAAATTGCACCTCATGGTAATTTCACATTTATGTATTTGACCCTTACATTTATGGTGCTTAGCCCCTATTATGACAAGAACCTTATGGGTTGTAACTTCATGATTTTGACCCCATAAGGACCAATGATGAAGTGATAGCAGTCTTGTTGGAAAAACAAGGACAAACAACTGAGAGGAGGGGGTGAATCAGTTGTCACAGAATATTTAAACTTTTCAAACTTAGCTTAACTTAATCTCAGATCTGATGAATGAACAATAAACCATAAACCATCAACACATCAAAAACATAGAGAACATCGAGATTTTTTACGTGGAAACCCTGTTAGGGGAAAAACCATGGTGGATGTCAATCCACAATATTATACCCTAGTAAAAGTATAAAGAAGAATAATGAGAATGCACATGCATTCAAGCACACTGCCTAGAGCTCACAGCTCAAATACAAGAGGGCTCACTACCCAAAGAAGACACACTGTCTTACAGAAATTCAAATTAGATCCGCAGGGTATGAACTAAGAAAATAGCTTCTACAAAATCCTAATTACAATTTTGGTTAAGCATAGAAACACTCCTTCACACTTCGCTCAAACTTCTTCACACTCTGCTCTACAATCGAATGATTAGATCACTATTCGCACATTTTCTCTTCCTCTGATCTCACACACACTTATGCACACTTCACTTTGCTCAAACAATTGCTCTTATATATCCACAACATGGATTTGCATCAACAACTTTGTCGGCTAGAAGAAATATGAACATATAAAACATATACACAATGTCAGCCCAAATTTACAAGTAAATTTTCAATGTGAATCAAACACCATCGGCCAATATTATATTGTGGCCCAAAACAACATCCTCGAATGTGCCAAACATTCAGATTTTAATCTCTAAGGATCCACAACACGTTACAACCACCATGTCGGCCAAGAACATAAAAACCCAAACACACAAGAGAAAAATCACTGACCATGAACACACCAATCAACGTGTACGCAAACAAAGATAGAGCATGATATAGAAGCATCCACAAGCATCAAGAAACACTAGAGAATCATCCGCAGCAACTGAACTCACAAAAATCACTTGATCTTCATTCAAGAACATGAACTAAAGTAGCAGAAAAACTTTAAAATACAAATCCTCATAACTTGCTCAAAACTTCACGCGAACCTCTAAAAATTCTGGTGGATAAACTAGATACACTCAGAAAGAAACCCTTTAATCCAAAACAATTGATAGTTAACGTACTGATCACATTGATAGACTAATCTTCACTTCTCCACTAACAACCTATAACACTTCTTATTACAATTTTCTCAATATCCTCGACATATACAACCTTCAATACAATAATGCTAATAGTGTTGACATTAATGAAAATCACATATCAGCAACACAACCACAACATCCAACAATCTCCCCCTTTTGCATTGATGGAAAAACATGATGTGAGAAATACCATGCACACAACAACACTTACTCTTCCTTCAGTTTTGACTCTTCTCCTCAACTCTTCCACTTGGTCTTCTCCTCACAAGGCTCTTCTCCTCAAATAATCACTAGATTTTCACATTACTCTTCTCCCCCTTTGACATCAATGGAAAAGGCCTCTTCTATACAAGATTTGAAACGCATATTTTCACATTTGACTACTCCCCCTGAGTAGCAGGCACCACAACATCAATCTGGATCAGAATATGATCATGAAGTGCACAGATTGATGCAAACCAATGCATCTCTAGTTCATATCAAGAGGGGCAATCACCCCTAGCATCCCTCTAAGATACTCAAATGTATCTTTTGGCAACAGCTTGGTGAAAATGTCTGCAATCTATTCTTTGGTAGGCACATACTCCAGTCTAACTTCTTTCTCACTTACTTTCTCTCTCAAGAAGTGAAACTTGATTGATATATGCTTGGTCTTAGAGTGTAGCACCGGATTCTTTGATATGTTTATTGCACTTGATTTTTCATAGTATATGGTCGTAGGCTCATCATATAACCTTCTGATATCTTTTAGCATTTGTTTCATCCACAACAATTGAGTACAATTATTTGCAACAACAATATACTCTGCCTTAATAGTAGATAGGGAAATAGAGTTTTGATTTTTACTCAACCAAGACACCAGCTTCTTCCCTAGGAAGAAGGCACCATCACTAGTGCTTTTCCTGTCATCTACATCTCCTGCCCAGTCTGCATCAGTATAGGCACTTAAGATAAGATCATCATCTTTAGGATACCAAAGCCCAAAATCAACTGTTCCTTTCAGATATCTAAAAATTCTCTTTATAGTAGTCACATGAGATTCTTTTGGATCAGCTTGAAATCTAGCAACCATACACACAACATTCATGATTTCTGGTCTGGTCTAAGTTAAGTAGATCAATCTTCCAATCATTGACTTGTATCTTGTTTAATTTTCCTTAGGATAATCATCATTTTGTGTTAACTTGCATTCAGTTACCATGGGTGTACCAACAGGCTTTGAGTCTTCCATGCCAAACTTCTTCAACAATTCTCTTACATATTTGGACTGAGATATGAAAATACCATTGTCCAATTGAGTGACTTGCAATCCCAGAAAGAACTTCATCTCTCCAATCATACTCATTTCAAGTTTACTTTTCATTTCATTAACAAACTTCATACATAGATCATCATTTCCTCCAAAAATAATGTCATCAACAAAGACTTCAATAATCAACTCTTTATCATGATCCAACTTAAAATACAAGTTTTTGTCAATAGTACCTTTATTGAATCCAAGCTTTAGTAAGTATTTATCCAATCTAGCATACTAGGCTCTAGGGGCTTGCTTGAGTCCATACAGTGCTTTCTTCAATCAGCAAACCATGTCTTCCTTATCAGTCAGTTGAAATCCATCTGGTTGTTCAACATATACCACTTCTTCTAACTCACCCTTCAGAAATGTTGACTTTACATCCATCTGATAGACTTTACAGTTCTTATATGCGGCATAAGCAAGAAATAATCTTACAGCTTCAATTCTGGCAATAGGAGCAAAGGTTTCTTCAAAATTAATACCTTCCATTTGTGAATACCCTTTACATACCAGTCTTGCTTTATTTTGAACCACTTCACCTTGTTCATTAAGCTTATTCCGAAAGACCCACTTAGTACCAATCACATTTTCGTCTTTAGGTATGGGAACAAGAATCCATGTATAATTCTTTTCAATCTGGATCAATTCTTCATAGCTTCCATCCAGTGTTCATCATTACAGGCTTCACTGACATTGTTAGGCTCAGTCTTGGAAACTAGACAATACTCTTTTCAATCCTTCATCTAGTATGCACACCTTTATTATTATCTCCTATAATTTGGTTTTCAGAATGATTTAGCTTTACATACCTCAGAATTTTAGGACTCTCCCGCACTTCTGGTTCATCTGTTCTTTCTTCTGCACTTCCACTTGTCTCTCCTTCCTAACTTTCTTGATTCACCGAAATAATTTGATCTTGATTCTATGTCTGAGCATTATTCCCTTTGTCTGTACTATCTTGCTGGTCATCTAAATCATATCCACAGTATCCCTCATCAACTCTGACATTTGCACTTTCAACCATTTTCCTCAATCTTCTATTATAGCAATGGTAAGCCTTGCTTTTAGTAGAGTAACCTAGAAATATTCCTTCATCGCTCCTTGCATCAAACTTTCCTATGTCCTCATCTCTCTTAATATAACACTTGCTTCCAAAGATCTTGAAATATTTAACACAAGGCTTATAACCAAACCATAGCTCAAAAGGAGTCTTACCAGAAATACCATTAGCATTTACCCAGTTTAGAGTGTACACAACAGTGTTTACAACTTCTCTCCAATAGATGTGAGGCACATTTCCTTCCAACATCATTGTTCTAGCCACATCACCAATTGTTATGTTCTTTCTCTCTACAACTCCATTCTGTTGAGAGGTTCGGGGAGCAGATAACTGTCTTTTGATTCCATGCTCTTCACAAAAAGAATTGAACTCTGAGGAAGTGAACTCACTACCTCTATCTAACCTTAGGAATTTGATGTTCAGACCTATCTCATTCTCTGCCATAGCTTTGAAAATTTTGAACTTCTCTAATGCTTCACATTTATCTCTTAAGAAAGCAACCCATATCATCCTAAAGTAATCATCAATAAGCAGCATAAAGTACCTTTCTCCTTGTAGACTTCTGATTCTAGAGGGACCGCACAGATCAATATGTACCAGCTCCAGTATTCCATTAGTATGATGTTGTTTTCTCCAAAAATAAACTCTAGTCTATTTTCCCATCTGACATTCCTTGCATATTGTGTTAGTAGGCTTTACTAGCTTAGGTAGATCTCTTACTGCTTGAGTGGAGCTTACCTTGATAATGTTATCAAAATTCACATGACACAACCTCCTATGCCATAACCATCTTTCATCCATTTGAGCAATCAAACGACTTACATTAGCACTTAGGTGAAATATATTACCTTTTGTCTTTGTACCTAAAGCAATTTAATTTCTAGAATTTCCAAGTATCCTACATCTTCCATTTTTGAACTAAAAATTGTAACCCATATCCACCATCTGTCCAACACTCAACAAGTTATGCTTCAAGCCTTCAACATAAAGGAAATCATCAATGTTATGTTTACCACCAAGACAAATAGATCCTCTGCCACGAATCACACTAGCATTGTTATCTTTGAATCTTACAACCCCATCGTCATATTTCTTTAGATTTACAAATTTGCTTTTGTCACTAGTCATATGACGTGAGCATCCGTTGTCAATAACCCACTCATCCTTTTCTTCAATTTGGGCTGCAAGAGCTTTCTCAACATTGGCACATTCAGTAGCCACCATACCATTTTCCTTGATAGCAATGAAAGCCCATTCATCTTCATTGTCATTTTCTTTATCAAATTCTTGATCAATCACACCTTCTTCAGCATAATAGCATTTCTTTTCAAATCTAGGTTTGTAAGGCTTGGACCTAGGAACTCTTTCAGGACACCTTGAAGCAAAATAACCTATTTTTCTGCAAGAGAAACATTTAATAGGCAACTTTCCTTTATACTTACCTTGTCCTTTGCCTTCTTTCTTCACAATCAATGATTCTAGCTCTTCTAGCTCTTTTTCTTCTTCTTCAAGTTGTTTCATCTCTTCCTCATACTTGAATGTCTTTCTAGAACTTTATCATAGATCATATCTTTCCATGTTTCTTCTGGATACAAAAGCCTTAAATGCAGATTTAGTCTTAGGGGCAGAATCACCAAATTCACTCAACTCAAAAGCAACAAGTTTACCAATCAACATATCTCTTATCACATTTGTCACTGTTCTAAGCTCTTTAATAGCATGAGCCTTTGATTTGTAAGAGGGAGGAAATGATTTGAGCACTTTAGCTACAATTTCTTGTTCATCCAAGGTACCACCAGCACATCTAATACCCATCACAAATTCATTTACTTTTTGCATAAAAGAAGAAATATTTTCATCTTCACCCATCTTCAAAGTTTCATACTTGTTTTTCAAACTTTTTAGCTTAGCAACCTTCACAAGTGCATCTCCTTCATACAAAGTCTCCAGCTTCTTCCAGATCTCATGAGCTGTCTTCAGATCCATCACATTTGTCATTTTCGAATCTATCAGAGCACTCAGAAAAGCTTCAATAGCCCAGATATTAGTCTTAGCCTCTTTAACCTCATCAAGAGTGGAAGGACCATTATGAGGAATAACGTATATGTTCTTTGTAATCATCCATAAGGGTTCACCAATACACCTCAAATGACATTCCATTCTTGCTTTCCACATAGGGTAATTTGTTCCATCGAATCTAGGATTGTCCTTCTTGTATGATGTCATCTTGGATCACCTCAATCTTTTAAACTTCTTCAGAGGAACTTACTCTGATACTAATTGTTGGCAAAACAAGGACAAACAACTGAGAGGGGGGTGAATCAATTGTCACATAATATTTAAACTTTTCAAACTTAACTTAACTTAATCTCATATCAAATGAATGAACAACAAACCATAAACCATCAACACATCAGAAACATAGAGAACACCAAGATTTTTTTACGTGGAAAACCTGTTAGGGGAAAAAGCATGGTGGATGTCAGTCCACAATATTATACCCAGTTAAAAGTATAAAGAAGAATAATGGGAATGCACATGCATTTAGGCACACTGCCTAGAGCTCACTACTCAAATACAAGAGGGATCACTATTGGATGTTGTGGATGTGTTGTTGATATGTGGTTGTCATTGATTTCAACACTATTAGCATTGTTGTAGTGAAGGTTTTATATGTCGAGGATATTGAGAAAATTGTTGAAGAGTTATAGAGTTGTTGGTTGCCAGTGGAACAGTAAAGGTCATGAAGGTGTTTTGTTTTGTATGTTGAAGATCAGTTGTTGTGGACTAAAGGGTTTATTGTTGAGAGTATCTAGTTCATCTACCAGAAGTTTCAAATGTCTGCATGAAGATTTGATCGTGCTATGAACAGTTGTGTTCTGACAATGTTTATGTGGTCTCTGTCAGTGTTCCTGATTGAAGTTTATGTGATTTTGATCATTTTTGTTTATTTGGATGCTTCTCTATTAGTTATTGTTGATTGTGGATGCTTCTAGATCATTCTCTATCTTTGTTGTACATCCACTTTGATCGGTGTGTTCATGGTCGAAGATTTTTCTTATGTGTGTTTGGGTTTTCATGTTCTTGGCCAACATGATGTTTGTAACGTGTTACGGATCCTTGAAGATTAAAATTTGAATGTTTGGCGTGCTTGAGGATATTGTTTTGGGTCACATCATAACATTAGCCGACAGTGTATGATTCACATTAAAATTTATTTGTAAACTTGGGCCGATATTGTAAATATGTTTTATACTTTTGGCCGACTAAGTGTGTTGATGTATTTCATGTTGTGGATATATAAGAGTATTTGTTTGAGCAAAGTTAGTGTGTGTGTGGGTGAAAGAAAAGTAAATCCAGAGAAAGAGAAAGTGTGCAAACATTGATCTAATCATTTGATTGCGGATCAAAGTGAGAAGAAGGTTGAGTAAAGTGTGAAGAAGGTTTTTTGTGCTTAACTAGAACTATAATAAGGATTGTGTAGAAGCTATTTTCTTAGTTCACACCCTATGGATCTAATCCAAATTACTGTGTATTTTTGGGCAGTGAGCCCTCTTGTATTTGAACAGTGAGCTCTAGGCAGTGTGCCTGAATGCATGTGCATTCCCATTATTATTCTCATTATACTTTTAATAGGGTATAATATTGTGGACTAACATCCACCGTGGTTTTTCCCCTAACAGGGTTTCCACGTAAAAAAATCTTGGTGTTCTTTGTGTTTTTTATGTGTTAATTGTTTATGGTTTATTGTTCTTTCATCATATCTGAGGTTAAGTTAGGTAAAGTGTGAAAAGTTTAAATATTTTGTGACAACTGATTCACCCCCCCTCTTAGTTGTATGTCCTTGTTTTGCCAACAATTGGTATCAGAGCAGGTTCCTCTAAAGAATTTTAAAAGCTTGAGGTGATCTGAGATAGCATCATACAAGAAGGACAATCCTAGATTCAATGGAACAAACTACTCATTGTGGAAAGCCAAGATGGAATGTAATTTGAGGTGTATTGGTGAACCCTTCTGGAAGATTACAAAGAATATATATGTTATTCCTCAAAATGGTCCTTCCATTGCTAATGAGATTAAAGAGGTTGAGAATAATGTTAGGGCTATGGAAGCTTTGTTGAGTGCTCTAACAGATTCAGAAATGACAAATGTGATAGGTCTGAAGACAACTCATGAGATTTGGACGAAGTTGGAAACTTTGTATGAAGGAGATGTACATGTGAAGATGGCTAAGCTGCAGAGTTTGAAAGGCAAGTATGAAAATTTGAAGATGGGTGAAGATGAAAATATCTCTTTTTTTATGAAAAGAGTAAATGAAATAGTGATGGGTATTAGATGTGTTGGTGGTACCCTAGAAGAGGAAGAAATTGTAGCTAAAGTTCTCAGATAATTTCCTCCCTCTTACAAAGAAAAAACTCATGCTATTGAAGAAACCAAATCATTGATGAATATGATAAGAGATACACTGATTGGAAAATTTGTTGCCTTTGAGTTGAGTGAATTTGATGAATTTGTTCCCAAGGCTGAATCTGTATTCAAGGCTACTATATCCGAAAGAAACAAGCAAAGATATGATCTGGGAGAGTGTTCCAGAAAGTCATCCAAGTATGATGAAGAATTGAAACAGCTTGAAGATGAAGAAAGAGACGTAGAAGAGTTGGAAGTACTGATTGTAAAGAAAGAAGGCAGAGGACAAGGTAATTATAAAGGAGTGTTGCCTATTAAATGTTTTTTCTTTTAGTAAAATATGTCATTTTGCATCAAGGTGTCCTGAAAGAGTTCCTAGATCTAAGCCTAACAAATCTAGATTCCAAAAGAAATGTTACTATGTTGAAGAAGGAGTGACTGATGATGAGTTTGATAGAGATAATGGAAATGAAGATGAATGGGTGTTCCTTGCTATCAAGGAAAATGGTCTATTGGCTACTGAATCTACTAAAGTTGAGAAAGCTCTTGCAACCCGAATTGAAGAAAAGGATGAGTGGTTTATTGACAACAGATGCTCACATCATATGACTGGTGACAAAAGCAAATTTGTAAGTCTTGAGAAGTATGATGGTGGGGTTGTAAGATTTGGAGATAACAATGCTAGTGTGATTCGTGGCAGATGATCTATTTGTCTTGGTGGTAAGCATAACACTGATGATGTTCTTTATGTTGAAGGCTTGAATCACAACTTGCTGAGTGTTGGAAAAATGGTGGACAAGGGTTATGATCTGCAGTTCAAAGATGGAAGATGCAGGATACTTGGAAGATCTAGAAAAGTAATTGCTTCAGGTAAAAAGACAGAAGGTAATATTTTTCACCTAAATGTTGCTAGTGAAAGTTGTTTAATTGCTCAGGTAGATGAAAGCTAGTTATGGCATAGGAGGCTATGTCATGTGAATTTTGATAACATTGTCAAAGTAAGCTCCACTCAAGCAGTAAGAGATCTACCTAAGCTAGTAAAGCCTGCTAACATAATTTGCAAGGAATGTCAGATGAGAAAATAGACTAGAGTTTCTTTTTCGGAGCAAACAACATACAAATGGATTACTAGAGCTGGTACATACTGATCTATGTGGTCCCTCCAGAGTCAGAATTCTTCATGGAGAAAGGTACTTTATGCTGCTTATTGATGATTATTCTAGGATGATATGGGTTGCTTTCTTAAGAGAAAAATGTGAAGCATTAGAGAAGTTCAAAATTTTCAAAGCTACGGCAGAGAATGAGAAAGGCCTGAAAATTAAATGCTTAAGGTTAGACAGAGGTGGTGCATTCACCTCCATGAAGTTCAATTCCTTTTGTGAAGAGCATGGAATTATAAGACAGTTATCTGCTCCCTGAACCCCTCAACAGAATGTAGTTGTAGAGAGAAAGAACAAAACAATTATGGATGTTGCTAGAACAATTATGATAGAAGGAAATGTGCCTCACATCTATTGGAGTGAATATGTAAGCACTATTATGTACACTTTGAAACGGGTAAATGTTAATGGTAATTTTGGTAAGACTCCTTTTGAACTATGGTTTGGTTATAAGCCTACTGTTAGATATTTGAAGATCTTTGGAAGCAAGTATTATATCAAGAGAGATGAGGATATAGGAAAGTTTGATGCAAGAAGTGATGAAGGAATCTTTCTAGGTTACTCTACTAAAAGCAAGGCCTACCAGTCCTATAACAGAAGGTTGAGAAAAATGGTTGAGAGTGCAAATGTCAGAGTTGATGAGAACTCTACTAGATCATCCAGATATTGTGGATATGATTCAGATGACCAAGAAGATAGCACAAACTAAGGGAAGAATGCTCAAACACATAATCAACTTCAAATTGTTCCATATGTTCCGGTAAAACAACTTCAATTTGTTCTAGTAAATCAAGTAAGTCAGGAAGGAGAGACAAGTGCAAGTGCAGAAGAAAGAACAGAAGAACCAGAAGCTCAAGAGAGTCCCAAAGTTCAAAGGTATGTGAAGCTAAATCATTTTGAAAATCAAATTATAGGAGACAGGAATAAAGGTGTGCAAACTAGGAGAAAAATTGCAGAAGAATATTGCCTGATATCCAAGATTGAGCCTAAAGATGTCAATGAAGCTTGCAATGATAAACACTGGATGGAAGCTATGAAAGAAGAACTGATGCAGATTGAAAAGAATGATACATGGGTACTTGTTCCCAGACCTAAAGACAAAAATGTGATTGGTACTAAATGGGTATTTCAGAATAAGTTGAATGAACAAGGTGAAGTGGTCTAGAATAAAGCAAGGTTGGTATGTAAAGGGTATTCACAAATGGAAGATATTGATTTTAAAGAAACCTTTTCCCCTGTTGCTAGAATTGAATATGTTAGATTAGTTCTTGCTTATGCTACATATAAGAACTATAAAGTCTATCAAATGGATGTAAATTCAGCTTTTCTAAATGGTGAGCTAGAAGAAGATGTATATATTGAACAACCGGATGGATTTCAACTGACTAACAAGGAGGACATGGTTTGTTGATTGAAGAAAGCTATATATGGACTCAAGCAAGCCCCCAGAGCCTGGTATGCTAGACTGGATAAATATTTACTAAATCTTGGATTCAATAAAGGTACTACTAACAACTTGTATTTCAAGTTGGATCATGACAAAGAGTTGATTATTGGGGTCTTTGTTGATGACATTATTTTTGGAGGAGATAATAATCTATGTATGAAGTTTGCTAATGAAATGAAGAGTGAATTTGAGATGTGTATGATTAGAGAGATGAAGTTCTTTCTAGAATTGCAAGTTACTCAGTTAGACAATGGGATTTTCATATCTCAATCCAAATATGTGGAAGAATTGTAGAAGAAGTTTGGCATGGAAGACTCAAAGCCTGTTGGTACTCCCATGGTAACTAGATGCAAGTTAACATAGAATGATGATTCTTCTAAGGAAAATCAAACACGATATAGGTCAATGATTGGTGGATTGCTCTATTTAACTTGGACCATACCAGACATTATGAATGTTGTATGTATGGTTGATAGATTTCAGGCTGATCCAAAAGAGTCTCATGTGACTGTTGTAAAGAGAATCTTCAGATATCTGAAAGGAACAATTGACTTTGGACTTTGGTATCCTAAGGATGATGATCTTACTTCGAGTGCATATACTGATGAGGATTGGGTAGGATATGTTGATGATAGGAAGAGTACTAGTGGTGGTGCCTTCTTCCTAGGGAAGAAGTTGGTTTCTTTGTTGAGTAAAAAGCAAAATTCCTTTTCCCTATCTACTGCTAAGGCAGAGTATATTGCTGCTGCAAACAACTATACTCAAGTAATGTGGATGAAATAAATGTTGAAAGATATCATAGTAATATTGTGAACCAATATCCTATACCTGCAAGAACACAACAAATGAACACATTAATAAGATCAAATGCAAGTTAGAATAGAGATTCCCCATAAAGTCCATTAACATGATTCGAAATAGGAAATGAAAGCAAGAAATGCAATGAAAAGCAATAAAAGAGATTAATCTTATTCAAATAATGCAAACTCTTGATCCTATGGGGGATTTGGTGCCAAATTGATGTGGAAATTGGCCCTTTCCCAACTCCTAAGCAAGCTTGATGAAGATTTGATGATTGTGATCCACTTGGTGATTGCTTCAAATTCCTTCCATGGAGAAAACCTGCAATAAGCTAGCTACAATTGATGGATTTGATGCAAATGCTAAAGCTCTAAGATGAAATTGAAGTATAATAACTTTGCTCAAATTGTGGATGATAGAAATGAAGGATGAGCTCTCTATTTATAGAAGAATGTGAAGAGAGAAAAGGAAAAAGGGATGAATGTGGGACTAAAGATCCACCAATGACAAGATGACACTTGTCAACATGTGAATGGTTGAGGAATGAGCACATTTTGATCAATGTACAAGTTTGAATATTTGAATTTTATGAAATGACATGTTTAGGGGGGATGAAAGAGGAGTTAAATGCCACTTGGCTCAATGCACAAGGACATGTAAGATATTTTAAATGCTTTGTTGGATGTACATGTCTATTTGGGGGGAGATTTCAAATTTGAAGAATATTCCCATTTGGATGCCTTTTTGAAAGTAAATAGAGATTTAATAAATCAAATAAATTGATTTATTGTGCAAGTGGGAAAAGCTAGAGGATGTGACATGCAACTAGATTAAACTAATAAGGTTTTGATCAATTTAAGAGGAAATTAGGTGATTTGACTAATTGATTTAGACTTGTGGGTTGAAATAAATCAAAATGAGAAGAGAATGATTTAGACTTAGTTAAATAAATATTTTTAATTTATTATAATATCATAAAATTTAATCATTAATAAAATTAAACCACAATATGGTTGCCATAATGTTGTCACGGGCTCCTGCAGGTTTCTCTAGCACTGTGCGTGGGTGAAAGGCCTTCGATGAAGATGATTGTGCAGGGCGACCTCCTCCCACTTGGTCTCAGCTTGAGCGACCTCCAACGCCGAGTAATCGAGGGCACTCTGAGGGCTCTATTTTATTTTCGTCTAGCCGTGATGCTCTACATAAATCTTCGGCATGCCTTGTTGTCACTATGTCGGATCTCCATGGTTCTGATCTGGCCAAGAAAGAAGCTCAGGTGGGTGTAGAGCAACCAAAATCAGGGGGGCTTGGCGAAAGCAAGGCAGGATCTCTTCACGGGAAGAAAAACAAACTTCTACTAATGACTGGCGCACCTAGGGTATCCTTTGATGCCTCTGCAGAGACCTTATCTAGCCCAAATGATGGGAAGCGATAATCAATCCCTGGTCGGTCATACTCAATTGCAGTGAAAGGATCGAAAAAAAAAGACTGTGGACAGGAAAAAGCAACAACACATCTAGCCTGGGACTCTAAGGGACGACCTGTGTCTTCTTCGGGGTTGGGGAGAGAGGTGGCTGCTTGACATCAATATCCACATAAGAATTGGGCGATGAACAATGGTTGGATGGAGAAATTTGGGGAGAAGGCCAACGAACATGGTGAATGAAAAGCTCCTAAGGCTCTTCGCTGTGCTACCTCTTTCCCAACAGTTTCTTTCGTGGGGGAGATTGTTGAGGAAGTGTCTGAAAATATATCTTATTTTACAGAGTAGGGGTTGGTTGGTAGATTTCGAGGGTTCTGGCCAAGCCTCGTAGAGCTTCACGAATGGATTGCGGAATTCTGGAAACCTTTATTGAAGGGGAATGTAGAGATTTACCCCATGGCAAGGGGATTCTTTGTAGTGGCTTTTGAAGATGAAAAAGACCGAGACTTATTCCTATATGAATACCAATGGAGTTGGAAGAATCAACATTTATTATTACTGAAACCCTGGCACCCCTCCAATCCTCTCACATAATCTTTCGATCTGGCTCTAGTCTGGGTAAGGCTACTGAATCTTCCTTTTCAATTTTGGTGTGATACATGCTTTCAAGCCATTAGCTGTTCACTAGGGAAGTTTTTAGGGGTGGATGAGGGCTCTTCAAACTTTCTGCACACTACCTATGCTCGCATACTAGTGGAGATAAACACAACCAAAGATCTCCCTACGAATGTGCTTCTGAAAATTGCGGGGATGGAATGGAATCAATTGCTTGACTATGAGGGATTACCTTTTCGGTGTCATCGATGTTTCAAAATTGGTCACATGGCTGCACACTGCTCAAAACGTTGGCATGAAATCCAAGCTACTTGGTGGAAAGATGCCACGCCCCTACATTACTCAGTGGAAAAGGATGGGTTGGATGGAGAAGTTGATGTGCATGGCTCCATCAAGTGACTCCCAAACAACTACAAAGGCAACAAACACTTCCTCTATAGTGGAGCTTGTTGGAGATACTCCTCCTGGCAAAGCTCCAAAGAAAAGTAGCAGGGATCAAATTGGGAATCTTATTGATCTAGAGGCCTTGGTAGAAGCTCAGCAAGAAGGTCATCATAGGGTAAAAGATGGCAATTCAGGAATAAATTTCCCAAAGGGAATCCAAATAACCAAAGGGAGTGTAGAGTATTTGGGTAAAGGCATGTCAAGGGAAATTTGGACAAAGGTACAAAGGGAAAAGAAGAAATGCGAGGCGAAATGTAACAAACAACATGGAACTCACTCGGTAGCTGGGAAAATGGGGCAAGAAGCAAGGCAGGGATGAGGTCCCCCAAATGTGGCCTCATTGGTTCATAGCTCCAGTCAAAAGCGGTGGGTGTTGCCCCTTTGCAGCGATTACCAATCAAAAAAAAAAAAAATTGATTTATTTAACCAAAGGGGGTGATGTTAGATTAAATTAGATAAATGTTTGATTTATTTAATTTAATTAGATGAACTTTAGAGATTTAATCAAATAATATGGATTATTTAATTAAATAAAGATAGGAAGATGAAATGACCTAGCTAATTACACAGAGACAATGATTTAATTAAATCGAGGGATTTATTTAATTAAAAGGGGAATTATGATGACTTTAATCAAATAAGGCTATTCGATTAAATGGTTAGACAGAGGGATAATTCAGGATGAAGCGATGTTAGTAGATCAGAATCAGGTGTGCGATATCAATTTGTATATTTTCTATGTCTACAAGTGTATTGCCATATACTGTGACAACTCAAGTGCAATTAACATATCAAAGAATCTGGTGCTACACTCTAAGACTAAGCATATATCAAACAAGTTTCACTTCTTAAGGGAGAAAGTGAATGAGAAAGAAGTCAAACTGGAGTATGTTCCTACCAAAGAAAAAGTTGTAGATATTTTCACTAAGTCGTTGCCGAAGGATACTTTTGAGTATCTCAGAGGGATGCTAGGGGTGATTACCCCTCCTGATATGAACTAGAGATGCATTTACTTACATCAATCCATGTGCTTCATAATTTTTTTGATCCGGATTGATGTTTTTGTGGCTGCTACTCAAGGGGAGTAGTCAGATGTGCAGATATGTGGTTTAGAGCTTGTATGTGGGAATGTAATGCTTACCTTTTCCATTGATGTCAAAGGGGGAGAAGAGCAATGCGAAAAATCCTTTTAGGGAGAAGAGCAGTTGAAGAGAAGTGTCAGAATCTAAGGGGGAGTTAGTGTAGTTGTGTTGATGGTATTCTTCACATCATGTGTTGCCATCAATGCCAAAGGGGGAGATTGTTGGATGTTGTGGATGTGTTGTTGATATGTAGTTGTCATTGATGTCAACACTATTAGCATTATTGTAGTGAAGTTTGTATATGTCGAGGATATTGAGAAAATTGTTGAAGGAAGAGTTATAGAGTTGTTGGTTTCTAGTGGAACAATAAAGGTCATGAAGGTGTTCTGTTATGTACATTGAAGATCAGTTGTTATGGACTAAAGGGTTTATTGCTAAGAGTATCTAGTTCATTTACCAGAAGTTTCAGAGGTTCGCATGAAGATTTGATTGTGCTATGAATAGTTGTGCTCTAACAGTGTTTCTGTGGTCTCTGTCAGTGTTCCTGATTGAATTTTATGTGATTTTGAAAAAAACAAAATGGATGCTTCTCTGTTAGTTCTTGTTGATTGTGGATGCTTCTAGATCATTCTCTATCTTTGTTGTACGTCTGCATTGATCGATGTGTTTGTGGTCAAATATTTTTCTCATGTGTGTTTAGGTTTTCATGTTCTTGGCTGACATGATGATTGTAACGTGTTGTGGATCCTTGTAGATTAAAATTTGAATGTTTGGCGTGCTCGAGGATATTGTTTTGGGTCACATCATAACATTAGCCAACAATGTATGATTCACATTAAAATTTATTTGTAAACTTGGGCCGACATTGTAAATATGTTTTACACTTTTGGCCGACTAAGTGTGTTGATGTATTTCATGTTGTGGATATATAAGTTTTTTTTTGAGCAAAGTTAGTGTCTATGTGGGTGAAAGAAAAGGAAAGCCAAAGAAAGAGAAAGTGTGCAAACATTGATCTAATCATTCAATTGCAGAGCAGAGTGAGAAGAAGGTTGAGCGAAGTGTAAAGAAGGTTTTCTGCACTTAACTGAAACTGTAATTAGGCTTGTGTAGAAGCTATTTTCTCAGTTCACACCATGTGGATCTAATCCAAATTACTATGTATTATTGGGCAGTGAGCCCTCTTGTATTTGAGCAGTGAGCTCTAGGCAGTGTGCCTAAATGCATGTGCATTCCCATTATTATTCTCATTATACTTTTAACAGGGTATAATATTGTGGACTAACATCCACCATGGTTTTTCCCCTGACAGGGTTTCCACGTAAAAAAATCTTGGTGTTCTTTGTGTTTCTGATGTGTTAATTGTTTATGGTTTATTGTTATTTCATCAGATCTGTGGTTAAGTTAAGTAAAGTGTGAAAAGCTTAAATATTTTGTGACAACTGATTCACCCCCCCTCTCAGTTATTTGTCCTTGTTTTTCCAACACTCACTACCCAAAGAAGACACACTATCTTACATAAATTCAGATTAGATCCATAGGGTATGAACTGAGAAAATAACTTCTACAAAAGCCTGATTACAGTTTCGGTTAAGCACAAAAACTCTCCTTCACACTTCGCTCAAACTTCTTCACACTCTGCTCTACAATTGAATAATTAGATCACTATTCGCACATTTTCTCTTCCTCTGCTCTCACACACTTATGCACACTTCACTTTGCTCAAACAATCACTCTTATATATCCGAAACATGGATTTGCATCAACAACTTTGTTGGCCAAAAGAAATATGAACATATAAAACATATACACAATGTCGGCTCAAATTTACAAGTAAATTTTCAATGCAAATCGAACGTTGTTGGCCAATATTATATTGTGGCCCAAAACAATATCCTCAAGTGCGCCAAACATTCAAATTTTAATCTCCAAGGATCCACAACACATTACAACCACCATGTCGGCCAAGAACATAAAAACCCAAACACACAAGAGAAAAATCACCAACCACAAACACATCAATCAACATGGATGTGTAACAAAGATAGAGCATGATCTAGAAGCATCCACAAGCATCAAGAAACACCAGAGAATCATCCGCAGCAACTGAACTCATAGAAATTTCTTGATCTTCATTCAAGAACACGAATTGAAGTAATAGAAAAACTGTCAAAATACAAATCTTCATAACTTGCTCAAAACTTCACATGAACCTCTGAAACTTCCGGTGGATAAACTAGATACACTCAGCAAGAAACCCTTTAATCCACAATGATTGATCGTCAATGTACTGATCACACTGACATACTGATCTTCACTTCTCCACTAACAACTTGTAGCACTTCTTATTACAATTTTCTCAATATCCTCGACATATACAACCTTCAATACAACAATGCTAATAGTGTTGACATTAATGACAACCACATATCAGTAACACAACCACAACATCCAACAAGTATATCACCTTGTTTCTTGTGAAATGATGAGTTGGACGCCTATGTGATGCACGAACATCCGCACAACACACTAGCATCCCTATACTTTTGCAAGTTCAAATGGGGAATCTTGGAATATTTGACCCATGACATGTGTCCTTGCGGTTGATTTTTGAGAGTAATGACTCCTCCCACCCATGCAGTTGAATAAAACCTTTCTTTTCACTCTATCACACTCTGATTCTAGTTCTCTTCTCTTGCTCTTCTATTCTCTCAATCTTGTCTCTACAGCGAAGCTCTGCTAGACTGAAGCTCCTCCAACAACCAAAGCTCTCTTACAAGCACTCAAGATTGTGTCTATCAAGCCAAGGGGGGTTACAGACTATTGGTAACGCTCTCTTGATTCCTGTCTATTTGTTATCATACTCTCTATTGTGTCTTATCTTATGGTATGGGCTCTCCTCCCGAGTGGGGTTTGCTTTTATCACTTTGTGTCTTATCTTGTGATATGGGTTCTCCTCTCGAGTGGGGTTTAATTTTATCATTTTGTGTCTATTATTCTCTCTATCTATCTAGCGGTCCATGGAGGTGGGAACACCAAAATGGGAGTTTGACTGCGAAAAGCCCCAAAACTGCCCCAACATTTTTCCTTGTTCACTTTGTGTGCAGGTTGCTCATGTAGAGCTTGGAGGAAGGCTTCAAAATGCAAGACCCTCTATAAGTTGGACCTCTACCTTGTCTTTTATTAGCATTTCTCGCTTTTTGTTAACTCAGTCAATTAAACAAACCTCAGATCTAAATCAGTTAGTAGATCCTTTGTAATTTTCCTTGAGGGTTCAATGCTCTGTCCATACAAGATGCCAACACGCACCTCTAGGACTTCGACGCGATGCGCTGAAGTCTCACTCTTGTGCTGCCATCCTTTGGGTAAGAGCTTCTCCCTTTATGATAAGAATCTCAGTGATCTATTCTTTCAGTTCCTGAAGTTGTTTGTCTGTTATTATTTCTGATATTCTGTCTTTAGCTCTTTCTTTGTAATTTCTTCATTCCTCTTTCTGATCCACTAAGTTGAGGTAGTTTAGGGTAGTTTGTTCCCTAGACTCTCTTGGTAAGCAAGAGACTTGTGAGCATTGAATCCCCTTCTCTACACCAACATAACTTTTAATTCTTAAAAAGTGATTTAAATTACATGGTGGCATATGATTGTTTGGCCTATTAAGATGAATCATATTATTATTAAAAATAGAATATTACTATACAAGAAAAAAATAGTTTATAAAAAATAACTTATGCATAGTGGCACTTGAATTTTTTTACTCTTTATTATACTATTAGAAAAAAGGTAGAATATACAATGACCATACGGTGTGAGAAGTTGATTTGAATAGTTGGTTTGCACTTGTGATAAGTTAACTTTCTTTCAAATTTGACTAATAAATGTTTTCAAGTTAATATTCTTTTTCACTAATATAAATTATAATGTTATTGTAATCAATTAATGTTGGATCTTTGAGTGTGGATCTAGACACGTGTAATAATCACATATTGAGTATTATTATATATTATTTATTTTATTTTAAATATTTTTATAGGACAAACAAATAACAAATAAGAATGTTTCTGCGGGGTTTTTGCTTGATGTTTTGTTGAACTTGGTTCCTTTTTGACACTGCAGGCTCTTTGTGTAAAGGGTACAACACCCTGTAAATGTTGCTTAACTTATCAAAAACAAACAAGAATTTCTTTAATCTTCCATAGCTAATTTTGGCAAACAAGTAGATATTTTATACATTCATGCTAGTTTTCTAGTAAGAAGTCAATTTTTACCCTTTTACTAATTCATTACATGTATGCAACTTAATTATTTTAAGTTTACCTTGGTTTATCTTGATAGATTAGGTCAGATTATTTGACTATGAAAATAGTTATTTTGTTGATATCTACCTTATGTAATAGAATTAAAGTTTGTCCTAATCAACATTCTAGTCAGTTCCCTAGTTCTCTTTCTAATTAGACTCAATGCAAAACTATCACTAAAATTATCTTGTGGGTTAACTCTTTACCACCTTCAATGATTATGGTCAACTCTTAATCAAAGTTAATCAACATTCACTCAAGATTCATCTCACTTGACACATAAAAAGACACTTGTATGATTAAATGTTAAGGTAAAATTATTAAATTAAAATCAAATTATTTTTGACACCATATTATTAAATTGATAAGAGTCTATTTTGGGTTATTTTTATATGTCCAAATGGTTTTCAAGTGAATTTTGTTGTTGAATTCAACACAGTCTCAAGGTTTGGGTGGTTCCATTGACCTAGGTTTTTTACTTCTTTCATGTTTTTCTATCTCATAGGTGCTTTCTAGAGTGTTATGGACTTAATAACTATCTTCTTCATATTTTGACATAAAAATAGATCTCTCTAGGGTTTTTTTCTTTCTACAAGTACAAATTTTACTTATTTCTAACCTTTTTGGTTATCTCTAGAATCATTCTAAAATCAAAATTATTAGTTTGGTATAAATTTCTAGCCAAAAAGGGTAAGATGTTTACATCAAACTTTGCTTCTACATTAGTTCCCAATTTGACCTCTTTATAATATTTTTAAACTTAAAATTTGCTAAAAAAAAAATTTATAGGTTGAGCTAAATTTTTCAAAGAGATATTTTTTTGTTTTTAAGAAAATTTATCTTCTAAGTATTACAATTCTTGATTATTTATCATTCATTAGTAATTTTTTATTATTATTTTTTATCATGGTTGAAATTTCTTCTAGATATACTTCCATATTTTGCCACATCTTGGTCATGTAATTAATGTTTTTTTAACATTCTTAGACTTGTTAGAAATTTTATTTGAAGTGTTTTTTTTTAGACTGCTGGAATCAAGTAGCCCCCCTATAAATTGCAGTGCGCCTGGTAAACTTTTTTTATGTGACCGGTGAAGCTGGCATGACACACCCTTTGATACCATGAGGACGGTGGAGAGACTAGACCTCATGACCTCTTGCTTGGAATGAGATGCTTTAGCCAATCAAGGTAGATCCACCACCCCAAGTTTATTTGAAGAGTTATGAAACTTAATGTTTTTCTATTTATTAGTTTTCTTTTCCAATTGAGTGCATGTTTTCAAGCTTTATTAGATAATTAATTTTTTTATTTTAGAGTCATTTAGAGGCATTTTTAATTCCATATTTTTTAGAACTATCTAGTAGCGTAGTTTCACGTATACCTTTTTTTCTCAATTCTTACATAATTCTCATTCTCAAGGATTCTAATATTTAAAATTGTAAAGTACCAAAATTATAAACCATAATAAGGTTGAAATATTCTCAAATTCAAGTAGGGTTATTATATTGGCACCATTATTTATGCATATTATGATTTTTGTTGATTTACAATCCTTATCATAACACAAACTAATATTGTTTTTTGTACACTTATTAATTTGAATCCTCAATTCTTTTATACATATGAGGATTTCATATCATAGTTTAAGCTAATCAAGATTTAGCTAAAGTATTACAAAATTGAGAAGAAATATTATTAGCCAATAATGGTTGTTATTTCTAAGTTTATATATATATATATTGGATGTATTCATATTTTATATCAATTTAAATGAATAACATACATGTTACGTTTAAAAAATTCATGTATAATGATTTATGTGAGTAACTAACATTTGAACAAAGAGAGTCATACATATGGGCATAAAATTGAATGAAATAAAACAACCAAATACACAATCCAAAGGGCCAACATGCTTAATAGGTGGTAAATCTAAAGGAAATGAGTTATATTCTCTTCTCATAGAAATTAAATAAGATGAAAAAACCTAATATATATGATATCTAAACACCATGGTCTTTATAATCTACATATTATAATCTAAGATGAAAAAATTGAAAGTCACAATGAAGAAAAACAATCTTAAGGTGGATGATAAACCTGCTCATTCCTCATTCTAATCTTCTTTAGGTAAGAAGAACTTAATTGCCTTTGTTAGTTTTGAATCTAGTTTTATATTAGAACTGATTAGTTTCTACTATACACAAATGCATCATTAACTTAAGGGGCATATAACATATGGTCAAGTATTAATTTAAATTTGTGGAGGTGTTGGCGATGTCTTAGAAATATTCATGAGCCTATTTCCCCACTTATTCATAGGGATAACACTTTATGAATAAAGGTGCCTAATGTTCTTAATGATCATTATGATGTATTGGTATAGATATGAAATTTTCATGTGCTATCAGTATTATTTTTGGAGAAGGGGCGTAAACCTCTATTTTCTTCATTTTACTCTATCTACCCCAATTGTAACATGGTGTATGGTGGATTGTTTATTTTTTTGACTTGGAATAGGGATTGGAAGAATGATTGGATGAGACAGACTCCAAAGTTTGACCTTGCATTAATGCTTTGTGGCAATGATTACCACACCAATACTACTCTTCATTTGATTTTATGGAGGTTGTGTTTGGGCCATCATAATCACACACTTGAGGGGCTTGGTATTATGTTGGTTCCACCTTTCTCATTAATACTAATCAAATGCTTTGGGTTTGGTGGCAATTTACTTGGCAGAAAAAATATCTGAACTTTTGCAAAAGTTCTATGATGTTATGACATTTATGGTTTGCTCTGCTCCTCCCTGTACCAATTAACTATTGTGCTACTATGCAAGGTAATAGGGTGTTCACTAAGACTTGCTCTTGCAAGGACGTGAAAAAGGATGCTACCCTCTAGTATATTTGATGGGAGGGTAGAATTGCTTTGTATGTCAAGAAATTAAATTGGTATGATCAAAATTTGTTGATTTAATTCATTGATTCCTAGAACCAAAGAAAAGTCCAGGTGGGAGGAGTAAGCTTCAAAGTTAACGGGGATATCATTGGTAAATCCAATTGGATGAGTTATAGCAAGAAAAAAGTAACAACAAAGTAAAACTCCTAACACCAAGAGCATGTAGATTTTTTTAAAGAGGGTGAAGAACTTATCAAATATTAAAATGGGCTTGTTCACTAAATACTTTTGAAGTTGTGGAACCAAATATGTTGAGTTCTCATTAAATAATTTACCCTTGAAGGTTGGTTCAATTGCTAATTACCACTACCATTTGTCTTTGTTAAATCGCCTTCAACGCAAAATTTTTATGAGCTTTCTATTATTTCTTCTATCTTTATTGGAAATTTTTATCAATGAAGCAAGTGCCTTCCATGCAAAAAGCTCTAGTAAGTCAGTCATCCCTTTACACTAGGGCCTTATTTTGTTTCTTTACCACTTTCACCTTGTCCTCTGTTCGACTAAGCCCATTAAGGTTGGTCTTGTGAAAATCCTCCCCATTGACTCCTTATTATTAAAGGTAAAAAAATCCTTGCCTTCTTGTTTATAAGATAAAAAACCCCTCACTTTCATGGGGTCCTCATCCCAACTCCCTACTAAGGGTTAAAAGGTGGTGGAAGGCTCCACCAAATCTAAAGCCAGATTATTTGTGCAAGATAGCCCCCTACTTTTAACCTTGAAATGAAAACCAAGATCCAAGAGGATGTGACAACTGGGATTTGATTCATAAAAAAATGCTCCCCTATTAAGTAGGATTTTAATAAGGCCTTAGTAAAGAGAAATAAAGGAGAGTTGACCAAAAAGAAAGGAAAAAAATCCAAAGCAAGTCCAATGTTTCTTTTGAAGGAAATGTTCATGAGGAACCAAACCAATTTGCTAGGACGACCCTATTTACAACAGTTGATAAGCAACCCCAAATTGTGAACTTGAAGGACAAGGGGAAGGGCAAGAAAAATAACATTGAAGGCACACATGTAAGAATATTAACCATATTGGCTATGGTTTAGAAGCCTAACATGAAAGATATATAAATATCTAGTGACTCCCAACATGATGAGGATATTTCTATAAATGATGAAAAAATTATTGGTTGTTCTCCCGAGCCTCTCCCCTACAGTTTGAAGGTAGCAACCTATTCAACGAGCTAAATTCACCCAATTATAAATTAGAGTTTGAGGACTTTCTTGAGACCCCCTATATGGAGATCGAGGATTCCCCTGAAGCCACCACTCAAGCCCCCACTAAGGCTCACTCATTGTGATTGAAGATTCCCCTAATGCCCCTACCACAAAACAACAATATTATGAGATTTTTTCACAGACTGCATTGGAGGTGGAGAAATTGAAGATCAAACGGGATTATATGGAGAAAAGAATAAAGGTTATGATGAAGTTTAATACCAAAATTATGTGCATGTCTGCCATCACCCTCTCAGTCCTGCAGGATATGGAGCTAAAGAAAAATGGGAAAGATGTTGATAATTTGGAAAAGTGTGAGGATATGTATAAGTTCCCCTCTAACGATTGGGGGTCCATTTCCCCTTAGGTTGTTTTATGCTTTCTTTTAATTTTTGTTTGTGAGTGAGC
Organism: Sequoia sempervirens; assembly: GCA_007258455.2. Taxonomy (NCBI): domain Eukaryota; kingdom Viridiplantae; phylum Streptophyta; class Pinopsida; order Cupressales; family Cupressaceae; genus Sequoia; species Sequoia sempervirens. The sequence continues at coordinate 27,019 of VDFB02275314.1, read as the reverse complement.
TAAACTCTTATACATTTTATATTTTTTTAATGTGTTGGTTCTGGCCATTCTTAGGCCAATTTTTCTTTACCCTTGGGGCTCCTTTTGTATAGGGTTCATGACCCTTGCTTCCTACTTATCATAATAAAAAAATATGACAAGTTAAAATCCCACTTCAATACTCTTTGTCATTACATACCATTAGCATAATATTTGTTAGTGATAATTATTATTTAGATGCTTTTGGAGTAGGTAATTTTGAGGTATATAATTGTTAGTTTCAATTTTTTTCTATGTTTCCATACTTTAAAGAAATATTTTGTGCATTTATTAAATCACCCATTTAGGAGATAACAAATATATCAAATTTTTGCTAAATGGAGTTGTAATTCAAGAGATGAAAGATTCATTAATAATTATCATTTGCAAGGTTTGAGATTTGTCTTAGTTACATAAATTTGATAGCTTTTTTCTTTCACCACCTTTTGTGGCCACTTTTAAATGCAGTTGTATTCTTACTTCTTTTACTTTTATCATTAGAATTCCTTAGTTGTCTTATTTTAAGGATGATGACACTTGAGATGATGAGTTTGAGTAGTGATAATCTACTTTTATTCTATTAATTGGGTTACCAACTTTTATACTTCAAGCTACTAACAAGACATAGTTTTGTCGAACCCAAATAGCTCAAGCTATTATGACACAATCTTCTAAGATTGTTAGCAATCCATTACAACAAACACCTGTTATTTCTTTGATGAAACACGATTCTAAAGATGTTGAGTATTTCTAAAAGAAATTTTATTGATTCAAATGGATTAAAAACCCAAGTATGATGCAATAAAAAAAAATTGTGGTCCTTCCACTAGCCTTGTTATAAAAATTTTCTCTTAGCACTTTTTATTAGGGCATGTGTTTCTACATCCAATGTCTTTGTTCAAGTTTAAGAAACTAGTTATTAAGAGGGATGCACTTGTTTTTTCTCCTTCTTAAGTTTTGTCACTACACCAAGTCAAACTTAAAAGGGGATGTTAGTGTATAATATTAATATATATATATATATATATATATATATATTCCTTTAGTGTTTTAATTTTACCTTAGCTTAGCTAGATAAATTAGATTATTTAATTTTATAAATAACTAATTTGTAAATTTAGATAATATAATATCCATCCCATGAAGTAAAATTAAAAACTACTCCTAGTCAACTCACTAGTTCACCACCTAATTGAATACAATATCAAATTAGATTATATTAAATTCACTACACCTAACTTGTGGACTAATTGTGAACTAGGTTCAATTAATAACTTGATTAACTATATAATGAAAACATAGTTATATGATTCAATTTTAAAGCATAATACTTCAATTACAAATATTTTAATATCATAAAATTAAATTAACAAAAGTCTATCCTAGAAAGATTTGATATGTTCATAAGATTTTCTTAAAGTGAATTCATCACTAAATTTGACATCTTTACTTTATATTTATTATATAATTTTATATATTGGATAAATTTAGATTATCAAAGACTAAAAAATTTAAACTCTTACTGACCCCCTCCTAAAAACATAAAAATCTCTAGATAAATTCCTTCATAATTTTAACACCTTCAACAGTTTATATATATTATTTAAATTATATTTTGCATAAATTTAGACCATTTGCGAAAACTTAAGCAATTTAAGCCTCTTCCTAATCCATCTACTCAAGAATATAAAAAATCTTAGAATATCTTTGATTACTTCAAAATCTAAAGATCTTAAGGAAACTTGGAAAAATTTTAAGCTTAAAAGGTATATTGTTTTTTAAATATTTAAATCATAAATAATTAATAATTTAAAAGTAATATTTTCTTAGATTTTATATAATTTAAACGGATTAGTTGGTTAGAATTTAAACTATATTATAAATATATGAACACAAATAACAAGAATAATTTGTATATTAACAATTATGTTTAATGAATATAACAAATAATATAATCTAATTAAACCAAATAAGAATGGTGATAGAATATATGGTATAATTTAGAAATCTAGAAATTAAAAAGAAGTGAAAATATTTAATTAATTTTGACTGTTGATAGATAGTTGTCCATTTTTTATTACAACTTTGATTAAATAAAATATGGGGAGCCTATAAATGAGACCTCAATCCAAACAACACACTTGAAAATATTAAATAAATAAACATAACACAAACTAACATCAAGATGAAATCTTAAGCTAAACCCTTTTCTTATGACACCTAAGAGTCAATATTTGAAAAAAAAAAATTATGAACTTTTGTTTGTTTCAATTCCTCCACATCTTGTTCATATTTAGAAGAAGCCATAAATGTTGACAAAGATTAATTAATTTGATTTAGTATCGAGTCTCCAAATCCATATCCATAACCTCATCTTCTTCTTGAGTAGAGATGACCAAACCTTCTTCTCCTCTTTAAAGGGTGTATGCATCAATTTTTTTGAATGATAGGAGACCTATTTCCAAACATATTGTAAAATATTTTTATTTTTCCCTATGGAAAGATTAACCTTTTCACTGCATCCATAAACCTTGTTCCATGATCCCCCCATTGTCATTCACATCATAGGAGCTTCTATAGTCTTCACAATATCTATAAAATAATATTGCAAAGGGGAGGAAGATGAACCAAGTTTCCTCATTTTTAAGGATTTGAGAATCATCTTTGTCACAAATCTCTGTTTGAATGCCCTCTTCAATGCACTATTTTCTTATTCAAAAGAAATAGGTAGAAAACTCTTAATAGTCAAACAGGACAAATGAGCCCCATTCCACCATGCAATTTTTTCTTGGAGGATTGTTTGTTCATCAGATAATGAATAATAATACGAATTAGAAGTATTTTTGACATTTGAATGCTATATTTTCATAATCAATAACCTACTTCCAAACTCTATCTTCCACTTACAACCATACCTCCTTAAGTAGTCTTTGATAGATGTTAATTTCTACTTGGATGTGAGTTGAGGTGGAGTGGGTCATATTATCCATCTCTAGGTCAAGTTTCATGAATTTCCCTATTACATTACTAAAACCTTGGAAGAGCAAGTCCACCTAGAATTATAGAGGGAGGTATGACAAACAAACCCATATAGGAAGAATTGAAAAGGTTTATACCATTGGATTAAATTCAAGAAAGAAAGGTTTTACCAATAAAACATGTTTTTCCCAAAACCATTGCTCTATCCTAATTTATTAACTACCTATCCTCAACTAAATTAAAGGGCAACATAAAGAAGCCTTGTTGCTTAGAAAATTTTCTATAAAACCATTTAAATTAATAGGTCATTTATTCATAATCCATTCATGCAAAGTGATAAGGCTTAACTAGAAAGATTTGAACTTGCAAATAATACCAATTTTTTTATACATCTCTTCCTTTGAGAGGACATTATTGACCATAAACACTAGAGGATGTAGCCCCAAACTAGGGAAAATTTTGTCTTTTGCATCAATTATGCTAATAATACCCCTACAAATAATGTTTACCCTTTTTGCCCTTGAGAATGTCTAGCACCAACTTGATAGCCACCTATCATCTCATCACCACTTAGTTTAGAGTGTCTTCCTTCCTCTTTTCCTTTCTTGTTGAAAGGAAGCAAGACATGCAAAAAACTTCCTACACTAATCTAAAGAGGAGAGAATGTGCAAATTTTTAAAATTTAACCACCTTAAACAACTATTATGAAGAATATATGCATGTCAGAAAATAGAATATAATCATCACCACATATAAATGTAATGAACAACACAATATGTACATGGGGAAAACCCTTTTAGGATAAAAAAAACCCACACTCCAAAAGCTCAATCAATTCATTATAATAAATAATATGGTTACATACACTTGTAGAGAAATTTTATAAAAGGGGAACACAAGTGTTGATTTTTGGATAAAATCTGGAAGTACCTCATCACTTGCAATGAATAATGATACAAATCTAAAACCAAACACTTGAATAAATAAGAGTTTACAATGCATAATTTTTTTTTCCAAAATGCTACACTTAATATTGCTACATGTCACAATATGCATGATTGCATGCATGCAACACTGAAGATAGAACATGTAATGCCTTCCTTGGTGACTACACATGCAAAATCGAACCTCCTTAAAGAAAATGATACATGCAAGGAACATGCATGCATTCAAACTCAAAAATTGCATGAAATGCACCTACATGCACAACTTCACCTATCTTGGTAATTTCCAAAAATTGACTCCTCCACCGTCATAGTAACTTGCCAAAATAATTGACAACTTGACAACAATTAACTATCATAAATGACATTAGTTAACTAACACAAAGTGGGATGCCTATTTTCATGTGGAGATCACATGCCATCCATTTCACTTTCTATATGAGATCAACACCTAGGACTAGTCAACTCTCACATAATGACAACATCAGATGTACATTACATAACAAATAAATGATGTAGGAGCATCTAAACTCACAAGTAATCCTACATCACCAAAAAATATTTTATTTTCATGTTAAATTTTTATATTTTGGTGTAGGTTTGAGCTTGAGGAGCATCTTGTGGGGTGTTGCAAGAATAAAAAATCTTTATTTTCCAAGACTTGGCTTTTCTCAAAGGTATCCAAGGTGTTTAAAAAATATTATATTACACAATTTCAAGGTTTCAAGGGTTGAAGGGGGCCATTGAAATGTTAGAGGAAACTTGTATAGTAATTTAATCAATTTGGACACCTAGGGAAGTGTACATAAGGAAAGTAACATTTGTCATTCCAATCTCTCAATTTGGGTGCCTCGATTGGAGGAAAAAGTTAGTAATTTTTGGAAAAATAATTAATGACATTTCAGTTTCCAATTTGGGGTTAATGACCATGACTTGATTTATTATTTTAATTATTTTAAAAATAAATCTACAACAACAAGGCATTAGATATGGTGTTTCAACCTTGGTGCCACGTTTTGGAAGCAAAAACTATGTTTTGTTTTATTTTTGAAGGAATTTTAGAGGTCAATTTGATGGAAATGAAAGAGCAGATTTGAGTGCCACTTTTTTGTGTCTCAAATAGTTGAAACCCTCTATAAAAATACAACCTTTAATGGTGTTAAGAGGCAAAAATCAACAAAATAAATTTTGAAGAAAGGATTTGCATGTTACTCTAGAGGATTGCATGATAATAAATGTAAGAAATCATCTTGCCAAGAGGGGAGGAATAGAAAAAAGGAAGAAGAGTGTTGGGAGGTATTCAAGGTAGCCAAGAGAGCTATAGTATGAAGGTAAAAATCGGATTTCAAAATAGGATTGAAGCCAAGAAAGTGTGAAGGCATGAGGGTTTGAAGATTTTAAGGCACAAAGTGCCTAGAAACCCTTGAAATTTTTGAATTTTGTTTCTCCATTAAATCATGAATTTATGTAATCGATTCTTGAAGGATTTGTTGAATGTAAATACATGTATGAGGGCTTCAATAAAAAAAAATTTCTATATTTTTTTAAGTACATATGTTTTTGATTAGGGGAAAAGCAGGTTTTGAATGGACCTGGAACCATCAGGTTTTGAAGGGACCTGAAACCCAAACTAAGATGATCAAGCTGCCCAAAGAATAAAATCAATAACACCCATCAATGAAATAGAGATTCAGCCAGCCATTAGCCAACAAACTACCCAACAAAGAACCAAGATTTTACATGGATATTGAACCCCTTGGTTTTGATGGGACCAACAACCCACTACAACAAGGTTTTGGTAGGGACCTTAAACCCAAAAACAAACCAGGTTTTACCGAGGACCTGAAACCCATAGTTCACATGATCACAACCTGACTCCACCAAGCAAGAAGCAAAATAATACAAAGAGTCCTCATGATCTTCCAAACTGATAAAGCTCGCCACCAAACTTGACAACCCTGCCTCTCCACCTCTATAGGAGAAGAAACTAAGAGCATTGTAATCACAAAAGAATCCACTCTCCAACAGATACACACTCCACCTCAAAAGGAGTAGTGGGAGAGAAACCTTAACCCAGACGCACCTCCACCTCAAAAGAAGATGCCTCCACCTCGATAGGAGAATCCTCCACCTCTAAAGGAGACTCAAAATCCAAGGAAAAGGTAAAAAATCCTACAAGAACAATGAACTTAGAATCCAAAGGCAGAAAAAGTCCAATCCAATCCAACCCACATAGGGGGTAACCATAAGAGCCATCAACAGAGGGGACGTCATCAAATGACATAGCTCCATAGCCTCCACAAGAGAGGATAACACTCCAAAGGAGAGTGAAACCAAAACTTTCATAATCCAAGAGAATTGGGACGTGAGAGAAACCTTATAGCATAGCCCAGCCAACAACTTCAAAACTAAAAACAAAGAAATGGAAACACCTAGCTGCTTCAGAGAGAACAAGAAAACAGAGGACCAAAGCCTAGCAATCAACTCCCAAAATAGAGAGATTGGGTGCAAGAAGCAACCCCAACAAGTGGCAAAACTAGTAAACCACAACCAACAGCAGGCATTCCCAAATGAAATAGGAGAGTACACAACCTGCAAAAGAGGCACCACACACGATAGCGCAAAAGCCAGAAACAGGGGGGAGAAAAGGCTCATCACCCCCTCCAAAACCAACAGCCTCAAAGAAACAAACCCACACAGCAAGAGAAGGCAAGAGTCCAAAGCAAAGGAGCACAAAGTCATGCCACAACAAAGAAGGGCACCCACATCCACCCACCAACAACAACATAGGCCTCCAGCAAGCATGAGAAGGAGCTGGACGAGGAAAGAGAATAGGCCACCAACAACACTGACCAGGGAAGGGGAAACCTTCCACAGCATCGATGGATCATCATCATCATCCTCATCATCTATTTCAGAACCTCCATCTGTAGAACCCTCTCCCAGATTCAAAATTTCGCTCCCACTCATCGCTCCCCAGAGACCAATTTCTGGAAGTATTGTTGCACTTTTAAGTATATATGTTATCCTTGATATTTGTGCAATAATGTGAGTTGGATGATATGTTAAGGCTACAAGTTTGGGTAGTTTGATAAGACCCCCTATCTTGTCTGCATCAATAAATAGCAATACTTTACATAATCTATATATTAATGATTAAATAATCAATGCTAGTAAATCAAAGGTTGTTACACCTTATTCATAACACTTGCTTGGAGCACTTGGAGCCACAAGCATTTATCCTTGCTCCCCGTCCTAGCCCAAATTCAAAGAATTTTGTAATAAATTTTTTCTCATACAAAAGAATCACAAGCCTCGAGATCAACACAAGTTAACAAGTTCCATACACAATCTATAAGGTCAATAGTCTTAGAGTTTGAAAAAAAATCAAGAGAAACCATTTTGAGAAAAAAAGCCTATAACAACTTTAATAGAGTGTTAGTTCAATTATTTAAATGCATTATGGGATTAACCTTTTATTCATGAAAATGAACTTTGATAGATGCCATTTGACTATATAATGTTTTACACACTTTTGATCACCTAGAATCTGCTTGCTTCAAGTGTTTGAACTTGTTTGGAAAGCTAATAATATTAATAAAAAATCTAGATAAATTCAAAGACACGCTAAGCAATAATATAATATGCCTAAAATGTTGATGTCATCTTGATGCAGATATATAAATTCTAATGTCATAAGATTATTCCTTAATACTTCTTGACCTAAAAGCTAAATGATCTTAATGAAATAGGTTTTATCTTTTTATACAACAATCTAGCATGCAAGTTTAAACATTTAACATACAAGTAAAAAAAAATGATTGGTTGGATGAGGGTTTGTTTGAGCCCATGGTTAAATTTGAACTTAAAAATCAGGTGGTCATTTTTACAATATAATTCTAATCAAAGGTTGGTTTTGTAATGTGAATTTAACATAAGGTTAGTTTTGTATTATAAATTTAACCCAAGTAGAAGAATGAATAAACCATAAATTAGGAATAGTCCTATGAGATACATGAGGACATGATTAGATTAGACTTAGATTATTACAAACTTCTTCATACAAACTTGCTACATGTACACTAGTCACTACATTAAGGTCAACTCAATCAAAATAAGTCCAAAACTAAAGAAAAAATACAAGATATTACTTTCTACTTGAATGATAACAATTCAATACAAAAATAGGAATCCCTTTCTTCATGAAGGATTAATGCTCCTAATTGTTGAGTTTATTAAGGCTAATTGCATTGTTAGAACTCCTCGATCCCCTGTTTTGAAGAAAAAGGGGAAAGAAAGTGGGAAATGCAATATTCATGAGATTTAGGAGTCCACTGGTACGAAGGCTGAGGATGAGTTGAAGGGATGGTCTAATGGCTTTGATACTGATCTGGATTACACTCCATATATGGGTGATGTTATCCCTTCTTCCTCCAAAGCTGCTCCTCATGTGAAACACAAGTTGAAGATTCAGGAGGGTGTTGTTGATGGTTATGTAGGTAAGAAGCTTAAGGTTCACACCAAGGAGGTGGACGTTAATATTGAGGAAGTGGCAGGAAATACTTAGGGTGAGTCTTCAGGTGGTGGTGGGTCCCCTACGACTGATAAAAATAATTTGGTTGTAAACCTTGAAGATTTTGCTCAAGGCTCTGCGTCTATGGATCGGGGGAAGGCCAAGCTTGGCTCTGAGGATGTTCATGTGGAGGAACCTCTGGTTGGTTCACATCAGGGCAAGGGTGTGTTATGGGGTGCAATGGATTTTTCTCAGGTGTCGGGCCTTGTTAAGGAAGGGACGAATATTTCTTTCAATCTGCTTATGTGGCTTGTTCAAGAGATTTAGGATCTCCATAACAGGCATGATACCATTGACATGTGCAATATCTCAACTCTTTGAAGTATTAAAGAACAAGAATCTATTTATGGGATTTCTCATTCTTTGAATTCTAGTGTTGGTTGTATGGTGGATGAACTTGCTTGTCTGAAGAATGACTATGGTCTGAGAGTGGTGGTGCTAGAGAGACATAATAGGAAACTCTGAAGGGACATGGATACACTCATCAACATAAGCAAGGAGAAGCTGGAGGCGTTGGTCAAGGGGATGATTTTCCTTAATCATAAGGTTAGGGAGCTGACTGGGAAGGGCTTGTTCGATGACCAGGCGAACTCAGATCGTGGGGAGGAAGTTGGAATAGATGTACATTCAACTGATTTGGTTGTTGGCCCAAGTGTTCGTACTAGGAGAAAAACTAAGAAAGGTAAGAAGGATGCAACTCGCGATGTGGAAGAGATCATGGAAATGCATGACAGTTGGCAGCCAAGGATTTGGGAGCTGCAAAAATGCTTAAAGAATTGCTTTAATGGTTGTTTGGCTTGTCTTTTTGTGTTTTGTTTTTTGGTTGGTGTAAAATTCTGGTGGTGGGTTGATGGTTTGTTAATCAACTGGTTTTTTGTGGTTTTTCTGGGTGGGAAGTCTCTTGTCTTATCTTTACTACCACTTCCTCTTTTGTTCAGGGTTTTTGGTCCCTTCAAAACCTGTTTTCATTAATAAAAAACAATTCAATAAAAAAATCTAAAAATAATAAAACTTAAACATAAATAAATTCTAAATACATTATCTATACATTTTCATAAACTAATTTTATTTAAAAATCACTTCTCATCATTCAATAATTGTTTTTTGATATATAAATTAGGCTCAAGGGGGCCTGACCCCTAATAAAAAGAGTAATATGGCATAACCCATCAAGAAGCAAAATGCCAAAAAAAATGAAATTACAGTCAACAATAAAAAAGGAGCCCAACTATGATCACCTGCTACTCATCCGCATCCACCTCCATGTCGTCACCCTCAACACTCAACAACCCATCCTCGTCCACACCACCCTATGTAGTTGGACGAGCTAAAACTGCTACCCTATCCATCAAGTTGCAAGCCCTTGCAATCTTTCAACATGGAAATATTGCCTGCTACTTCTATCATCTATGAGTCTTGCTCCTCCCCTACACTCCACAACACATAAGGAATCCATAGTCCATTTATTGGTAGGGTTAGTAGGGGCCATACCCCACTCAACGAACGCAACCCCAACCCCAAAATTTCCATTGCCAGATAATATTCCATAGACTCCCGCCATCTTATAGTCATGAAATGATGCATTAGAAACCTCACCATGTCAATGTCCTCTCTCGCCTGGAGGATACAATCCATAAACATTGAAGAAATATCTGAATTGACTAAAAAATGACACATCGATGGTAGAAATACCGTACCCAGAATGACCTTTATCACCCCCAATGCTTCCTCCTTGTGGGTTTCAAATTTTTTTTTGAGCCTCACATTAGAGACCACCCCCATAATGCCATATACCACTCCTTAGCTCCCAAATAGATAATGGTTTCCATTGCGAATTGATGCAAAAATTATCATCCAAGCATGTCTTTAAACCTTAGATGTCATCATTCATAGCAATAGTTAATGCTCCTACTGACATTGCATTAAAGGTTGTCATCAATCCTCCTCGGCCCTTTGCCCACCGCTTGTGTGAGCGCGATATCACTACGTAATGGCGTACCATCATGCTCCTCCCTAACTTGGATGGAAATATTAGAAAGATGATCTGCATCTCCATTCCCTTCTCGATAAATATGGGAGATCTTAAAATCTTCCAAGCTATCTAATGCCTCCAAAATTTGAGTTGTCTATTTACTCAATTTCTAATTAGGGGTGACTCTTCTCTTGATCACATTAATGGTGTTCATTGAATCACCCTCCAAATGTATTTTGTTTGCCCCCAAGCTCTTACCTAGCCAAAGGCCTAGCCACACACACTTGGAATTTGACTTCATTGTTTGTCCCATTGACTAATATTTTTGCCCATACTACCAGCCTCTCGCCCTTGTGATCTTGAATAATACATTCAATGTCGATGGGCCCAAATTACCCTTTGCTGCCTCATCAAAGTTCAATTTGATCCATGTCCTTCATCTAGTGGGTTCCATTTCACATCCACCCTTGGATTAACACAAAGATCAACCTTCCAAGCCCCATAAATGAGGGGATGAAAAGACTCATCCATATTTTCTTCATTTCATCATCCCATAGTGTGAACTTTGTCTTCTTGATACTCTACCATGCTCCTACACTATTTACTATCTCCATAATGGCCAAGTCAATTTTATTGATGAGTTCATCAATCAATCTCTCTTTTTCTTGGAGGATCCTCCAGTTATTTTCCTTCTAAATCTCCCAGATAATGGTTGATGGAGCCACCTTCCATAAACTCAAGAAACTAATCTCTTACTCCTAACTAGCCAACCTTCAAACATATCTTCTAACTTATTTGGATTGGGGGCCACACAATTCAAATTCTTCTTAATCTAGTCCCAACATTTCACTACCACTTAACTATTTAGTAAAAGGTGATTGGTTGTTTCTTCCTCTTTTTGACACATGATACAACTATGCAGACCATTTATACCTAAATTTTGCAACCTATCCCTCATAAGGATTCTACTCTAAATTTCCATCCAAGCAGACACTAGCCTTCAGAAGGCGTTCCTTCCCCCAACACAAACCTAGTGGTCACCCTTCTTTTTTCATTGTTGTCTTTGTCAAGCCATATTCGATTCTAGCATTATAGATACCACTCTTCACAACACACCACTTCAATCTATTTTCCCCTCTCCCAAATTGAATTCTTCTATTTCACAACCACCTACACAAATCTATCTTTTTCTCTTCTGGAATATTCAAGTGATTAAAGGATTTCCATCTACAGTGTTGTATGTCATCTTCTACCATTGATTCAACATAATCACTAACATATCGCCCCCATTCTTGACTTAGAATCTATTGTGCTTCTTCCAACCCCCCAGTGTCCTTGATTGTTGGGTGCCCATCCCAAGAATCGTCCCAAAATAAAGCCCTTCTTCCATCTAGTATATCCCATGAAATATGGTTTAACACCAAACCTCTGCACTCCACCAAAAATTTCCAAATGGCATACCCTTTGGTGGATTATGAATTATGAGAATCCTTTTTGGATCATTAGAGTCCAGATATTTATTTTGCAACACCCTTACCCATTTCTGATTTGCATTGTTACACATACCCCATGCCAATTTGGCACCTAATGCTAAGTTCATTATTGGCCATTTCCTTAAGCCCACATCTGCCACTTCTTTAGGCTTACAAATCTTATCCCATGCCACAAAAGGTATCCAATTTTTCTCATTACTCCCATTCAAAACAATTTCCGCATCCATTTTTCCACTTGTTCAAAGAGTTTATGCAGTAATCACATACAAGGCATTGCATAAATTGGTAATGCCAAAATTACCGATTTTAACATTACTATACGACCAGTCGCTGTAAGCCATTTACCTTTACAAGACTCCAATTTTTGGGTACACTTTGCCAACAAAATTTCCTAGAATCTCATCTTGTTTGCTCCTGCAAATAAAGGTGTTCCCAAATATCTTCTTGGGAGGTTTCCAATTTAATGTCTATTATTCTAGCAATATCCTGTTGCCTCTTGATATTAGTATTGAAAAAGAAAACTTCATACTTCTCCCAATTAATTTTCTGCCCAAAAATTTGACAATATTTGTCTAAGATTGACTTCATATTTCTCGCTTCCCTTCTACTAGCCACCCCAAAGAGCATTGTGTCGTCAACAAATTGGGTGTGTGTTAGCAGTTCCACATTGGGAGATACCTTTATACCTTTCCAGTTTCCTTTCCCTCTCTTTGCAGCTATACTTCCTAAAACTTCAACCATGATGATAAACAAAAAAGGGGAATGGGATCACCTTGCCTCAAATCCCTTGTTGAATTGAAGAAGCCAAATGGGGAACCATTTACCAACACTAAAAAGCTAGGGCTTCTAATATAGCTTATGACCCATTCAATCAACTCCTTCCCAAACTCAAACTTCTCCGATACCTCACCTAAAAATTCTCTATCTACCTGATCATGTGCTTTCCCGATGTCAAGTTTAATAATCATCCAATCCACTTTAGCTTTGTGAACCATGTGGATTGCTTCATGAGCCAAGACAATACCTTCAACGATCACTCTACGCAGGATGAAGCCACTCTGCTCTTCCGCTATGAGCATAGGAAGCAACACCTTCAACCTATTAGCTATTACTTTCGAAATTACTTTGTATATTGTATTAAAAAGGGAGATAGGTTTAAAGTCATCCAAACACTCAACCTTCTCTTTTTTGGTAATGGGGACTATGGAAGTGTTGTTCAGATCACTCAAGACAACATGCTTTTGTCTAGATTCTTCCACCATCCTCACTATATCATCCTTAACTATATGCCAACGAGCTTGAAAAAACCTCACAGGGGACTCATTTGGGCCTAGTTGGAAAATCACACTTTGCACTTCCTCTTAAATAGGTTGCATTAGCATCTCATTTTGCCTCCTACTAATGAGATAAGGTATATTATTAAGGATTGTAGCTCGCTTTGGACTCATTTGAGGTGCTTCCTATGTTAGAAGTTTCTGAAAGTAGTCTATTGCTAGAGCTCCTATTTCTCTTTGGTCCTTTACACTTATCCCATCCACATCTTTCAGTTCTGAAATCCTATTCAAACTTCTCTTAACCTTTGTTGACATATGAAAAGCTTTGTGTTTCTATTGCCCTCTTTTAGCCAACATTCCCTCGACTTCTATCTCCAAAAGATACCCACCCTTGCCAAAATTTCCTCATATTAATTTCAAAGAACTTTTTTTCTTCTTCAAAAAGATTTGAATCCACACCATTAATTATTACTGCTTCATTCAAGATGCTCAACTTTGCTTCCACCTTCAACTTTTCATCAAAAATATTTTTAAAGTGGGTCTTATTCCACATTTTTAATTGCATTTTTAGATATCCAAGCTTCTTAAAAACCTAAAATTGCTTGGTCCCCCTAAAATTTGGGTTGTTTTGCCACCATTATGTTATTTTCCCCAACAATCGCTCATCTCTTAACCACATATTCTTAAACTTAAACATATTTCTCTTAGGGGCGAAATCTGATTGGAAATAGAGCACCATGAGAAGTGATCAGATCCTGTATATGACATAATGTTTGCTTTATAAGTCACCTGAATTGCATCCCAATCCCTTACAAGGAAGAACTTGTCCAATTTCTCTATTATGCTAGTGAAGCTTTCTCTTCTATTTGTCCATGTAAAGGTGCCATTATTAAGAATAACTTCCCTCAAATGACATATATTCACAAAATTCTGAAAGTCTACTTATGTTTGAGTGATCCTGGTAGTCCCCCTTTCTTCTCTAACCCATTCTTGGTAGCATTGAAGTCTCCTCTAATGATACCTTTTCCTCCTTCAACCTTTCCAATACTAGATGCACTTGCTCCCATACTTCCCTCTTTTGAATGGTACTTTTTGGCACATAAACACTGAGGAGGAAAATATCTTGATTGAAGTAGTTTGAGCTTGCTTTTGAAAGATGCCAATTTTCATTACCTATCACTTCTTCTACCTTTACTTTATAGGGATTCTAGATTATCCCTATATCTCTAAAGGCCCCATTTGCCTCCATAAAAAATCCCATTCTATTGACACCATTTCACCATTAAAGAGTTAAAACCTTCTTGGTTCAACTTGGTTTCCTACAAAAAGACTACATCTGCCTTGATGTAATCAAGTTGTTGCTTGATCAACCGCCTCTTGTCAGGGGTGTTCAAACCCTGGACATTCCATGTTAGGACCTTTATGGCAACTGGGGAAGGGATACTCCCTTCCCCGATCTTAGCTTCATTTGGCCTTTTGCATTACTAACAATCTCTGACATTGCCTTCCTCAACTTCCTCCCTTTCATCCGTTTTCCCCCTAGTTTAACACTTGATGCCATGCTCAAACTTTTGCAGTTTGTTCTGTTTGCCAAAATTTCTTCCTCCCCCTCTTCATATTCACTGTTAGACTCTTCCTCTTCTGAATGCATTGACCAACCTCCTAGTACTCTTTTAGAGGAGCATTTTCCTTATTTGCTTCTAACGCTTCTAGTTGAGAGCTCCACCCTTGTAATGCTTCCTGCCTTAAGGTTTCAATAATGGGTTCACCATTTAGAAGCTCCACATCAATTACTATTTCCTTTTTTGGATTAACCCCTTTAATTAATGCATCTGTCCTAACCCCTTCATTCTCCCTACATTCTTCTACATGAGACACCGCTACAACTCCAGTAGGGCACACCTCACCCACAATCCCTTTTGATAAAACTTGCTCAAGGGTTTTTTCGATGTGAGTTTATTTTCGACCATTTACAAGATGACTCCCCCTTCTCCAGGTGCAGATCCCTTACTGGTTCGATTGACCCCTCTCGAGGAGTACTAATTTCCTTATATTGACATTCATTCTCTATGTGACCATAATTCCTACACCTACAACATCTCTCCACTACTTCCTCAATCTCAAGCTTCTAGTGCTAGACTCCAGCTTTTGACAAAAGTTCCAACTCCTCTGATAATTGGATATTTTGATTAATCTTAACATAGATTCTTGCATACATGCTATAGTCTTTCTCGCTAAAAGATTCATCACATTTGACAAATTCCCCCAAGCTATTACCAATCTCCTCTAGGGTTTCTTCCACCCAATATTTTGAGGGTAAATTATATAGCCTAGAAGCCAAACTGAAACTTCCTTGATGTCTTCTTTCAAAGGATTAAAGTTACATTCCCAGTCTTTCAAATATAGGCTCTACTTCCCCATCATATACAAGCCTTGGCTTAGGAGTTGTTTTTCTCTACCTGAAGAACATTCCACCAAGAAGAAACAGTTTGGTAGCGTTTTCAAATCTACCCCTCCCCCTCAATTTTCCCACACTAGTGCTTGACCTTAGCCAACACCGACCAATCTCTCGACTACTTCATTTAAAAAAGGTTTTTTCTCTTAGCCTGCTAACGTCCTAGCTATTTCAATATTTTTTAATGAAATAACATGGTATTTTTTCAGTATCCTAGGGTTACAAGGGACATTATTTGCACCTATAGCAAGACTTTCTTGCTACTCAAACCGTAGTGAATCATGTCGATTCACTCCCCCTTGTGATGGTGCCACTCTTAGGAAACGTTCTAGGGTTTCCGCCATAGTTTCGTGCCCTAAACTGCCAATTGCGTACTTGCTGAATGGAGATCTTCTATCTGTTTCTTTTCCCTATCATCCTCCCATTCCCACCTCGACCGCCTCATACCATACTACATTGCTCTCTCCTCCCTATCATACTAGTTTCTGCGATGCTAATCATACTTAGTTCTGCCTCCTCCAGATTCAAACCACCCTTGACTTCATTTTCGTTCCATCCATCTTAATTTTACACTTGCTAACTCATTCAAAAAAAAAAAAAATTCTAAACAATTATTAATTCTCACCATTCAACAATTATGTACAAAATTCATACTATTTAAAACAAATCATCCAATTACAAATAACCTTAAAAACTATATTTTACAAAGGACCCTAAACAACCTATCCACATGAATAGCAAACCCATGAATTTTTCCATGATGAAAAAGCTTATTTCTCTTGTAGTCAGCTTAGAAACCCATGGTCCCCCTTTGGCCACCCCCGTTCCAAACCTCCGCCCCAACAACCCAACCTCGATTAATCGAGTTACAATTCTATGCTCTCCTCATCAATTCTTTCCCCGCATTATAAAATCCATCATTCCCATACCTTAAACAAAGTGTATTTTTTTGGATTGGTTATAAGGAGGAGAAAGGCTTAATAGCGTAAGTGGGACTATATTTCGTTTTGCTCTGCGTTGGGTACTGTGCATCTCAAAAATGCTGGACGCCTCGCGAGTACAGAAGGAGCTAACTGAAATAGAGAGGGACAAGAAGACATCGGGAATAAGCATCAAACTTTGTGGAGACCATGATATAGCTCATTTGTGTGGCACAATTGCAGGGCCTGTGGACACTCCTTATGAAGAGGGCATCTTCCAGATAGACATTCGCTTGCCTGGTAATGTATACTGGTCCTCAATTCCCAATGCTTGAAATGCTTGTTTAGTCATTGGTTGTTCTTGACTTTGTTGCATTTGATTTTTGGCTTGATCTCCGAGCCGGGTCTTCGGAATTAGGACGCGATTTGCGTGTTTGAAATGCCTGTTTAGTCATTGCTGTTCTTGATTTTTGTTGCATTTGTTTTTTGGCTTGGTCTCCAAGTTGGGTCTTCGGAATTAGGACACGGTGTGCTTTTTTGAGCTGAATTTCAGGTACCCATTTTTTTGTCTTTGCTTATTGTAGAAAGCTGGTCAACTAGTATTTTTCTTAGCTGAATATCAGGTGTCCAATTTGTTTAGGTTTTTGTTTTCGTTAGATATCTGGATAAGAAATATTTGTTTGAGCTGAATACCGGGCCCCCAGCTTGTTTGTCTTTTTTTAGGTCGAACGCAGGTCAAATAATACTTGAGTGAGCTGAATATCAGGAACCCAATTTGTTTATTTCATTGATTTTGTTACAAATCGGGTTAAGCGATATTTGTTTGTTTGAGCTGAATGCAAGGCACCCAGTTTGTTTAGGTTTTTCATTATGTTAGGTAATTGGTAAAGTATATTTGTTTGAGCATAATATCAGGTCTCCAATTTGTTTAGGCCCTTGATTTTGTTAAAAACGGAAAAAAATCATTTACTGTGGCTATATGCGACGAATACAACTTATTTAGGTTTTTATTTCTGTTAGAAAACGGGCTGAGAAATATTTGCTTGCATCAAGCATCGGGTATCCAAAATGTTTGGGCCTTTGTTTTTGTTAGAATTTGGCTAGAACATATTAGTTTGAGCCTAATATCAGGCACCTGTTTTATTTAGATCTTTATTCTTGGTAGTGAACTAGCTAGAAATATGTTTCCATGGCTGCTGAATGTACATTTTCAAGGAATGCATTTTATTTTGTTAGAGAAAAAGGATTTACAGAAACATACTACAAAATTGTTTCCATGATTCTGCTTGGGAGATTGGAGCACTCCCACAGCTACTAGAATAAGATAAAGGGGAATTGCTGGATTGTCAAGTGGAATCGAGGTTACAGTTACTAAAAGTTGTAATGAAGTTGCATTTTGAAAACATACCTGGATACTTGATGTGGTCTTTTCCCCTGTTTATATAAGACCATAAGTTAGGCATTGAGCTTTTTAGTGAATAATTATAAAACTCTTAAGTTAGCTGTGTTATAAAATGCTTGCAGATGGGGTTCACGAGTTGGTTATTAGTAGAGTAAGGGAAAATTGCCAACCTTTGCAGATAAAAAGCCTGATTTGCCACAAGTTACAACTATACCCAGTAGTCAGATGTGGATCTATTTATTGAATTTGAGTACCTTGCTAGAAAGAGAGGAAGAATATTATCTATATTCTGGTAAAATAATTACATCTTATAGAAAAAATTATACTCCACATTTTGCAGCCTATGGAAAGACATCCCAGTGGCATGGACATCGGTACATCAATTGCAGCTCATTGCAATTGGAAAATAGAAACACAATAGAGTATGAGCTTAGATGTTTCAAAGGTGAATTTCTGTGGATTTTGCAGAAAATTGGTTGAAAATTCAGTAAATTCAAATGTTAGGTTTGCTGGTCTACTATAGTGGGTTCTGAATGGAATGGCTTTGTAGTGTTTTCAAACTGTCAAATCATCGACAAAACAATATAGGTAAGTGTCAAACAATATATTTCCCCAAATTGCTAATGTTGAGTACTATATAGGGTATGCTTTAATTTTGAAGGAGAAATATAGTCAAAGCAGACACATGTAAGTTTTGGTTTCAGATAATTATATGGCAACCAAGAGAAAGAATTTATAAACCTTGTTCAAATTGAAAGTTCCTGGTTTTCAACTCACCATATACAAGTGA
The DNA here is from genome assembly GCA_007258455.2 of Sequoia sempervirens. Classification (NCBI taxonomy): domain Eukaryota; kingdom Viridiplantae; phylum Streptophyta; class Pinopsida; order Cupressales; family Cupressaceae; genus Sequoia; species Sequoia sempervirens. Next base: position 8,199 of record VDFB02275314.1, on the reverse strand, counting down.
TACGTCGTTTTCTTGCATGCACACTTTCAAGTTTGGTGGAACTGAAGGTTTTCTTTCTCATTTATATGTTTAAAATTATAAGTAATTTATATTTTAATTACAAGAACTCAAATCAGCTGCTATTTAGGTGTATGGCAATGGAACATTTGTGTTTGGTTGCAGTTTCCTACTTAAAACCCAAGACATACAAGAAAGAATGGACAATTAACTTGCAAAACATATGGACTGGTTCTGACATGGTGGTTGAATTTGCTGTGCAGGGGCATATCCATTTGAACCCCCAAAGATGCAATTTCTAACAAAAGTCTGGTATGAGCTTTTACACAGACGTGACATTTGTGTTCATAGATATGAATTTTGTATTTTAGAGTTTGGAATGATAGATTGTGTTAAGAGCATTTTAACTAATTAATTGGATAGTTGTTTTCCATTCCCGAAAAATTTCAATTAAAAAATAAAGGCTGAAAGAGGCCAGGTGGGGGTAAGCCATACAAGGTCATCATTTACAACAACTAACAGTGCTTTATTGGGCACACAGAATAACAAGAGAGATATATGCCATATTTTGATAAAGAGTGCAAGTGGTAGAGTTAGACTAGCCATTGACTGTTCCTTGTGGACATCAACTTCTTTACACATTTGCCAGGAGTGCTTCATATGAACAATTGTGGATCCTTAGGTTGTCTAACTGGGCCATACATTTGCAGCAAAGTGGGAGATCCATAATAACTTTCTTTGACTAGGCTCAAGCTGTTTTCTCTATTTAGTATTAAACTCCTACAATTGAGTAGTGAAACTAGAACTGGAGGATAATCTGCGCTTGATTCATAAGCAATAATTAAGTGATCTATCTGATTCCTATAGATGATAATATTACTGAGCTAAAGAAAGCAATTCTTTCTTCCTTGGTTCCTCCTAAAAGGTTTACATGCTATTATGAACTGATCAAATCCTATGAAATAAATTAATAATTGAATGTGTTTAAGTGTTTCTTCTCTTTTCTTTATGAAAAGAGAGATAGCTATGTTTACTGAGAATTTGTTGTCCACTACTGTTAATCTTTGTTGCCTTTCATGACCTCGGATTCTATTATCCAACAGCTGATCCTGCCTTCAAATCATTAGGAGGCTAATCTTTTTTTTAAATGAAAATAAATTATCCTTTTGCACATGGATATTGTAGGAAGGTGCACTATTTGAAGTACAAAGAAGAAATCTATGGTCCAATAGCCCTTAAATGGTTATAATCCACAAGACAACACAAAGAGGACACCTCAACAGAAGCAACACTTCATCAAGATATAGTGGTGTGGGAGGAACCCAGTTTTAAATTGAATTTGAAAGCTTATAATGCATATCTAATTTATTAACAATGATCACATGGCCAGATGTTCTGCAATCAATGTTTTGACCATCTTCCCAGTGTAAGCTTTTTATAGATGCTTTTGAATGTTGGATTGGCAACACCTACTTTCTTAAAATTTCTAATTTTATGAAGAGTTTCATCTGTGTTCATGTGTGGGAATTTTGAATGCTTTCTTGATGTTAGCAAGTATCATCGTTTGAATTTTTTACTGGTACTCTTTTTCTTGTGGATGCATAATATGAATCAAAAGTATGTTTCATGTTCTTAATTGCATTTCTGCTCTTCTTTGTATGCAGAAAATGATACTCGATTTTCTTGAAGATATTTTTATCTTATTGCATCACCAAATGGCATGTTTAAGTTATTTGTTTGTCCCATCTCACGTGCTGCTATTTCTAGCTGTCTCTGTGAGTCTGTAGTGGAAGTAAAGTAGGGAATTCATTAAACAGTAAACTGATACACGAATTGTAAAGACAATGCATGGTGTAGTTACAACTTACAATGTATGTGACTTGAGGGGTGCTAGAAATTCTTCTTGAACATTTGCCTTTTATTAATGTCTGGTAATAATTAGCCACGTAAGCATGTCAGTGTCATAATTCTGCATTATATTCTATCATGTGGACTGTCACGAACAATTTCAGCATGTTATTCCTGACATTAAGAAGGTGCTATAACTTGCATTCTATTTCCTTTTAACCATGTCATCTATGTAGGCATCCTAATATTAGCAGTCAAAATGGTGCAATATGCCTGGATATCTTAAAAGATCAGTGGAGTCCAGCACTGACGTTAAAGACTGCATTACTTTCTTTGCAAGCTTTACTTTCAGCACCAGAACCCAGTGATCCCCAGGATGCTGTGGTAGCACAACAGGTGGTGTCAAAATATGTGTATAGCATTTTACTTGTTAATATACCTTGTTGCTCTTTAATTTGTTTTGCATTCTTTTGAGGTTTCATTTTAAGTATTCTATTTTTGTGTGACTTTTGCTTTTCAACATCTGCAGTACCTGAGAGACTACCCAACATTTGTGGGCACTGCACGTTATTGGACTGAAACTTTTGCAAAGCGGACATCTCTTGGAATGGAAGAGAAGGTAAGATCTCTTTTGATATTGCACTAATGCTTCCTCACCAAATTTTTTTATAAGAAACATATTTTGGAATAAAATAAAATGTAAGATTCTTATATAACTAAACTAACTGTTACAGGTATATGTGGTGTAAGAAAGCTGTACTCTTTTTAGGACATAACCTTTTCAAAGACATTGAAAGATAATGTTAAGTTGATGTCTTGTCGAGCTGAGGCATCAATCATAAGCATCTTTTTTCTTATCCTTAGTCTCCCTTAATAATGTCAAACAGGCAGTTTCACTGTCTTAAAATGAAGAGTTTTTAGATGAGGTAATATACCATAGCCACTAAATTCTGATTCGATATCAAACTACCAGAATAATGTCTACCAATCATTTCCAAAATTAGAGCCTTACATGGAACAAAAGTACACATCATACCCTGTAGATATGTATGGACTTAGGTTGGCCTAACAGGGAGCTTCTTCAGTGGCAACATGGGAAAATTGAGAGGGAATCTCATTTTGTTATGCAAGTACAATTTTCAGAACCATCTGCTGATTCAAGTAAAAAAATTGCCCAATTTTTTCAATTATTCTTACAGGTTGACTGAGAGAATCCAGACCCCAATTAGATTTTGTTCCTTTGATTGTGTTGCCCAATATCAATCAGAATAAAGTGCTTAGTTCAGTGGCTCAACTTCAACTATTTATGCAGGTTGATCTGTTATATTATTTTTGTAGCTCAATTTCTTATGCACATCATACAAAAGGGATTCTTGAGTAAGGCTATGGTATCAATCCTTTTGTCGGTAGTCCTTGATGTTCAATGCCTTTAGTGGGGGACAGACATATGGCGTTCTGCTTCTTTTTGTTTCAACTTTCTTGTTTCATTTATTCAAGTATAGCTTATGAGTTGCAAATTTTTTGTATGTGGACACCCAGCACTGGTATTGTTGCTTTTAGACAACCTAAGCATATCTAAAAAGACAATTGTTGCGTGGAACTATGCAAGCCTTTTTGTATCAAGGCTATAAACATGGTAGGTTCTAACTCCACTTCTTCAAATTATTGTTATTATACATTCTTAGCAGACAAATAGGGGTTCTGTTCACCACTTTGTTTGTCAGTTAGTCTGCAATTGAAACATTTCCAAAGTTTTTAGGTTAAAGACTCCATCAGTTCCCACAAAAGATTATGAAATTGGGCTCAGAAATCCTTTTATCACTCTTTGGACCATTAAATTTGGGCAATTTAAGTATGCTTAAAGAGCAACTAGGAGGTATCATATCTGAATAGTCTATATGCAAGTATTTAAGACTGGCATTTGCATATCAAAGAGATTCCGATTTTTGCAGCTAGTTCTTGGAAAATAAGATAGAAAGTATATTGAACTGAACTACCTTCCCATAGTCTGTATTGGTCATGTTGTGCAGTTGTAGCATATATGTATGTGTCTTCTTTATAGAAGATTTTCTCTTGCTGCAGAGCACACATTCTCAAAGCAAGCATTCTACAACACATTGTATATATGACCAGGAAATAGATCTCTACAGTTGATAAGGTGCCATAAAATGTTAAAATGTTTAATCGCTCTGAATATATTCTCTTCTCTCAACATCTTAATTCCTGCATCCCCAGCCAATATGAAAATCTCTTGGCCTTGGACAACTATCCATAATGAAATCTGTAATCACATGGTTTCTCATTTCAAGTTCAAGATTTACCTTGCTGCAAATTGAATTATAGATGGTGTCAAAGAACCCATATCTGACATTCTGATTTTTCATTTCCACATGCATAAGAGGCATGCTTTTCTTCCCTGATCCAAATGTTTTAGAAGTTGGCTCCATGGTCATCTCCATGACCTCACATATGTAACACCGCATCACCCATCTTGACTACCTTAAGCATTAAATAAACTACAATTTCTTACTTGCCATCTCTACCTAAAGAGAATGATTGAAGACCAGTGTTTCTTCATTAACATCTAACTTATTGTACAATGTATACTAATTCTGCTCAGTCTTTGCTTGTGATGGAGATGCAGATAGATGAAATTTTTCATAGAATATGGACCCGCATAAAATTATTACACTTTGATTGTCTACTCCTATTTTACTCACTCAAGCTTTATGCAGAGACCAAAAAGGAATAAGGGTAGATTATTATAATTTAAATATTTGCATCATAAGTCAAAGTGTTTCCCAGAATCTCTTATTGAGCTTACTAGAGTTAATAATTTACTTCTGACTTTATGTGATGGAATTCTTTCATGAGATAATTGATTCAAAGGGAATATTCAGTTACAAATTTAGTTCATTCACCACAAGAAGAGAAATAAGGGTACACGAGTGTGTTGATGATTTGAAACCTGAAACTGAAGGTCAAATTGGGGGCATCTCAATGTGCTAATTTACATGTGTCTCCCGGGGATAATATAACATATATCATGTGACAATGAATCTCCCTTGAGAGCCATCAGTGGTCCAAGATATTATCAAACTTCCTTGCCTGTATATAGTAGGTAGAGTACCCTCAGACTGGGTGTGCAAAACTGAGACTATTGGGCTTTTACTGTTTGAAGGGCCTATGGCGACCAGTGTTCATCACTTTTGAAGTATCTTTCCACAATTGGGCCTTTAACTTCGGTGTGCTGATAAGAATGGGCTAGCATTTCCCAAGCATAACCACCTTAAAATTCAAATGAGGATGTGTGCAAATTCCCTCAGAAATTTGAATAATGAAGTGATAATACTAGACATAATAAATCCTTAACATCCAAGCATTTGGATGACACTGTATTCTTTTTTATTTCTTGCTAATGCTGCATGGACTTCTTCTCTTCTTAATACTAGCAAAAAACATTCTGTATTAAAGCATTAACCTACATGACTAGTAAAAAACATTCTGTATTAAAGGATTAACCTACATGGTGGTATCAGGCAGGGTAAATTTTTCATTTTATCAAATTCTTGGCTTTGTTGAAAATCTTGGTTAACAACCAGTTAACCAATCTTTAGGAACCTATACAATATACTGTTTATAGTAGCTTTAGTAATCTAAAACAAAACATGCATTTGAAATCATTTCATAAAGGGGTTATTTTATATTCTGTTCGATAGTAGGATGATCAATGCCATTCCAAATTGTTGTTATATTTCTTTGGGTACAACAGAGATTAATGTATATTATTTACGGTATAACTCATTAGAAAAATGTGCAAGTTCCCCAGAAATTTGGATGATGAAGTGATAATACTAGTCATAATAAGTCCTTAATATTAAAGGATTTGGATGACACTGTATTCTTTTTTCTTTCTTGCTAATGCTGCATGGTTCTCCTCTTTTTTAAATACAAGGAAAAAACATTCTATATTAAAGCTTTAACCTACATGGTACTTAGCACTGTATACTTTTTTCTTGCTAATGCTGCATGGTTCACCTCATTTTTAAATACAAGGAAAAAAACATTTAGCAGGGTAAATTTTTATTTTACCAAGTTCTTGGCTTTATTGAAATTCCTGGCTAACTACCAGTTCAACCAATCTTTAGAAACCCATACAATATGCTGTTCATAGTCGCTATATAATCTAAAGCATGACATGCATTTGAAACCCTTTCAAACTTCAAAGGGGTATTTTTATATTCTGTCCAATAGTAGGATGACTAATGCCATTCCAAATTGTTGTTATATTGCTTTTAGTACAACAGAGATTAATGTATATATTTTACAATGTAACTCATTAGATACACATCTGTAAACAAGTCAAAACGTCTATGTGATATAAGTATCTTTTGTGGTTTAATTATTGGCCATCAGATATTGATAAATTTTTGGAAAGTGTATTCTACACTTGATTTTTGCCAAGCTGATTAACAATGGTTATGTTTTTGCAGGTACAAAAGTTAGTTGAGATGGGGTTTCCTGAAGGCACAGTGAGAAGTGCTTTAGAAAAATGTGGAGGGGATGAGAATTTGGCACTTGAGAAACTTTGCAGTGGTTAGCATGAAACTTATTTGAAAGGCTCTAAAAGTTTGAACTTATTGTACTTTTGTACTTTTTAGAATGTTTTATACCGCACAAAGCATCCTTCTATTTATCTAATTTATATATGCACATAATTTTTCCAGTGTTTTACCGAATTTTCTTCTTATAGATTCTCTCCATCGGAATAGTGACTTTTTACTTAAAGGTCCAGTGCTACAGTAGTTGCACTTTCCTTTGTGACCTCATTTTTTTCAAACAAAGCCAATGTGCATTAGGGCTTTACTTATCAATGTATCATATAAATGATTATGTTTCACCTTCTTTGGGAAATTTGAAAACTAGTCACCTTCTTAGTGTAATGCATACTTTAATCTGCTAGAAGAGCCAATGGAGTCATTTGTCAATAGTTTTTGCAGCATATCTGAAAGAATATCTGAATTATTTTTTCTGCTAGATAGGTTTTTTTTAAACAGCAAGCATGAACATTGTGCAATGACTTGCTACATGTTAGTTTCACAATATAAACATGGACGGATATTCTGCATCATTAGGCTTCTTTGTGAAGATTAAAACGGTTTTGAGTAGTATGATTCTTGGTTATCTTTTAATTGTAAATAGTGTATGGCATGCTTTTCAGTACCGGCGGTCAATATTGACTATTGTTTACATGATCAGAAGAGGGTAAGATAGCTTGCTATAACTATATATTCAGTTCTGTGAATGATACAGCTATTATTTATTAGTAAATCTATTGTGTTACCCGGGGATGCGTCCCCATCCCTAACCATCCCCGTCCCCGTCCCCGTCCCCGTCCCGGGGACATTCCAGGGACAGCAGCTATGTACTTTGTTTTTTTATTTGATTTTCATACCATATTTGAAAGTAAAACTATATGGCAGCAATGTAGCCTTTGGGCATTTTGTTATATTTTTATACCTTGTAGGTTATTGTTTAATATCACATGCATATTGACAATGAATTCTGAATTTTGAATGCATATTGAGTATTGACAATGAATTCTGAACACAAATGTTATATGCTAAGGTTTTATAATGTATATATGCATGCTTTATCCATGTTTTCATATGAATATTTAAAATTTCCCCATACATTTTAAGTTTTCCTATATTTTATATAGCAGTCCCCTAGCCGTCCCCAAAATTGGCTTGAAAAATCGGAGACTTGGGGACCCTTCCCACTGTCCCCTGCCGATCCCATTCTGGAAACTCGGTGTAACACTTTATTTGTGATTGTAGCTGGTACCATGGGCAAGGTCGTTTTCATGAGCAAAAAAGGTGCAAGCTGATTGAATTCATTTTCTGATAAGATTTTCCAATTATATACTTGGAATGAGGAAATGGATTTTAGAAATTTCAATTTTTTTCTTAGAAGTTAAGAACTTTGTATTACAGGGGTCTTTGTTTAGGTAAATGTGATTATTTGATCTTCTTAAAACTAAAGAGGTGTGTAATCCTGTAAATCCAAGATTAAGGCTGCCAGATAGCAAATTGCATTGCAAGGCATTCTGCACAAAAGCTACAAAATGCTCCCATGCTGCATTACAGACAAGTACCTATAAATTTCAAAGGAGAGTCTGATGTCTTTCGATGGCACAAGCTGCAATGTCCCAAATATGGAATTCTGTATTTTATAATTTTTTTTGTATTTTCAGAGTAATTGGAACAAGAATATGCAAACAAACAGCAAACTGAGACTAACAATAATGCTGGTTACAAACAGTAAAAAGTTAAAAACTGAAGTTTTATGGAC